>BMAW01032986.1:275390-418778 GCA_019974015.1 Nephila pilipes
TAAGCAGATTTTTACCTCAAAAAATTGAGGATACACAAATGAAATTTTTGTTTAACTACCACTTGATTTCTTTTTGCTTGCTACTAAAGTTAGGGAAATTTTATCCTAAACTTTTTCAACTGTTATTTCTGTCTTTTGAAGTTGGTTATGAGAATATAAAGCTGTAATTTTAAATGGAAAATGGCTCCTCGGAAAGAGACTAGTACTGATGTAAGAAAATTTATATTAAGGTTATTTAAGAAGGGAAAATCTTATCGTGAAATAGCTGAAATTGTCGGTAGAAGTCACTCATGTGTCCAGAAAATCATTGGGAAATTTAAACGCGATGGATTAATTCAAAATAAGAGTGGAAGAGGAAGGAAAAGTATTCTGAGTGATGTAGCTAAAAGGAAAATTTTAAAAGATATCAAGATTAATCCTAAACTGAGTGCAGTCAAACTAGCTGCAGAAACTTCTCGAATAATCTGCAGAAGTGTAAGTGCTGAACTGTGAGAAATGTGATTAGACATGCTGGATATAGCAGTCGAGTAGCTAGAAAGAAACCTTTCATAAGCTTACAAAATCAGAAAAAGCGTTTGGAGTTTGCAAAAACTCATCAGTTGAAGACAGAAAACTTTTGGAAGAAAGTTATATTTAGTGATGAAAGTAAATTCAACATTTTTGGAAGCGATGGTCGTCACACCGTTTGGAGAAAGCCAAACACCGCTTTGGATCCAAAAAATTTACGTCCTACAGTTAAACATGGTGGTGGCTCCGTCATGGTTTGGGGTTGTATGGCTGCAAATGGCGTAGGAAATTTAGTTTTTATAGATGGTATAATGGATCATAAGCTTTATATAGACATACTCCGCAACAATCTTAAAGAAAGTGCACAAAAATTGGGTTTAGATGGAAATTTTATATTTCAGCACGACAACGACCCCAAACACACGGCACGTAATGTCAAAATGTGGTGTCTTTTTCATTGTAAACAGCAATTGCACACACCGCCAAAGTCCCCTGAATTCAATGTCATAGAAAATTTGTGGGCCACACTAGAAACAGCGGTCCAAAAACACCAGATTAGAAGCAAAGCCCATTTAAAGCAAGTGTTACAAGAAGAATGGGATAAAATATCTCCAGATACCACTAAAAAATTGGTCGAATCGGTACCAAGACGTTTGGAGGACATTATAAAAGCCAAAGAACATGCAACAAAATACTGATACTGTCTATGCATGTAATATATCGAAAAAATTTCATTGGTGTATCCTTAATTTCTTGAGGTAAAGATCTGCCTATCTTTACCTCAAATATTTGTGAAACTTTTAATTTTAGATATTTTTTTTGTTGATTTTCGTTATTTTTACTGTAAATTAACCCTTTTATTAAGTGTAAACGTAAAAATACGTCTTCTATTCTAGTTAATGTGTTATTTTCATTAAAAGTTGGATTTATCAAGTGAAAGTAAGGTGTATCCTCAAATGTTTGAGCCACTGTAAATATTTTAAGGATAAAATAAAATCTTAAATTTCGTAAAAGTCACGTGCTCCAAATACATTAATCGAGACGCATTCTTTGGTTCAGGTGAAGAATCATCCACTTATTTCATTATTTTCAAGGTATAAAGTAAAATCGGCGCCACTCTTTTAAAATTGAAATTTTGGGCAGAATTTATTATGAAAGATAACAATAAATGCTTTGGTAATTTGTATAATATTTTAGTAGACGATAACGCTGATCTCGATAAAGTTGTAAAAATTAGCTTAGTCAAACATTTATCAGATCTGCAAAAACATTTCTTGAATCCTGTTCAAAATGAAAATGTATCTTGGATTCAAAATCCTTCTCAAGACTGTGAATCCTCCGAACTCCCAATAAAAGAAATAATTAAGTATATATCAGTTTGATTGATATATCAAATTGATATACACTCAACTGAAACTAAAATTTAGCTAAGTTGATATTATGTATTTTTTGATTGATGTTACAAAAGAATATCCTGAAATTGCCGAAGGAGCTGTGAAACATCTAACATCATATGTTTCAATCTACATATGAGAAAAATCTTTCTCTTTGTACGCTGCGACAAAAGCAAAATACAGAGACAGGTTGGATGCTGAAGAAGACATTAGGTTGCATGTTTCAACAATTATTCCAGACGTAAAAATATTTTGCAATCAAAAACAATCACGGACAAGTCATTAATTTTTTTTCATTAATTTGCTATATTTTATAAAATATTGTTGCTTTTGTTTATTATTCATGGGCTATATTTTAGACCCCTCCTCCCCAAAAAAACATTAGCCACCTTACCGTTCATTAATCGTACTATGACGTTTCTGTTATAATAAAATAGAAATGAATTAATAGTTTTGTAAATTTGAATTGGATAAACAGCGCTTTGATATCCTATTTTTTCTTCTCTTTGATCAAGGGTTTCCTTGAAGGTAATAGTATGCTCAAAGGGTTCCCCAACGATCAAAAAGTTGAATATATATATATAATCTCTGCCTTGGATAATTAAAAAGATATTGTCTATTCACAAATCTTTTTTACATTCTTAGAACAAGCCTTTCCCATAGTATCATAATCAAAAAAAATTTTTTATAGTTTTTGTAATGATAAGAAATTAATCTTAACAATGTAATAAGTTACTAAACCGATATATTATTCCATGCCCAATGTCTTTCAATTAATAAATGAATAATATATTCAATTTATTAATTAAAAACAATTGCATTTAAAATGTCGTTGGCGGCGCAGCGCCATCTGATGAAAACTTCCTTTACTTCAATTTACCCCCTCCCCGTACGTGTATATTAACCAAGAAAATACTCTCTTTCGAGAACCAGAGCTTAAATCTGGCGCCTTAGACCGCTCGGCCATCCTGACAACGACGAAGCGAAGATAAATTGATTTATTCCATGATAAAACATCTGCTGAAAGAAAATAGAAGTTAACAAATGACATCGTCGATTATGCAATATCAGAAGAGATGGGATTTGGATTAGATTGACTTTTAAAAAGTTGCAACAAAAGCAACGCGAGGGTTGCTGGTGACGGACCTCGTAATTCTAAACCTCGGTCAAGTAACAATGACGACGCCTGAGCTGGCCCCCCTCTCTAATAACTTCCCCATCACGCCAATGGGAAGGCTTTGAGCATCGACAGATTTAACGTGCATCAGCCCAGTTATGCGGCAAGTCTTTAGTGGCATCAAGGCTTAAACCTACGACTCGAGAAAACCGCCTATCGCGAGTCCGTTACCATGACCGCTCGGCTACCGCGACCATCGAAGAGAGGATGATGTGACAAAAAAAGAAATGCTAATGTTGAAAAAAAGTTCTAAAAGGAAAAGTATGATAATATAAATCATCTTTTCGAGTTCATTATTAAGTAAAATTTTTTTTATCTCCTTCTCTTAATTGAGAAATTAATTAAATCATTTAAAATCATAGCGTGAAAATAAAGAAAAATTCATTTTAATTTAGGAGACGTTTATTTTAAATAGATGATAACTATTTGATAGAGATTTCATACTCTTACAGTTTTATTTCATATTTTTGCATCAATTACAGCTATTGTTTAATTTTAAATCGTTTTTGAAAAAGTAATTTAAGGGAAATAAATTATTGGTAATTATTAATTCTCCCAAATATCCGAAATAAATTCAAAATATGGTGATTTATAGAATCGATTTGAATTGAAATAATACAGTGAAATCTTAGAATCCAATGCGTGTCCGTCTTTTTCTTTAATTTTTTTATACTTTTTGTATATAAAATTAAAGACTTAAATAAAACAATAAATAAAATAATAATTAAATAATAAAATAAATAAACTTTTTGCTCCTAAAATTAGCGTGGTTTTTTACAACATACCGACGCTAACTTCCACAATGGGGCCTCGGCAAACGAACCAGGAGTTAAATTTAAATTAAAATTTAAAATGCGATCTTGCAACTAGAACGTGAACATGCTAACGGATTGGCTGTCGTCAAAAATAACGTGTACATTCGCTCTCTTCAATAAGTATAGACGGTACGGTAGGATTCTGAGTACAAAAGGTGCTCAAAAAATTCCGGACTTGAGATGTTTTTAAGTGCAGACGGCACTTACATCACTACCAAGTAAAGAAAATTTGTATATGTTATTGTGCCACCATTCTGTTGTGAGTTCGTGAAAAATCAACGCTAAAAGAGTAATAACAGGCGGTTTATGTTTTGTTACCCAGTTGGATATATCACTGCTGAAAAGAGGGGTAAGTACCTCCTCTCCTTACCTTTCAATTTATTTATGAAAATAAATTTTATCCAGTGACTGTGCTATTCGAGCTATATAAAGATGCTCACTCTTAATGATATTCCTGTAGTGTCAAATTTTCTTAAAAGAGGAAATATTAAAACAATTAAGTTGTTAAACAATATATTATTTAACGATGCATTTGATCGTAATACAGGGGGGGAAATTGAGAAGTTTTTCCCCATTTCTCACTGATTTCAATATTGCAGATCGCAAGAAATTAATAGTCGATTCTTTTTTTTCTATGAACAATTTTGTTTGTGTATTAAATGTGTTAGGTCTGGATATTAACGGTAGTAAAGAAGAACTCCTTAATATACTTTCTTAATCTTTATCGAATCTAAATTAATTGTAAGCTTTAAACTCTAAATCGCTAAGCAATGACTCTGAAATTTCTGATGACGCTATTACCTGATGAACTAATGCAATTACATTTTCATCCGAACTTTAAAGAGATATTATTTTTTCCCCCCTAAAAATCTTTTATCTTATAGAGTGAATTTCAATATTTTTTTTTTTTTTTCATTATTTTGTGTTTTTTTAAAATATTAATTTTTCTTTTCAATTCTTCAGATATTATGAAGCAGCTTAAATTTTTTGAATTTTCCTAATTGTTAATATTCAACCATATATTAATCAACTTTTATAAGTGAGTATGTTCTAATTTCAATTGTGTTATTATTTTCAACAATGAATGCATATACATTATTGTTTTAATTGTACCTTTACTGGCTCACCTGAGGTCAGGTGATATTGTCGGATGGCCGATTATGGGAATTGTCCCGTTGTACTACAGCAGCGCCACCTTCAACGCAGATTAGATGGTTAGACCTCGAAGTGTAAGCGTGGCGGCGATAGCCTAGTGGTCATGGCTTCGGATTCGTGGCCGGAGGTTTTCGTTCAGTCCCGGGTTCAACCTTGGCCGCTAAAGACCCACTGTGTAGCCGGAGCTGATGCACATTAAATTTGTGTAATGTGGAAATTAAGAGAGGGGGGTGCCAGCTCAGGTGTCATCCTCGTCACTTGACCGAGGTTCGTCGCCAATAGTCCTCGTGTTGGTTATAGTGTGACGTTATTAAAAAATAAACTCGAAGTGTAAGCACGCAGAATGCATGTCCGTCTTTTTCTTTAATTTTTTATACTTCAATAAACTTTTTCCTCCTAAAATGAGCGTGGTTTTTACAACATACCAATGCCAACCTCCATAATAGCATACAGGGGGAAAAAAATCTTACTCCGATTGCTTCAGCTTCCGTATGAGCCAGCACCATTGATATTCAAGGTTAATACTGAATACAGAGTGATTTGAAACTCATGGGGAAGCATTGAAGGGTTGGTAGAAAACATCTAAACAAGCCTTTTTCATCACACAAAGCACAAATGGAGTGCAAGCAGTGGACCTCTAGACAGTGTTGTAATGGAAAGTATACACTGCGAGTATTCTTACGCGTCGTCATTTCTACCTTTGATTTCAGGAGGCATGACGACGTACAGTAAACAGGAAAAAACACGTCTCCTGAAATCCCCGAGTGAAATGACGATGTGTAAGAAAACTCGTGATGTATGCTTTCTATTACAGTGCCATCTAATAGTTCACCGATTGCTTTCCGCCTTGTGCTTGTTTAGATGTTTTCTATCACTCGTTAAATTTTCCCCCATGAGCTTCGAAACACTCTGTATAAATATAACAAGAAGGAGATTTGTAAGGGCGAAAGAGAAAAGATGCCTAGACAAAATAACGTTCATAATGAAGCCCAAATATTTCTTTGAAACTGAAACAAGAGTAAAATAAAATTCTGTGCTTTCCGTGTTTGAATGAATTTTCGGTGTTAAGTGTTTACATTTCCTTGGGGAATCGATTTTTTACCTTAACGGAGGAAGCCGGTTGACCCTTAGTGACAAAGATGATTCAAAGCCTCTATCTTTGGGTCCACGAAAAACTTGTTCTGTCATCTTTGAAACGCCTTAGACAACCTCACCGAAAAGAAGCTTTCTGTTGGATCAGTTACCAAGCGCTTTCGTCCTCTGCCTTCGTTGTTGAAGAAAACCGCTGTATACTCACCTTCCAGTACCATCTTGATTACACGAAAAGGGATTTACTGAATGAAATTCTTAGAGAAGGTTGTTTTTCCAATCAGAACTGTTATTGATACATATACCGTGCCTGTAGTGTTGAACATAATTTTTTTTATATATTTTCTATTGACGTCATCGGGTGTCTATATATGAGATGGTGGATCCTTTTGACGCATGTACCGTACCAGTATATATTTAATTGTGATTTATGAGTGAGTGCTTTACTTAGACACAGGGACTAGCTTGCATTGAGGACTGTCATCAACTGTTCAATTCCTGGGTCACCATAACCCGTGTGGTAACCGGGTATGACAGAATAGTCCCACTGTTGCTCATACATGTCGCAAGAGGTGACTAAAATGGGTACCCAGCGTCTTGGGGTATAGCGGGCACCTTGCCCCTGGGGATTATATCAGGAGACCACAGAGTAAGTATGGGCATCATGACCCCAAAGCACCCTAGTGATCTTTTCTTTCCTATGGGGTTTACTGTCTTTGGTAAACATGGGTTACGCTCTCTCGGGATACCCTAGCGATCCTTCTCTATTTTTGACCCTCCTTGTCAATCAATTTTTGTCTTTTTTTCAATTTATTTAGGTCTAGACCACAGTTAAATCTTGTTTAGTGCTGCATAGCCACACCTGGCTCTTGCGTCAACAAACTTCACATTCACTCACTCACTCCTAGGTCACCATTTCAGCAGCAAGTTGTTTTCGCTATATATTTTCGGGGTGGGGAGGTTTACTTTTCACTTCTTGGCAGAAAAGTTCAGTTGACCCTGGTACAGGAGGGACTCGAACTCCAATCCTTGGGTCCAAAGAAAACTCGTCCTGTCATCTTTGTTGACACCGAAACAGAATCCCTTGTCGTATCAGTTTCCAAGCCTTTTTGTCTTTTGTCGTTGTTGTAGAAGAAAATTCCTGCAAGTTATTCTACTTTGTGTAATCTAGAAATTATTCGAAATTATTCGATTATTAGAATTCCTATTACTTAAAAGAACACCGAACACAAGGACATCTTCGGAAAAGGGAAACAGTGTTATTTGTTTAGTTTAGAAATATTTTTACAAGGAGAATTGTACAAAAAAAATATTAAAATGATAATAAATTAAAAAAGAAGTAATAAATCTTAAAAGGACCAATCCCAAGGTTCTTTACAAACAATATCAGTGCTATTAGTGCTTACAAACAATGTTAGAGCTATAAGATTTTTTAATAGGAAAATGTTCTTAAAATATGACTTCAATTTTGAGAGTGTGCATGTGTTTACGCAGCCATGCAGGATATATAGATTTATGACGCAGTTGATTTTTAATGAGGAAAGGTTTTGTGTAATATTTAAAAAAATTCCTCATTTTCAAATGCAAAGATTTATCAATAAAAGATACTGGAAATGTTTTAAGATTTTGTATTCAAAAACGTAGCAAATGTTTCTTGAGTAAAAAAAAAAAATTATGTACAATTTCATTTACTTATGAATTCAATTTACATATTAAAAATACATTGAAAAATCAATTATTGTCAGCAATTAATTAATGTTATAAATTTTTTAAATGATGAGAATTCAATTTATAAATTATACAAACATGCAGTTCAAATCCAAATCAATGTCAAGACATTACTGACGATTCTCGCCCATTCTCAGTATAATTCATTGTTAACTAGTCTGATCCAATCTTTCACGGTAGCTCTTCATCTTTTAAGTAAAGGACTCATTAACTTTGCATACGAACCAATTAGAAAACAGTAGGCGTTTCCAAATCCACTGACGTCATTCGCGACCAATGAGAGAACCAAAGAACCATTGCAAATGGCAATCGAACACAAAAGCTAAACGTAAATAAGATTCTGTCAGGTTTTATAAGTAAGTCAACGCTATATATTTTCCAATGCATCTCACAAGTCAGATAAATAACGCCTCTCGGGAAATATTAAGATTCTGTAGAAGTATTATCGGCCATTTTTTTCTCCTCATTCTTCCCGTTGAGAAAGAAACTTTATTTTCCTTTTATAAATTAGGAACGTGAGGTTAGTATCTTTAGCTAATGAATGATTTTTTTTTGTTGGAAGTACGAACGTCCTAATTGGCTGTCTCCAAACCAAACCGAACTCCCTGCTGTTTAAGAATGAATAAATATCTTCAAGTGTGATGGGTCTTTTTTTTAGGTTCAGTGGCCAGTGGTATGGCGAAGGTCATCCCTTGAAAATGGCGACAAAGCTGCTACAGAAATGTTTCGTTAATTATTGATGACAAATGATGTGAAATGTTGTCGTTTCTTCCTCCTCTTTTTCTCTGAATAAGGTATTCAAAAGAGGATTGTGATTAATGGACATATCTTAACACTTGCTGCTACAGCGTGTGGTAACACTTGACTTAGAGAATGGAATTTGAATATAAATTGTTTTCTTTGCTGTTGTAAATTTCTTCCGAGGTTCTTTTCGGTTTTTGTTGTTGTTGTTTTTTCTTTCTCATTCCTTATACGAAAAAGGTTGGGAAAAATGGAGGAAAGAAAGAATTGGTGTTCTGATGGGTGAAGACGAAACAAACGAACTGGTTGCGGTTCGTGTGTGAGGTTTCTTGGAAAAAGTGCCTCTGCACCCATTCACTTAAAAAAAAAGAAACTTTTTCCAAGAAGTCATAATTTATTGTACGTCGTTCAAAGATGTAAAAATATTTCATCACTTCTAGGAATTATTTTGAAGAGAAAAACATTTTTTTCCTTTCTTTTCTTTTGTATGTACCTTTTGATACTTTATTTCAAACTATTGTCATGTGCTTCAATTTTTCTAGTAGAATCCCATTAATAATTCCAAGACATTTAGATATTCCGAGTCCCCCCCCCTCTCGCTTCTTGATCTTTTTATATTCAAGTTACGTAATGGAACATTCATCAAAACAAATTAATGAGTCTCTAGGCATCTAATAAATCAACTGAATACGAGGATGGCTTAAAAAGTATATGTGCTTTAGAAGACGTCATTTGGTATTACGAGGGTGATTCAAAAAGTATTTGTATTTAAAGTTGTACTTGTATTTTATTGCATGTTATAAAAACAGAAAATGTCATTACCATTGGGTGCTACCATCTATTAAACGAAGTCGAGACTAATTTGACACTAATTCATAAGTTAGTTTTGATTTTATAGTCATTTGCTGCCCAATTGTCGACGTCATTTTGCGTCAAATACCATTGTTGGTGAGACCTAGATTCATTATCATGAAATAAATAAAAAATTTAAGACGTTGGGTTGCTTCCGAAGAAGCTTTTCCAAAAGAGGCGAAGATGGTCTCATCGGTCGAAAAAGTTACGACGAAGAATTTTTGAGGCGCGAAAGGATTCATGATCACGAATGCGAGTAACTGACATATAAATGAGAAACTTATTTTATATTATATATCTTTCTTTTTATAAGGTAATTAATTGAACTACTTCGAACACCTAATTAAATGTAATTTGGCACAAGCAAGTATGTTTTATTTTATTCTTCATTGCATTTTTTGTAGTGTAATGGAGAATAAACAAGACCTTGAGTAAACTACTTGGCTGGTTTTTAGCATATTATCTTTTGGTGTTTAATTAAAGAAAGTCATACTTTTTAAGTGAAATTATCACTGATCACTGTGTGTGTGTGATGACTTTAATACATAAACAATAATTTTAATGATAAATATTTAATTGTAATATTATGCGTAATATTATTGTTTTATTGAAAGTTATATAGTATAATATTAATCAAAATTTCTCTCTCTCACTCTCTCTTTTTCACACACACAAAGCAATTAAGAACTATTATTAAAACTAAATACCAGTTTAATTTGTATAAAACATTATCTTTTACTCATCTATCCAAATTCATTCAGAAAGAGTCAAAAACTTTAAATTTTGTATCTAAATTTTAAAAATTTGTGTGTGAGTCCCTGGCAATTTGGCCTAATTTGTTTGCCTTCCTATTTCTCTAACCCTTAATCACCGCCACTGACTTAGTTACTCCATTCCGATTTCCCATCCCTAATACGGGTATGTTTTAAATTGCCTTTCTGCAACTTAACAATAAATGGTGTATAATCTGGTGAATACGAGGCAGTGGAATATTTTTCCATCCTTGTATCTCCCTCACTGGCAGTGCCAGCCTGTACATCATCAGGAATGGAACATTGACGGTTCAGTAATAAGGGAATAAAATCACCAGACATATTGTGATTTTTACGCTGCAATAGTCGGGGATAAACTCTTTTTCATTTATTACTCTTTTTCATTTATGATAGATCCCACGTGAAGTCTGGCTAGTGGCTGATTTCCTAAATGAATAGAGAAGGAATTTCGCCGAATGAATTGACCAACATATTTCTCTGATATGAAATGAATCGAACTTGTTTGGAATATTCTAGGAAGAAAAGTTCCTGGTTCTTTACCAACAAAAAGAAATTCAGCAGTTTAAATTCAGGAGTTCTTCTACAAAAGTGGTGGAGAATACTCCGGTTTCTTCTCTATAATATAGTTTATTTCAGACCTTGAGTAGCCCCCCCCCCTAAAAAAATTCTAATATTTGAATTTCTTACAGACAACCTTATCTTCTTCAGATTTCTTTAAGTTATACTTAATACACTTGTCCAATCAGAGATTCCATTGTTGGAAACTTTTCGATACTCATCCACACTAAAAAATGACAATTTCTCTCTCGTTCTTTCTCTGGACCACTTTTTTGTCAACAAATCTTTTGTTCTTTCATGCCCCTCTTCATATGCAGAAACAAGAAAAAATTACATCGAGTTAGATGAGGTGATACTTCCAGAATATACATTCATATATCCTATTACTTTTTAAATACATTTTATTTTTGAATTATATCCTACTAAATCAATTTCGGCTTATATTCCTATACTTCATTAGTTCTGAATTATGCTCTGCTAATGCAATACTTTTTGTAATAAAAAAATTTTCATTTTTAAATCACTCAAATGGCTTCAAAAAAGTAGTAAGATAAGCATCATCAGAAATAACAAACTTAATAGGTTTTTGTACGGAATATATTGCTGACGGAATAGGTTCCGAACATGTAATACAATTGCTCATCTTACTATGCGAAATAACTCCCGCCCCTAGCGACGTCATATACTGAAATCAAATCACATAAAGATGCGTGACACACACACGCACACACACACACACACAGAGAGAGAGAGAGAGAGAGAGAAATGCTATGTGAGTAAGCTTCATCCAAGGCAGTGTCATTATGGGAGCTTTTACCCTTTACTTGACACATTTATTTAGCAACATCTATAAGCATGTTTTTGTACATTTTTATGATTAGAGTGAATTTTACATTTTTTGCTTACTGATAAGTAGAAATGCAATAAAGAAAATTTCATCCCTTTTTCTAACGTAGTAGTTTTCACATTTTACAAAATCAATTAATCACATATATCAGACAAAAAGAAACCTTCCTACATCCTCAAATTTCATTAATATCAAAATGTCGTTGTGTTGTGACTTATTCCATATAATCCATTCGAAGGCTAGACCAAATCCACGAGACCAAAACTCTTCAAGAAATCGTGGACAATACTGCTGCAACTACGTCGAAAGAAAGAATTTAAAACGTCTGAATAACTAGCCCACTCGGAAATCCCTTTTGATCCGGTTGATACGAACGCTGCAAAAGTGACCGGATAACTAACTTTTCATAGAATCCAGGGGTAGAGGATACGAAACGCTGCCAACATTCAAGGTCAAGGGATATCCCCCGCCGCGGGATGGAAAACATCAACTTTTGATCACTGAGTCCGAAGAAAACTTGCCCAGCCGCCTTATGTTGCATTCTCTGGACCAAAAGAGCCCTTCGGACTAGTTATTCAGACATCTTAACTTTTTTCGACGTTGTTGAAGAGTGCCCCATATAGTCTCCCCCCCCCCCCCCAATCATCGTGTTGATATAAAGAGGAACATTTTAAGCAATATTTGTAAATAACGTTGCTTTTCCTGACATTACTGCATTTGATATACATCCCCTCCCTGTTGTGTATTGAGTTTCGCATTGGACAGTTTTCATTTGGTATTCTAGTTGAGATGACGGGTCTGTTTGACACCTACGCTATATCCGCTGTATCATTAGTTATGATTTATGTGAGATTATCTTAATCAGACACTCTGATGCAAGTGTTTGCTTCGGGGTACATGCAACAGTGGTTCTAGGCTGTGCAGCCATTTAGTGTCACTGCACCAGGGGAGATTTTCTATCCCGAAGAGGAAGATGTACCTGACGTTTCATACTACCAACCAATGGGTCCTACAAAAAAGATGTCTGATTGCTTTTTATAACGCCTTTATCAGCCAGACCAAAAGGGATTTCCCTGGTACTCCAAGGTCACCTCCCACCATGGGTAGAAAAATATTCCCTGACGTGGCGGGGAAAATATCACCCGTCAAAATAAAAGGGGTTATAATTATATCTTCTCTGTTAAGGCCCACAGAATTTAAAAGATGTTATGGTAGACCTGGGAAGTATTACAATTGGTGCAGGTCGGAAAGCTTCCCGTCCCATACCGAACGTAAGACTGACATTGTGTCCACTAGCAAATCTACAAAAGGTGGTTTGGATACCTCTATTTCACTTAATGCTAAGAGCACCACCAGGAGTTTGCCTGTTGAATCGTGAGTGAGATAGTGACAGTAGAGATTTATGATGAAAAAACCAAAACCAGCTCACATGCGCCAAATATTTATTAAGAATATCCCATATTTTTTTTAAAAAAAATCACATTAAAAATAGTTGGTGAAAATATAGTTGTTGTTGAAACAAATGTAAACAGAGAAATAGCTAAAATCTTAAATCTAGTAAACTATAAAGAATCGAATGAGTTTTCCATAATTGCTGGTTTAAAATTTTTATTTTATAAAAGGTAAATGTTTGATATATATATATATATATATATATATATATATATATATATATATATATATATATATATATATATATAGAGAGAGAGAGAGAGAGAGAGAGAGAGACTCCTTCCTTTATCAGAATATCAACAATTTATTTATCAAAGAATCCTATATGAGATAAAATCCAACGGAAATAGTTGTTGTGAAATATGTTTGAGGATTTCAGGAATAGAAACAGCAGTCCTATCGCTTCGAGCTCAGTTCAGTCCCTAAGGTTCAGAATCATAATACTTTTAAATAGTGAACATTCGAATGTAAAACTAATGAGAAAATGGACAATTTTAAATAATATAGAATATTATTAACTGAAAGAATAAATTTTTCTTTTTGATTTTTTACTTCAAAAGATCAGTCCTCACAAAAATGTCATTCATTTGTTGTTATACATTTTATTAATCTGCTTCAAGTTACTGGTATTCTACGAGAGTTTTAAGCAAATGTTTTAAAAATTTTCCAGTGACATGGCTTTATCCTGATTACTTTACATCGCCATACCTTTTGAAATCCACGATGGAAATGACGATGTGTAAAAGAATTGCGCTTTTTGCTTTCCATTAAAGCGTCGCCTAGCTGTTCACCACTTGCTCTCCACCAATGTATTGTCTGATGAAAATTGCTTGTTTAGATGCTTTCTATCACGTTTTAAATTTTTGCCTATGAGTTTCGAAACACCCTGCATAATGTTTTCTTTCTTGAAATATGATGATGGGGAAAGTATGCACTATTTTACCAAGTGCAATGCAACATTTCAAGGCTTAATATCAATTGGACAAAATTAAGCGTATACCAGAATGTAACTTTTAATCCGGTTTTATAGTTTTAATTTAAATCCTTATTTCATATACTTTTTTTTTATTTCTAATAACTTAAGAAAACTTTTTTTTTACTTAAAGTATAAAAATGTTCTTCAAACGCAAATCAGATATCGTTTAACACACGCATTTAACATGATCAATTGACACCAATGCAGCCAAGTTTTAAGGGATCTTAGGACGCTTCACATTCATATATATATATATTTGTAATATATACATAACATATTCATATATATTTTTTAAAAATATCTTAAAAACTCTTACAAAGAGGAGAAGTGTAAATTAGATATTTCAAAATCACGGAAATCAATATTTCACTGCGCACAGGATTCTGAAGTACAGCATTATTCAGAATTTACAAAAGTATTGTCATCTAATAGAAAAATGTTCAGTATTGAAGTTATACATACTTTTTAAAAATTTTAGCGCAAAAAACGTTTTTTTTTTTAAATGCAATTACTAACAAAATAGTTCAATTTTAAGAAAAAATTCCAATTTACATTCATGCAAAACTTTTTCTATCAACATTTTTTTTTTATATAAAATTGATGTATAAGTCATAAAGAAACTTATTTTGATCATGTGTATGAAGTTCCAAACTAATATGATAAATAATTTCTGAGGAATTCTACGCGCAATCTAAAAATTTTTATTTTGAGAAAATGTTGAAAAATAACGAGAAAAACTCGTGGTTTAGATTTTTCTCGATAACTCTGGAATATTTAGTAGTACCATTAAGGTTTTGTCAAAAAAAAGTGCAGAGGAAAAGAATCTCGAGAGCATATATTTTTTTCAAAACGTCGAAACATGTAGTAGTTTAATGGGCCTGAAATCCCTGAACCCAGAATAATAATAAAAAAAAAAATGTGTTAAAATAAAAATTGTATCTAAAATAGCTTCTAAAATACATCAATTTTCACATTATTTACTATACATGGAACTTAACAATGGTAATTTCATTCTTGTGCTACATTTATCCAATGACATTCGCTTCTCAACTATTTAAACTATTATTCCACTCAAATGCATAACACACTTCTTTTGATACTTCTGAGAGTACACACTATTTACGCGAAATCTTCCAATTTTTAAATCATACGGTTAACAGAACACTTTCTTCACTCGTTTCCGACACCTCATTCTCCTCCTCCCTCCCCATTTGAGAAAAAAACTAGACCAAGCTGTTGTGATGGAAACGCACGCTCGATTTAATTTCTCAAAAAGCTTTCTTCGTTTTTATATCAAAATAGGACCCACACTTGGAGAACCTTTTCAAACAGAAGAGTATCCTAACATCAAAATATTGTACTTCGACTTCCCTCTCACGCAAAGAGTGCTGTACAGTCTGACCCTGTTAACACACGCTAGTTCATGGTTATTAAACCGCGGGTTAAGTGAACCTTGAGTTATAGCGTTACTATCAATTGAATGATAATATTAGTTCCTACATGGATATGAAATTTCTGCGTAACAGACATTTGTGTTAAATTACAAAGTAAGAGGTTAATCCGAGAAAATAATTTTATGGTCATGTATTCTATCTTTACAAAATGTAAATTAATTCCTCTTACAAAATAGTACAAAAAAATTAATTCAAGAATTCTTAAGATATTTAAGGAAGATTGAATTTGATATTTTATCAATCAATCCTTAATAGATGTGAGTCTTTTAATGGCATTTTGTTTCTTCTTAATCTCTTTGACAGATCTTATTTCTAGTGCTCTGATACGACATCCCTTTTGCTCAAAATAATTTAGATAATCACCAAATAATCAAGAATTTTTATTGTTCCTTTTAATATGGATTTCACTTTAGGAAACAATTAGAAGTCGCATAGCTCAAAATTCGGCGAATAAAGTTGATGGTTCAACATTGGGATGCTGTACTTGGCTGGAACCCTCTTGACAGGCAATGTGGATTGAGCTGGCGCATTGTTTGGGAAGAAAATTTTGCCGTACAGAATCTTTGTCAATTTCTACTGCTCAGCAATCGCAAGAATACTTAACCGACGGTCAGTTCGAACCAAAGTATTGATTTTTTTCGATATTATCATCCGGTTTTGACGTGGAAGAGAATCATTTTCAACAACCCTCGGCCACCTTGTAAACGCTTTAACCTCTCAAAAACACGTGCTGACGATAAACATTAATTGCCATACACTTCTTTCAATAAATTATCAGAAGCGGTTTTTTCAAGAGAAATTTCACAAAAATTCGTTACTCTCTTATCATTTTTCCGGCGAAGCAAACAAACAAACAAAAAATTCCAATGCGAATGAAGGCTACCGGTATACGGATTTGTTTACAGAAACTAGAAGCACTGCATTTGAAAGAGAAAGCTTCACGCTAAACAACTGTCGGTTGCTGGCATTTGGTACATGCATACTTTTTCTTAAACAACGTCAGTCTAATTATTTAATAGCCAGACCTCGAAAATGATCGAAAGAGAAAAAAAAAAAAAAAAAAAAAAGGCATTAGAGTGTCAGCTCTTAACAGGAAATTGTGATTTTTCACCACAAAATATTAATTTGATTTATATAAAAAAAATAAGAATTATGATGCAACAATATCTAGGAGTGATGGGATTGTTTACGTCGCACTGAAAAGAAACACGCAGGCTATTGGCGATGGACCTCGTAATTTTGAGCCTCGGTCAAGTGACGAGGGCGACACCAAGCTGGCACCTCCCTCTCCAAACTTCCACATCACGCCAATGGAAGAACTTAGGACATCGATCAGATTTAACGTGCTTCAGCCCCGCTACACAGAATCAGGGTTTGAACCCGTGTCTCGACGAAACGCCGGCCTCAAGTCTGAGACCAGGACTACTGGGCTACGGTGACCACACAATATCCAGAAGTGATATCCCAAGCGATTGGTTATCGATTGAGCCGTGCTAAGGCTGTGAGTAAAGCAGACCCTCACGTTAACGGAGTCCGATTGTATACTATTATACTACTTCCATTCTTGAGCAAGCAAGTTTTTATTCGTGTTCATCCAGTTTCTTTTTGATAAAATCTGTACTGTTTTTCCTCTTTTTTATATCTTAATGCTATCGACTGTAGACTTACCAATCTTTTCTGTTACTACGATTGGTAAAATTTTCAAATAAATTTAGTACCCCGGTAAATTACCAGCAACTTTTTAAGTTGTGAATTTATATTCATAAGGCGCAGCAATAAGTGACAATTCAACTTTCATCGGACCCACTGGTCCAGGGTTCGAAACAGCCACCGACACTCCATGGTCAACCAACAATTCTCTCTCTCTCCACGGGGTCGAAAATTACTTAATCAACGCCGAAGGGGGTGACCCAGAACTTGAACACAAGATGGCAGCACACCCTAGAACTGCTGGTTGCGTATGCCCCCAACACAAAACGCTTGCCTCTGTGCATCTAAGAAACCGCACATAAATCACAACTAGTAGTGATATTCCGGCAACCGCGCACGTGTCGACGAGAGACCTGTCACTCAACTCGAGATAGCCGATGACGTCAAATGGAATGTGCCCAAAAACTGAATTCAATTCAACAGGGAGGTGATGTATATGAATTGCAATAATGACTGGAAAGGCGACCTTCGGTATTATCAATGTTTCTTTTCGTATCATCAATAATACTGGAGGGGGAGAGTGCAACGGCTCTCTTCAGTTACAACGCCAGAAGTTAAAATACCTTAATAACTAGCCAGAATATTTTCCTTTTCCTCTGATTCAGAAGTATTAGCGGTGTCTGTGTTTCATATTAAATAAGTTTTTTTATAGGTACAATACCATTATCAGCATCACAATCACTTGGTAAATCTGTGACGTATTTAATGTAAGTGCTGTGACGTATTTAATGTAAGTAAAAAATGGCTGCTCTACAGCCATTTTTTTAAAATAGTAAATAAGCTCAAATTCCAATTTAAAATATGTAAGTGAAAGACAACACTTAATTAGCTCTTAACATAGAATATGCACAAGATCTCTCTCACTCTTGAATCCCTCTTAATTTAATTAATCCTAGTTTATATTCTGATAATAAAACCTTAACTATCCAAATCACTCATTCCAATTCAAGCACTTTTCGGTTATAGCAAATTCGACCCTTATTATTCGCTGATAAACAGTCATTTCCAATTTCTTAAATATAAACCAATAATTACGATGATCCACATCAATCTACATTTATCAGCTTGTCGTTATCCTCAAAATCTCATCTTTTTCTTTTCAATTCTACTTCGCTTATATATCACTTTCTCTAATTTCATTCATTACAACTCTTATTTTCCTCTAATTTACTTAATAAAGTTTCATTTCCATTGGAAAGGAGTTGTTATTTTATGCAATTCAGAGTACCAAAAAATATTCAAGGTTAGTGAAGAAGAAATAGGAAATATCCCAACGTTACAAGTCTGAGGATATAACATAAATATCACTTTCAAATTTTCCCACTATGGTAAGAAACAAAAAGCACACTAAAGTTACGTATTGACCACTACTATGAAGCTAACTGACTGAGAAAAACAGTCATATGTAACGGAAATATACACCCTGACAAATTTAAGAATGTACTACTGTAAACATATAATTCTGTTGTCTGAGAATTCATCCAAGAAAGGCCACACTTCTCGCAAAACAAGAATTCTCTTTTTCCCGATGCGAATGTATTAAAACCAAACACATCCTTTATTGTACGAATATTACCTCAATAAGATGCAAATCGAAGGCAAAATTCGTCCGAACACTCGATGGAATTACAATTTGGACATTCCTTTTCTTTTTCTTTTTATATACAAATTACAATTATGGAAGCGTTAATTGTACAGTAACAAAAGACAAATTAACAATTAAAGATTAATTTTTAAAATAAATTTTAGTTATTTATTTTATTCTTTATATTCTATATAATATCCAAATTTAAATAATTAAAAAATATTATAATATAGTGACATATTTTTTTGATAGTTGGCAGTCCAACTCACGGACGGCCAACTCCTATAAATATTTTACTTTTTTTTTTTTTTTTGCTTTCTATTGTCAAACTTTTTCTCTTTAATTTTCTTACAATGAGGTAAATAGTAAAAATAAACGCCATTGCGGTTAAAAGGGGTTACAATAAACATTTGATTGATGTACGTATTATATTTAAAATATTTAATGAAAAAGGTTAGAATTGATTGAATTTTATCTGAGAAGTGATTTGATTATTTGTTTTCAAAAAAATAAAGTTGAGTTGATTTCATATTGAATACAGTTTTCAATTAATTTGTTTTGGGTTAAAGTGAAGTATGGGTGCCCCTTGACCACTGAAGATTTTTGGGTGCGATAACCATTTCAATCTGGCAAATCAGTGTATCTTGACTCTGATAGCTCTTCTTTTGAGAAACTTTTACATAGTCACGTATTTATCATTTCCCTCCCTTGATTGCAATTCGTTAACAGCAGCAGACGATTTTTGAAAAACAGCAGAAAGTTGTTTTATAAATACGTTATATAGTTTTATTTTGCTTTTAAACCATATTTCCCCCAAATCATATACTGTTGAATGTCTTTGAGGAATTTTTAATTGCTTTTTTAAGTATGTCTGAAAAGTGTGAGTTACGTTTCTTTTGATGATTGGGAGAAAAAGAGGGAAATGTATGTTTTACACCGATGCATGGATATAGATTTAATTTTAAAAAAGATCGAATGATCGATTTGTAATTTAAATGAATGAATTTATCCTCCTTTGATGAACTGTTCTAAAAAACGTAGGTCTTTTTTTTTTTTTGTATATAATTCTTACTGCATAACGTTACTACTTGTTTAATTTTCTTTAATATAAATTTTTAAAATAAATTTTAGTTATTTATTTTATACTTTATATTCAATATAATATCCAAATTTAAATAATTAAAAAATATTATAACATAATTAATAGTTATAAATACTCGGCATTATCATAACTATTGAACTTAATTAGTTATAATTATTTATGATTATATATAATAATTTATAGTTATTTATAATATATGATTATATTTATTTCTAATAATTACTTACAATTAATATAAAAGTATTATAGTTTATAATAATTTTGTAATTATAATTATACGATTAGCAGTAAAAAATGATGAATAATCTAATCGAAGCAACAATTTTGATTGGACCTCAAAAAAATTATACATACTATTACCACGAATACCGTTCCTTCTATGGTTTTCTAGTTCAACCGATTTCAATTTTCCAACATGCCTTGCGTTTGCTATGACTATCAATAATAAAGCGCCTGAATAATTTTTGCAAGTGTGTGGTTTGAAGTAAGAAAACGAATGGTTCTCGATTGGGCAATTATATATCGCAAGCTCCTAAGGTTGTAAGCCATCTGATCTTTATGTAGAAAACAGACAAACAAAAAATGCAGTCAATACACTAGCTTTAGAATAAAAAAACGATTTTTAGTGAAAAACATTTTATTATTTCTTTCCTTTCATTCCCCGACAACGCAAAGTAGTGTATGAAATAGAATATGGTGTGTTTTCTCAGTAATCTATGTTCACTTGAATACTTTTATTTACTTCCCTAACAATTGATATCAGACTGAGTCACAGTCAAGTGTGCCCGGGTTTACTCGTAGCTAGAATGTTATTTTTATATGTGGGGTGGAGAGAGGATTTAAAGAACAGAGATACCAAATATTAAATTAAATAGGATATAATAACTTTCCAAAAATTAAAGCGAGAACAAATACAAATGATAAATATTACTCCGAAACGTCATTTAATTATGTCTAAAATAATGCAATAAGGTTTCCTTAAATACCGTTAAAAATTGTTTAATTACAGTTTATACATTGAAATAGTATTATTCTATGGAATGTAAGGAAAATTTTGTTAAAAATTAATTTTTTTAATTATGACATTAAATAAATAAGTGAAAATTTTGTTTAATAACTTTTTTGAAAATTTAACACTAAATATAAACTGAAACATACTCTAAAAATTGTTTTTAAGGTAACATTAAGTTACTAATTGAAGTTTTCGTCTCACGATTAATTGTGTTTTTAATATAACATTAAATAAATAAGTGAAACATGCTCTAAAAATTGTTTTTTTTACTATAACATTAAATAAAAAGTGAAATGTTCGTCAAATAATAATTTTTTAATATAACAAAATAAATAATGGAAACATTGTCTAAATAATAAAATAGTGTAGTCACGTATAATAAAGTCTGTTACATAATTTTGTAAATATATATCTGATAATCAATTTTTGTTCCATTAATCACTCATCTGCAATTTTAAAATGAACTAATAGAATTAGCAATTATAAAATTGAAAACTGAGATTTGAAAAAGAATATTTTTTGTTCTGTTATTACTTAAATTAATAAGTACATTTTTTAGCTCAATTGATACATTTGCCTAACGACAATTTTAAATAACAGTAAACAGACACATCGCAAGTGGCTTAAAAACCCAAGCATTTTCTGGGGGAAATTACAATTGGTGACTTTTTAATTTATCAAAATTAAAAATGTTGTAACATTTCGAGATATTTAGTTGGTGAAGAAGATGGTGAACAAGTTCACAAGTCAATGAAATTCAATCTCTCCTCCATTCGTGTTTTTCCATTTTTGAAGAAAAACTAATTCAAGACTATGATGAAATTTCCTCTCTTGTCAATGTGGATTAAGTCCACGTTCTAGATTACTCTATAATACTCTTAGGGATGACTCCTTCAAAATAACGACCAGGCCTCCCAAGCAGCGACAGTTTAAGCCTAATCATGAACTGTGGGAGTTTTTAACATTGTTCAAAGTCCTGATACAAAATAGAAAGAGCAATTCTTCCGATTTTGCTCCATCTCATATAACAGAGATAAAGAAGGACTTGATGGTTTCTTTGAAATAAAGCTGTCAGGGTCATTTTAAAAAGTTGTGCTAAGGTTTCTGGTCTTTTTTTACAAGCTTTTATTTCACTTGCTACGCTCATACACAAGTAAGTCTTTCCAGTAGAACATAGGTACTTGAATTTTAACCCACTTCTTACAATCCGATCCAGCTGAACTATCCAATACAGATAGCTAGAGCTCTCATGAAAATACATTACACGGTTATTCAAAATGAGTCATCGGATTTCAAAATTCCGCTTTTTCAAAAATAAACGTTACAGAATGATAAGTAATACATCAATACAAAGTGAAAATGCGGAAGTTTTATATTTTGAAAAAGAGATGATCCTCGTGTGTTCTTCGCGAAGCTATTTCCCGATAACTGTTTTAGAAGCTTTTATGTAGCTACCTCTCATTTGGATCGGTCGCAGTGGACCAGATGGCTTGATGTTACACAGCGGTCCATCTAAGTCACCTGATTTGGGCCCACGCGATTTCTTGCTTTGGATGTATGTAAAAGATAAAGGGTATGCACTACCATTACCCACAAATTTATGAACCGTGTGGTGACCGAGAATGACAGAATAGTCCCACTGTAGCTCATGCATGTCATAAGAGGCTACTAAAATGGGTACCCAGCGTCTGGGGGTATAGCCGGGCACCCTGCCCCTGGGGATTATATCAGGGGACCTCAGGGACTTGCTTTCTTCAAGTAAGTATGGGCATCATGACCCCGAGACACGTTGATGATCTTTTTCTTTCCCATGGGGTTTACTGTCTTTGGTAAACACGGGCGACGCACTCCCGGGATACCCTAGTGATCCTTCTCTATTTTCGACCCTCCTTCTTGTCACTTGGTGGGGAAACCCCCCCCCATAACTTATTTGCTTTTTTAAGACATATTGGCCTTTTACACCATATTTGATTTTTAACCTTTTATCTTTTATGTGTCTTTTTGTGTTGGTCTCTTGTTTTTAATGCCATTAATTTCTAATCGATTTTAACAAATGTTTGGCGCAGCATAGCCTTCTTTGGCTCTTGCGCCATAAAACCTCACTCTCACTCACTCACTCACCCTCCTTCTTGTCAACCACTTTTTATCTTTTTTCAACTTCACGTCTAGACCACAGGTGAATCTTGTTTGGCGTAGCATGGCCATATTTGGCTCTTGTACCAATAAACTTTACACTCACTCACTCACTCATCCACAAATTTATGTGAACTTACACAATGGATTTCTGCTGTTGTGCAATCAATTACCACTAACGCTTTACAACATGTATGACAAGAATTTATACATCGAATAGGCTCTATACGTGTAAATAAAGGAAGTTTTGTCAAACACATGTGAAAAAGAGCTTCCATATTTTCCTTTTATATTTATGTATTACTTATCCTTCTGTGTCGTTTATTTATGAAAATATAGCGTTTTAAAAACGGATGATTCATTTTGAATAACCATGTATTATGGTATGTTCAAGCAATGAAGGACTTGGAGAAGCCCGGTACTCGAGTTTGAACCCACTTCCTATCATTAAATCGAGCTGAAATTTCGCATACGCATATATCTCTGATGTCATTACAATATTTTTTATATTCAAACAGTGATGAACTTAGAGGGAAGGGGGAGCTGAAGAGTCGAACTGAAATGAGTCGATGTATTGTACACATGTATAATTCACATAATTACTTTTTTTTTAATCTTAAATTTCCGGACTGAAAGGAATTAAATAAATATAAATAAAAAATATTTTAAACTTTCATTGGAAGTTGGATTAAAAGGTGTAATATTAATTTTTCAATGCAAAATAACATAAATTATAAGAGCTTGATTCGTTCTTTTGATCTCATACAAAGTATGAAACTGTCGTACTTGATTAAAATCGGTAATTACCTATCAATCTAAGTTAAGTGTCTGAAGCGTATATAAATTTTGTATTATTTTAAATTTAAGAAATAATTTTATACCTTTCAGTACACCTTTAATCAAAAGCCCGATTTTAAATTTTTTTCATTATATTTATTAAAATGATCGCGATAGCTTAGAGGAAGGCGTTATTTTCATCGAATCATGGTTTCGAACCCTGATGCCACTAAAAACCCACCGTGTAGCGGGATTTATGCACTTTAAATCTAGTCTAGATCCTAAGTCCTCCTGTTGGAGATGTGTGGAATTTTTGCGAGGGAGGTTCCTACTCAGGTGGTGTCCACGTTACTTGAGCAAGGTTCAGAATTACGAGGTCCGTCCCCAATTACTCCCATATTTCCTATCAATGTGGACATTAATAGACAATCAATATATTTATGAAATATTTTTAAAAAATTTAATGAGCTGAATGATTAATCATCTAGTTTTGCCACTCGTTGCGATTCACAGACGAAATTTAAAATTCATCAAGAAGATTCTTTTTTTCCCCTTCGATAAACCGCAATGCTGTGTAGTTTGAAATTTTACATTTTAGAATTTTTCACATAATTTTGAATGTATAGTTCTTTCGTAACTCATTGAATGTAGTGATATTGCCACTTTTCATTTAAAGGTAATGGAAGAAAGCATAGATCATTCTTCCTTTTTTTTTTCCTCTTAAGGGGAAAAAGAACTCCAAAAATGACCAAAAAATTTCACAGCCTTATTTTAACTGTACGACTTATCTAAATATATATACGAAATTTCATAGCTCCTTAGCGAGTTATTTAAAATTTCTTTTTCACAGTATTCCAAATCATTTTTCATTGACATTCAGAATTTTACATTGCTTTCTCTCAGATTTTTTATTTTTCCTATAGTTAAAATGCTAAGGCTCTTTTGCAATCAGTATAGATATTTGAAATATTTTCTTTTTGTTTTCCTTAAAGTATTTGATAATTCTGCGCATTTAATGAGGATTTAGATGAACAGTCATTTTCTTTTATAAAATTCAAAAATTAAATATAGCTATCTTTTTTTACTGTTTTTTGGAGTGTTTCATCGAAACATAATTTGATAAACTACAAATAACACTAGAAGAATCTAACCTATGTACGGAATTGTCAGAAATATTTCTAAAGAATTGAGAAAAAATATATTTAAAATTAATAAATTATGTTGAAGTAGTGGAAATTTTGAAATATTGAGTGGGTGTGAAACATTTTAAAATTTTAAATAACTGTTTGTTTTAAAACGAGGTCTTTTCCCCCCATAAAAGCACATTTTATGTGTGTTCAAATATAATGAATATAAACTTTTTCTTGCAAATATATAATAAAATAATTACTCACAGTACATTGTGTCCGCTTGCTTGACTTTCCAAACTCTGTTGATTGATTGTTTAATAACGTCACACTGATGAACAACAATAGGGTTATTGGCCTCGTAATTTTGAACTTCGATCAAGTGGTGAGGACAACACCGGAACTCACAACACCCTCTCCAAACTCCCACAGGGAAGACGAGAAGACTTGGGACCTCGACAAGATTTAGGGTGTATCAGCCTCGCTAAACGGCGGGTCCTTAAAGGCATCAGGGCTCGATCCCACGCCTGGAGGAAGACAATGGTCGTGGACCCCCGACCATGGGCGTGAGTCCATGGTCACTTTACAACACTGGAACCACCTGAGTTAGTTTATCAAATATATTTAATTCAGATCTCGTAAATAAATGCTAAAAATTAGCGCAACGTGCAATAAATGAAGAAATGTAATCATAAACTTTTTTTTGAAGAGTTTAAAAATGTCATAGTTATAAAATAACAGAAGGTCTCATTCTAGTAAAAATAAAACATAGAAAGATAATATTTTTCAGTTTAAAATTGGTGACGAATATTAACTGGAATAGAAGAATTCACAAGGAAAAAAAAACTCTCTTATAGATTCATTACCATTCCACAACTACATCTATTTTTCTCTCAAATCTCGTATTACTCTCTCACAGTAAAAATATACAACAAAACCTTTCCTCTCCACCAGTTCAACAGCCTACTTTTCTCCCTCCTAACCCCAATCCAACATTTCAATTCACGAATCTCCAAGACGTATCGAAGCGAGATCTAAACCCGAAAGATCTTCTCTAGCGTACTAATAGGATTCGGAAGACCCCAGACACCACAAACACTCCAGCCTTTGAATTGAATCACCTTCCACTCGAAGGTAAAAAATCGCCCTTGCCCTTTAGAAGGGGCGGCCTCACACAAAGCCCTAATCCCCGTGTCACATTAGCGCGTGAATGGAACAGTCCTCGAAGACCAATTTACGCCGACAATGGACCCGCTACAGAGATCGGTGAGATGGACTCGCTCGCTTCAGAAAACAAGGACTATGGATGACAGGAACACCGCAGCGTTTTTTTTCAGGAAAGTAAATCTGGTGGATCCGTTCCGTTTCTTATGGCATTTTACGAACTTGCTTTCTTTAATTCATTCGAAAAGTTAAATCTCTCTCTCTCTCTGGATATCTTTCTAAAAAATCTTGAGAAAAATGAAGGATTAAGTTACGTTTTCATGTTATTGTGTTGCTTGTGGGAATTTTTAGAGCATTGCTCACAGATTAAATACTTTTTTTTTATTCTTTCACTTCAAGTCTTTCATCTTTTATGGCAACTTATGGAACAAAAGTTTCGTATCATAGTAAAGAGGCGTAGTATTTTTTGTTGCGCCTCTTGCGTTCTTTTTTCTTGTACTTTGAAATTTTTTTTTTTAATGTGATGAGTGATAACATAAAATTTTGTGTGTCATGTTAATAAATTATAATTTCTTTTTACTTTACTATTAAATTTATTTTTTATTTTGTTTTTAAATCATTATATTTTTGATTTCGTTATTAACTTTATTTTTTAGCTAGTTTTTAAATAATATTTTCTTCGTCTCAAAAATCTGTTTCACCATTTAATTCAATAACGCGTTACATCTTATCTTTGAAACATTAAAAATTATCGTAAAAATCCTAACGATACTTCTTCTAGAATAAACTTAATTATAATTCATCTTTATTAAAGAAAATGAAATAATTTTTTTTAATTCTTTCATTTCGATATACCTGTGTTAACTCTAACGAGGGTTGTTCAAAAAGAACCTGTTTCTACGACAGATGGCATTTCTAAGGTAATTTAGTGCTACCATTGCGTGCAACCATCTGTTAAAAGCAGCCGTAATAAATGTGACACTAATTCATAGCTTAGTTCTGATTTGGCAGGCATTTGTTACCAAATCAAGATTTTGATTGCTGCTTCGTCGAGGTGTTACCATCATTAAGATCTGGATACTTCATTTTACATCAAAAACTACTGTTAAAAAACCCGTCATTATACAAAAAAAAAACGATGATTATGCTCCAAAGAAAGAGAAGACGGTCTCATCGTCCGGAAACGTTATGACAACGATTTTTTGGTTGCTCGAAAGGCGTCATACTCATTTTTTAGAAAAAGAAAAAAAAAAAAAAAAAAACCGTTCTATAGGCAACTCAAGAGTGAGTTATCCCATTCCCATTAAAGGCAAAATTATTTTTGAGCCTTTTCTTTTGTATGTGTATATAATACAGAGAGAGTGAGGATTCAGTTTTAAAGCCATTATTAAAAAAATATCAGCTACAAAAAAAAAAAGGAATTGTAACGCACGGAGATATTTAAATATTCGAAAATTCAATGTCTTGAGCTCCTTAAGTTCAAAATCTTAAGTTACTATTTCTAAGGATTAAGTAATTTTCGAAAAAGAAATTACAATTCTTCCTTTGACAGTTTTTAAGTTTACCGACAGTTTTTAAGACATCATAAGACAGTTTTTAAGTTTTTTAAGTTTGACAGTTTACTAGTTTACCGAAATTTAATAATCGATTCATTTACAAAGAAGGCTTAAGAGTATCTAATTTTGAAGATAGGAGGCGATGCTAAGGCAAGATGATGTTATCGTAGTGTGCTGTCCTCTGTTAATTGGCTCCAAAACAAATTAGAGTCTGGATTATTGTTTAGTTTTTATTTGGTATCTAATTTTGATCTGGTAGTCATTTGCAGTCAAATCAAAATTGGATTGCTGCCACGTCGAGTTACTACCGTTAAAATTGACGACGGACCTTGTAATTTTAAACCTCGGCCAAATGACGAAGACGACACGAAGCTGGCACCTCCCTTTCCAACTCTCCAGTGTTCCACATCATACCAACGGAAGGACTTGGAGTCTTGACAGATTTAACAAGCTTCAATCCCGCTACATAGTTGGTCTTCTATCCCTTGCTGAAAATTTAACTTGAGCAATGAAAATATCAATTATGCTTCGACAGACCTCGCCTAGTCCAAATTGGAGTGATGTAAATATGGTTGTCAATTCGGATGTGAACTTCATCATTTGACACTGTTTCAAAATTACGAAGGAATTTAATAGGGTTTAGTGAGCCCTCGAGTTAAGAAGAGGAAAAAAAACGCACCCGGTAATATTTAATGAACAAAGACATAATTACCAAAAGTAGAAAAGCGAATATTTGTGAAAAATGTGATATGTTTATTCTCTTTGGCATGGATGAGGAGAATAAGGTGACAACTCAGGTCTCAACCTCGTCATCTAACATTGATTCAAAGTCGGGAGGTATGTTGGCAGTGTTTTAGGATCTTATGTCGGCAGAAATACGCAACCTGAAAAAGTTTAATAAACAAACAAATTATTTATTCTGGAACAGAATTGTGAAATATAACGTTTTTTTTTTCTAATTTTCCGACCACAAGTGTGATTACTGAAGAAAAGAATCAAATGAAACTCCAGTCTCTGAATGGGAAATAAAATGACAATAATCCTATGGCAAAAAAATTCGCACAAAAATGGCGTCCTAACAAGCAACAGCTAAATAAATATAATCGCAAGGAAAAGACGAATCTAGAAAAATGTTTTAATAAGGCTATAAGTTTATCAAGTGTTGAAATGTATGAGATTTGTATAAGTATTATACCTGAAATGTTTGATGTGTTTTTTTTCTGAGCGAGAATGCGTGTAATTTCTCTCTCTTTTTCAATCCGTCAATATCTATAGAAAGGATTTTACTGTATGCCTAACTCGTTACAAAGACGGCAATGCTCTTTCACAAAAACGCCCCCCCCCCCCTCCTTAGCCGATCTTCCCAAATCTTCCAATGCGCCCAACCATTTCCAAAATCTGTTTAATCAATCAATCAGCGGGAAGACGACCAAAAGAAAATATTTTCGGAACCTTGACATGGAAATCCTCGCTTTTTATGGACCTAGGGAAGAAACCTAGGTCATTTTCTTTCTTTCTTCTTCTTCATCATCTTCTTCTTTTTCATTTTGCACGATTACGGTTTCGTTCCGACGAATCATCGAACAACGGGTGTGGTTCGTATCTGGGAAGGAGGGAAGGAGGCAAACAAAAAGGGACGTGAGATCTTCCTTGACGCGTTGGAAATGACGGTTAATTTCCGAAGACAAGTCTGTTTGCAGAAGGCCCCGGGCAGCAGGCGTTACGCAAACCGAAGCACCTTGAGTCAACAAAGAGGATATATCCTTCCTGTGGGTGAGGTGTGGGCCTCGTGGAAGAAGTCCTCAAATCATCTGCCGATCGAACAAATGACAGATGATAGGAAGTGAATAGATTTTTTTTCTCTCTCTGTATTTTAGGGGGAGGAATGTTAATGATGCGTGGTTTGAGGCGTATGGTGTGAGATCTGTCTGTTCCTTCGGTCAACAATGAAAAGAATATTTTTGATGCAGATCTCTTATACTAAGGTAAATTTTTGTTGACGTTTTTAAATTCTAATATTGAAATTTATCTACCACTTGGCAACATCACGTTCCGTTGGCATTTTTTTTTGTGGCGGTGGTTGCCTAGTGGTCATGGTCGCAGACTAAAGGCTGGCATTGTTTTCCTCGAGTCATGGGTTTGAGTTCTGTGACATTTTTGACCCGCCATGCAGATGGATTAATGCACCTTAAATCTGATTGAAGTCCTAAGTAGCTCAGATACCATCCTCGTCACTCGACCGAGGCTCAAAATTACGAGGTCTGTCGTCAGTAGCCCTCGTGTTTCTTGTCAGTGTGACGTTATTAAACTATCACAATCGCATGAAATTTACCATTCTGATAGTGAAAGAAAGCGTTTGATTGTGAAAATATGGATTTATAACTAATTGAAAGCGTACCTAATTGGCTTAATATTACAAATGCTTACAAAGGTGGTGTGGAAATTGAATTCTTTTAAGTTTGATGAAACAAAACATTGGGTTTTTTTTAAAAGCATTGGTTGCAAAAATTACAAAAAATATTTAATAAAAGAATGCTCAAAATATAAAAACAAAATTGAATGTATTGTTTTATCAATCAATCTTTAATGGATGATTCAGTTTTGCTGGAATTTTGTTTCTTCTAAATCTCTTGCATAGTATATAATATGTATTGTGCCTTTTTATTCGAGATCCCTGTTGCTCAAAATTAATATATAATCCCTTATACAGGACAAAAAAAAAATCTCTAAAACTCTTGAAATTTAACCCAAACAAAATAACTAATTGAATTGCACATCTCACTGACCGTGAGATCTTGAAAATAATCTTTTATAAAAAGAAAAGAAAAAGAAAAAAAATACAGGAACATTTTTTTACCGAGGGAAAAAAACGAGAATTCATTTACATAAATTGTGTTCTCTTAACACGTTGTTGTGGCAGCATCGAAAACTTCGTTTGAATTTCGTAAAAAGTAAAATAAGAATTAGGACTCCATAATGTCTAGGAGTGATATGAAAACTGATCGTTTATCGATGGAACCATAATAAAACTGCGAGTACAACAGGCTCGAGTGTTACTGAACAGCGCGTTAACGGGCCTGACTGTATTTGCAGTGTAGATATATAATTGATCGAAAGATGTGCTCTTTTTTTTAAATCAAATTTCTTCCCTTTTCCTTCATTCTCATGGCTTTATTATAAACATGTATCTTTCGATAGATTTTCTAAAAAGTGAACTTGTATTGCAAATTCGAGGTATTGACATTTTAAACCTTTTCATTTATTGGATATGTTTCCTTATTCGCGGCCTACAGTTATGTAAGTATGTTTAAGAATCGATTGTTTATTAATGTGGACTTTTCCTCCATGCTTAAGGCCCTGATTAAATTTATTGTCCATCAGTCCCGCTACACTGCGGTCTTTAATTAACTTTCAGATTTAACCTTTTCAGGGCTCGAACCCACGACTCGACGAAAAAACGCCGATTGCGAGTCAGCGACCATGACCTCTAGACTACCGCGGCCATTTACGCTTTAGTATCAGTTTTATTAGAAAATAGAAGGCAACTGAAACTTAAAACAAAAACATTAAAATGATGTAAGTTGAAATTAAAATGGAACTTGCTTTATAATTAGTTTTAACGTTCAATATCGCACAGACACTTTTTACGAAAACATATTTAAAAGTACTTTGCAGCTTTTTCCATAAAAAGAAAAAGTTAAAGGACCCAATTCTTAATAGACACTATAAGTTTGAGATTTTTGTGACTTTCTTTTTGTTGTTTACTTCTGCTTGCATATACAGTGGATCCTAAAATTACGTATATACCTTCCTTTTTCGTCATTAAAAGTACAAAAAAATTATACTGAGTATTTATATAAAATTAATATATATCTGAGTGATAAAATAAATTTCAGGAAATGTACTAGATGAGGAAAAAGGTATGAAATCCGTTTAATAAATTCATTACAAAATTTTTAGCAGAAACTGCAACATATTAAGTCACAAAATTGAGTATACGCCTGGCATAACTTTTACATGAAAATATAGAAAGTCAAACTTTAAAAATCGGGTTGCACATCCTTTCGAACTAATGTCGGATTCCAGACGGCGTAGCATCGATTTAACAAGATTTTGTGTTTTTTCACTACTGATTTTATACCATTCATCTCTTAAAACAGTTTTTAAATGGTCTATATTCATAATATGGTGCTTTTGGACACATTTTTCCAACTGTGACCATACATTTTCAATAATGTTGAGATCAGGTGATTGTGATGGAGTGTGCAACTGCCTTCTACAGTCGTGAACAATTTCAGCTATATGCTTAGGAACATTATCGTGTTGAAAAATATGGAACTCGATCCTAAACCCATCTTTTCAGCATTTTGCTATAAATTTTTTGCAGAATATTCAAGTATTGATTTTTGTCCATGATCCCATCTATAAACATTAAATTCCACACACCATTAGTTGATATACAGCTCCGTACGAGTACAGAACCACCTCCATACTTGACAGTAGGAATGGTGGTATTAGGAAACAACTCGCTGTTAAGTTTCCACTAAACATAGCACTACCCATCGCTTCCAAAAACATTAAAATTTGCTATCAACACTGAATATAAACTTGATTTCGAAAGTCTGGAGACCTTGAAATATAATTTTCAGCAAATTAAAGCCTTTCCTCCTGGTTTCGTTTAGAAATGAAAGGTTTTATACTGGCCACACGACCATTAAAGTCAGTGTCATTAAATACTGATTTTCTGAGTACTTCTCAAACTAATTCTGCAGAAATAGGTATTTGTCTCGTAGAAGAAGGGGTTGCAGCAGTTTTGGGAGCACTCACTTTTGATCGGCCGCGTAGCCTAGTGGTTAAGGTATCGGACTCGCGGCCGGCGGTTTACGTTGAGTCGTGGGTTTCTAGTCTTGATGCCACTGAAGACCGGGGCTGATGTATAGATCTGTCGGAGCCCAAAGTGTTCCGTTGTCGTGGTGTGGAAGTTAAGAGAGGAAGGTGCCAGCTCAGGTGTCTTCTTCGTCACTTGACCGCGATTCAAAATTACGAGGTCCTTCGATAATAGCTCTCGTGTTGCTTTTAGTGCGACGTAAATAAAAAGAAACCAAACCAGTTGGAGTTTCGGTCACTATTCATAGGATTTCCCTCTTGGTTCTTTCATCCAGAATTTCTTTTCGTCCAATTCAGGGGATATTTTTAACATGTCCCAACTCTTTATACTTTTTGAAGATTTTTTGAACACATCCGTGACATTGCTGTAGTACTTTTGCAGTTTTCCTAATAGGTTTACCTTCTTCAGCCATTTTATAACTACCAGCTCTCTGATTTGAATTCCGTTCTGGAACCCATTTTGAAGATTAAAAATTAATATTTTTGCAAGAGAAACTCTTACGTTAGGATCTAATTTCAATGTCACTATTAAAGGCAAAAACTTTAGTAAAATAGTAATATCTAATTTATCAGGTTGTGTTCGTTTTCTACAAAGTATACTTAATTTTGTGACACTAATATGTGTCATTTAGTCAGAGAAGGCAAATAATTTTATTATTATATTAATTTCATGTTTGTTTTTTTGGATAAATATCTTATTTAAGGAGTGATTTATCATTTCTTATTAAAAAAAACTTTTACATAAAACTTTTTACCATATGTTTGTATTCTCAAAGTAAAGAAAGATAGATGTATATTCAATTTTCGGAGCCACACACTGTACATTTAACATCATGAAATAATTTAAAATTTAGATAAAATTATTTAATTTGATATTTTAAGATTCTTTTGGTGAGCACGAAAAGTTCTTTAAGGATTTTCAATAGTACTGATTTTAATTCCTATTTTGTTACTTGTTTCGGCACAATCAACTGACAACAGCCAGTAGGTTGTTACCTAATGCTAAATGCAAATAACACCCCATTTGGGATAACTGCCTTTGTTGCTCTATATCTTATAAAAACATACAAATAAATCCATGCTTAATTTTGTTTGGACCTAAGAGAAATATATAGTCAATACTTCGATTCAGGATCGACTCTTTTCGTCTACAAATCGACTTACAAAATAAGATTTTCGGTCAAATCTTGCTTCGGTACGTTAATAGTTCATACGTTCTCCAGCACATATTAAACGCCATTTGCTTACGCATTTCACATTTTTTGTACATCTTTTTCCGTAAGTTAGTCTCCAATATTGCTTCCAAAAAAGTGGTAAGGGATTATGCTATTAAGAAACCTAATCGTATCACCATTGATAGAGGAGGAATATATCGAATGAACAACAATGGTGTTGGTGTTTCTAATCTCGCACCGCAGCTCTCTGAATGGGTTTCTTGTGCCAAAATTAGCCAGTGAATTCGAATATAGACAAAGAGAAAAAATTCCAAAATTAGAATTGTCTAGTGTTATCCTAAGTAATACTACGCAAAATCTACCTCCTTTTTTCGACAATCTTTATTAGCAGTATTATCAACTGTAAAGCTGAAATGCAATGCTGAACAATTATCGTGTTTATTTTTGTGTTAGCTCCTCATAATAAAACTGTTTTTCTTCTTGAAACTATTTCTTTTTAACCAAACGCAAGGAAAATAAAACAAAAATTCTTAGTTCTGAGGCTTGAACAGATTAATTATATTTTAATCAACTTAAAAATATGAAAAAAATTTCTTTGGTTCCACGAACGTTTTGATTTGCGAACTAAATTTTGAATCGAAATAAGTACGTGGAACGAAGTACGATTATGTATGTTATATATATTTTGATTTTATGTGCTAGGACAAAGAAGCCCACATTTTTTATTTAGTTATAATTTTCTTTGTGTTGATTGATTTCATTACAGGTGGTGTTTATGTAACTTTATTTTTACTCATTTAAAATACTTTTTAAGAAGAAACGGGGTAAAAATGGAACAAAAGCATATTCAAAATTTCAGTTACAATTGATGAGCTAAGACGTCAAGACTCTTTGATTATCTGAATAAATAATGTAGCGGATATAATCTAAAAATGCTGTTAAAAACTTGTTTCTATGAATATAAATATTAATAACCCTTAAACATGCGGATAAAAATTTGACGAAAAAAAGCACACGACCTTTGACTCTTCAAATAATCATTCACAATTACAAAAACTGCGCATGCTCAGACTGCCCACATTGTTCTAAGAACCTCCGAAAAGGCCGTTGAGAAACTACCTGCAGTAAAACTTCAAGGAAAGAAATATAAATAAAAATTTAAATACACCTAAAAGAACAACTGACATTTAAATGTCGAGTCAAACCCAACAGTTAAATAATTCCCAATGCAATACAACTTGTTTTCGTACAATATCTGTCCTTTCTGTGATTGAAATGGTACACCATGCAATGTAAGAATAATTTGAATAAAGGCAGGGACGCACTATACCAGATGCCTCTGGATGATGCTAATGGCCCGAAAACGAATGCTTTCTGGAAAACAAGATACACATTAACGTCTGAACTGTAATTTCTGGGCATGATTTGCACGGGCCGCGATGAATCAGACATTTTAATTCGGAGATGAAGGAAAAATATATCTGCTTCAGTCTCTTGGTGGTAAAAAACGATCTCGACTGTCTTGTAACTCACTCGGTTCTTAAAGACCTTAATCTGGGCATAATTTCTACCATCAAGACTCCGCGACTTCTGATTCTGATATTAAGTTCCATGATCACGTTTTCACCAGGCGATTTTCCCTGATGAAAGAAATTGCCCCGCGTACATCATATAAAACGTGTTCTGATATGTGTGGAGATTACGGAAAGCTTTGGTGGCAGCAGTCGTTCGTGGCAGACGATCTCATTTCTCTCCGAATGAGTGAATTCTTTGAAAATATCGTCAGCATCTGGTTCAGCATCCGCAATACCTTTTACTTGTAAATCCGAAGGCGTTTTGAGTGATATATATGATTCATGTAAAACTTTACGAGGATATCAGATATATGAACGTCATTCGGCCGAGGTGAAGTGTGAAAAAAATACAATTAAAGAAAAAAATATCAAGGTAAATGGAACGAAAAAGACATTTGACTTTCACAGATAAAAGATTGAGAACATAGCATAAATTCGGTTATCATGGTTCATTAAAGGACTTAATTAGAGAACATACTTTATTCCATTTGTGGATTTTATTGTCTAATTTGTAAATGAAATGTGTTTAAGAGTGGAAAATATTCTTTATGGGTAATAATTTTTTTTCATTCTTGTTCTTCTTTATTAGCCAATTGACTGAATTGTTATTCAGCAATACAAATATGGACTCTATTATTTTTAAGAAAACATGCACCCCCACCATAACTTATTTTCTTTTTTAAAATATATTGGCCTTTTACACTAAATTTGATTTTTAACCTTTTATTATTTTTCACTGTGTGTTTAATATTTCTAAATTGTTTTTACTTTAAAATAATTTAACAAGTGTTTGGCGCAGCTTAGCCTACTTTGTCTCTTGCGCCATTAAAATCCATGGTCATTCACTTAAGAAAACATGCTCTTCAAAAGTTTAATTCTATATTAAAGTTTTTCTTTATGTATATATAAAAAAAAATTCATAACCATTTTAAATGTTTAATCGGCAGTTTAAGACTACTGTTTACCAGCCATTTTGATTTCATGTACATTATGTTAATCCTACGAAATTTCTATTTCTTCCTCAAATTCACACTATTTTATCTATTTGGATGTAAAAACACGACACCGTAAGAGAAAAAAATAATGAATATTACTACGGAATTACATTTCCTCTCAAATTTTCAAAAATGTTTTAACGTCTATTTAAATGACTCGTTTTTGGATTTACCGATCTTTAAGAAATACTTGAAAATCTTTTCAAAGATCGGACCGAAAATGTGATTTTTGAAACCTTCATTATTTTTTGCACTTTAGGATGCACCTTTTTGCAAACAAATAAATAAAATAGTCTAGATTTCAAAAGGAAAGTAGAATTGCCAGTGATTAACATTACGTTCACGAAGAGAAAATAGCTGATAGATGGAGAGCCTTCAGAGAACTTAGTATCTTTGCACCTTCAAAATTTCGATTTTTCAAATTAATGTTCAAAAAATGGTGTGGAATATTAGAAGAATTTTAAAGCAAATCGCGTCAAAATCCGACAATTATTACGCCCTGTGCAGTAAAAAATGTAAATGTCTGAAGTGATTTGCTCTTTAAATGCAATGTAAACAAACCACTTTTTCTCAGTTTCATATTTTCACACTTTCCCCCAGGATTAAAAAAAAAAGTTTTGCATGTAGAATTCTAAATATTTACATGGGCGTTTTCCTTGTAGATTTTTATTCTATGAACCTCAGTTCTGTTAATCGGATGATCCAATTTTATTTTATAGCATGATAGATGAAGAGTTACCAATTCCAAATTTTATGACTTTTTTAATTTTTCAATTTTTTTTTTAATTTGAGATATATTTAAAAATTGAAGTTTACAGAATAAAGGCATATTTAGCTTTAATTTAATATAAGAATGATGGTTCTATTGTACATCTTTCAAATGTTACCTTGCTGGGTAAAAGGAAGTAAGCTAATTTATTTTTTGAGTTTTTGTATTCATATTTAATGTTGTTTATATATATATAATAACGAAAATTTATTCAGTACTTTAAACTTTACGTTTTATTATGCAAATTGTCAAAGGATTAAAATGAGCAAAAATTATCGATTTATGCTTAATCGAAAAAGTGTATTAATATTTACTTTTTTTTGTTTCGAAAGGTATTTAGTCCCCTTAAGTAATGAAATAATGGAAAATCTATACTACATTCATGCTCTCTAATAACCAAAGGTTTTCTTTAATTATTGGGTATATTTTAAGACATGTGCTTGTTGTAAAGTTATTTAAAATAAAGACAAAATCCAATTATTCAAAAAACTCAAAAACCCATACCACACATATTAAATATGCTCTTTGAGCTTGTATCTTGGAGGTTTTTTTTAAAAAAAATTCCAGCAAATAACACAAATTTGCTGAAATTTCAATAATCTTTTATTATTGATGTAACAAGTGTTGTAAATCAACGCCTTAAACTGTGAATGGTACTTAAAATAGTTTTGCATAGTGAAATGTTGGGGTCATGGAAATTTAAAATAGATACATGATTTTAAGGAAATATTAGTCTCAATATAATTATTATATTTAATTTATTACATTTTCTGTGCAGCGGAATTATAAACTCGTAATACTGGCTAAGTTGAGCTGTAAATCATTTTTACATATTGAAAAAATACTAACATACTAAGCACATTATTATAATGGTATCGCATTGCAATTTTAACATATTTCAGAATCAAAATGAAACCGCACACGTAACTCCTGTGCCACTCAGGCGAATAAGTCTCGGCTCCTCTGCGACTAACATGAAAACGCTTTTTTAATATAATCATTTGTTTCTATTTTGTCTCAAGTGTGTTCCATATAATACTGTATTTTATTGCTGAATTCGGCTAAAGTTTGTATTTATTAACAATAACGAAGGAAATTATTTTATTTATATTTTAAAATAAAATTATTTATATCTCGTTTTAATTTAACAAAAAATTAAATAAATTATAATTTTAAATTGAATTAGAAATTAAACAACATAATTTTTTTTTTCAAACATGCTTATGTTTGGGAACATTGTAAAACAAAAGGAATATTAAAAAAGTATACGAACTGTATACATATAATATATATATATATATATATATATATATATATATATATATAACGCATTATACACACACACACACATATATATATATATATATATATGCATATATATGTATGTAACGCATTATATACATATGCATATATATATATATGCATATATATGTATATAACGCATTATATATATATATATATATATATATATAATGCGTTATACGCCGGATGTAAATATGATAGATTTAAAAATTAGGAAAAGAGGACATAAAAAATTTAGATTTCTATGTGTATCTGAATGCTGTTTATTTAAAAGAAATGACAAACCTTATTAGCTTTAAAATTTCCATTTTCGAATAACATAAAAGTTTTTCGTATTCGTCTTCCGTCACATCCTCAATCCCACCCCTGTTGCAGTACGATTTTCTTGCGCAAATTGGGTGGCTTTGTATTTGAAGCTCGCACTATGTTTATTTTGTTTTGTAGGACCCATATTTAGTATATTAAAAAGAATACAAGATCAACTGTATTTAAACTAAAGCAAAGGTGACTTACTGAACTCTTCGATATTCTCTTCAAATTCAGGGCTTCAAATCTAGAGAAAGAGAAAACAACTGACTCCTAAAATTCCGTGAATTCATTTGGGCCGAAAGTGCATTCTTAACCCAAGTACTTGGTGATCCCTAAATCTAATACCGCATGATCTGAATAAATCCTTGCATTTAAATTCCAAACAGGTAAAGTTTCTGCCTCTTCTGCTTTAGCCATGAAGGCGAAAAGACGCATGTGACATCCGCAAATTTCATGATGTACTAGTTCTCTCTCTTATTTTGAACATGAGACTTTACACAGATATATTACTTTAAATGTTGCTCAAACAATATGGAATTGTTTGCTAAACAATGCGTACATTATAAATCCGAACTGAAGATTTAACGAAAAAACTGAATCCCTCTGATAAATACATCGAAAAAGTTGGATTACTAATATAGCATTTTAAAAATCTGGATAATTCTTCTCCAAAAAAAAAAGAGAGGGCGATCTTTCTTTCAGAATGACAAAAATTATTAACCATAAAAATCTTTACATAATTCAAAAGGATAATTGTTTTTTTACTGTACACTTATGTTACATTATTCCATTTAATTTTTTCTCGGTACAATAACATTTTTAAAGTTGTTGTTGTAAAACTCTCCGCATAACATATGGTTAGAATTAAATTTCACTGGTAGCGTCTTTGTTTTAAATGTACTAAACAAAAATTTGTTTAAAAAATTCACGTCAAAAATTTTGTTCCGTAGAAACGCTCTTTCGGGAATATCAGAATAAAAGTGAAGCTATATACCCAGATGAGGATTCTTTATTTCCGCAATTATGTAAGAAAGCATACCATTACTTATCTAGGGTAGTATCAATCAATATATATGTGTATATATATATATACGCATATACATACATAAATTTGTTCCATTGTAGTTTTGAGTAAATGGTAAATAATATAACTGTTCGTATGTTTCTACTTGGCGTAATTCTGAGCTTGGCGCATACTAAACGACTCTTGGTTTCTTCCCGTCGGGGCGTTAGAACCTTAGTGTATTTACTTTTTGTAGTTTAACTAATGGCATAAGAGCATGATCATTTTTTATGTTATCCAATATTCAAGAATCACAGAATACCGTTTACTATCATTTCACTTAACTACACAAGTAGTTGTTAGTTTGTAAAAATAAACATTAACTGGCGTGTTAATTAACTATACAGTCCACTTACTTACCCATTATTATATCTGGACTATCCTATAATAACTTTAAATAGCTTCTCCCGGTAGAAGGTAACCGTAAGAAGGGTGTTGTTTTTGAAATATTACGAAATAGAAAACATACGATAGTTTCAAACGAGGCAAAATGAAAAGATGAAATGACGGGATTGTTTATGAACCTCGCATTGAGAAGCAACACGAGAGCTATTGGTGACGGATTGCGTAATTTTTATATAGATCAAGTGACGAGAACCAAATATGAGCTAGCATCTTCCTCTCCAAACTTCCACGCCACTCCTATAGGTTGACTTGGGACTTCGACCTGATTTAACGTGCATCAGCCACGTTTCACGGTGGATCTTTAGTTGCGGCAGGTCTCGAATCCACGACGTCTCCAAAGTAACAACGTAGGCCGTAAGTCCTTGACAATGACTACTTGGCTACCGCGATCACAATAAAAGAAGGATGTACAAATATTCCGATTTTATTAAAAGCATTTTCTTTTCAGAATACTTAGGTTATCCTTTCTTTCTAATTTTCTTCCCCTGAGGATTATTCAAGATCATACTATCATGCCTAACGTAAGTTACCACTGGGTGTTACCATTTGTTAAATGGCGCCAAAACCAATATGACTCTAATTCAAAGTTTAGTTATGATTTGGCATCTGTATGTTGCCAAATAAAAATTGAACTGTTGCCACGCAGAGCTGTCATGAGCTTCGATAAGACCTGAATTCATTTCATCATTATACACCAGAAACCAAGCAACAATCAAAATATTGGGTTACTTTTGGAGAATATGTTACTAAGAAGGCATAGATGGTCTCATTGGCTGAAAATATATGGCGAAGATATATATATATATATTGGAATGTGAAAAGCATCATACTCATGAACTTTCCTATTCCTAACATGGGTATATTTTGAACTTCCCTCGTGAATGACGCAGTGTTCAATAATGGAAAAGTTCCATGAGTTGCCAGTGTTATTATCATAAAACTTACTTTTTAATGCAATAGAAAATTAATTCAAAAACATTTTTAAAATGACTTTAATAAAAAAATTTTGCTTCCATTTTTTTTTTCTTTCTTTTTTTTCATAAGTCTTATAAATTAATCTTTGGCACGAATTATAATCAAGGATACTCGTGCTAGGAGTGGTCTCCTAAAGTGTCTGAAACTAATTATCAGACTGAAAAGAAATTTGTGACCTATGCTTTTGTTAATTTTGCTGAAAATATCTGTTTTTGTTACAAATAGTTTTTTTTATATAACAATTTCCTTTTAGTTCCATAACTTTTAAATTAACATAATTAACTAATTAATTTCTTTATAATATAATGTGGGAGAGCTGACTATCTCCTTCTATCTTAAGCAGACCATCGAAAGAGCTGACTACAGAGATGACCCCTTTACAGAGAGCATCAATTTTTAGAACAGCAGGTGCTGAAGGGGAACCTCACCGAAAGAGGTGGGAAGGATATCCCTCCCATCCAGAGCGTGGGTGGTAAGAGTGAAAAACACAAAAATCAGACGAGGCAGACAATAACAGTTCACTTGGTCTGTTCGATGGAAGAAGAGGGGACAGACGCACATCCCTTGAAGGTGTTTAGCGTTATTCTGTTCCGTGAGCAGTAAACATCCCCTTTTTCCTTGTAAATAAGGCATTAGTTGTGTAATATCTACTAATAAGTATTATTAAACTAAACTAATGATTTATAAGTTGTGCAATAATTTCTAAGTGGTAAATGGTCTCCATAGTAATTTAGTTCCTTTTGGATACAAATAATTATATCAACTTTGTTCAGCTGCACAAAAAAATTATTAAAGGTTTTCCCTTTTTAATGATTTTAGATTCAACACCATATTTTTTCTTTTCAAAAATGCAAAAATTTTAAGATATTAAGTAAAAAAAACTTTTTCATTGTCTGTATACGATAACGTTGAAATAAGTGCAATTGGAGAGCTCGGTGCAAGAACCAGATAAGTCCAGATACACAAGCTATTGAGGAGAGGGAAATGAAAGTATAGATGACACTAAGTACTGTCGTTTACTTCCCATTTTTCGTCGCAAAGGAGAGGACTGATGTTACATTCGTTTTCACTTTTTTTTCTCCAATAAGAACAACTATATAAATGCAAAATAAATAAATAAAAATAACATTTAAACTTCCTCAGAGTATTCGCATCGGATCTCTCAATTGAGAAATGCTCAAGAAGTTTAAGTTGCTGGCTAACATTGAATTTGATGTATGACAAAAGGTGTAGAGGTGAACGGCTGAGTGTATTTCAAATCAGTATAAAATAGATCCATTTTCGAGGTCGATTATTTTTAATTTTCTTATTACTTTAAATTTTTCAAAATACTATTGCTTTTATTAAGTGAAGCTAATCTCTCTCCACAAGTAAAAAGTGGGGGGGGGGGTTAAGGCATAATTTTCCTCTAAATTCTGGGGAATAAAGAGACCAAAGTGATGAGCTGACCGAGAAAGAAATGAGAAGTTTCTTTATCGTTTGAAGGAGGAGAAGAAAACACGAGGTTCATTCCTCATTATTGAAATTAAATTCAAAAGTACTTGTTACACTTCCTTTTCATTTACTTCAGCGGTCATTATTAATTTTATGTAGATAAGTATACACAATTATGAACTTCAATAAAAAGACGACCTAAAATAATTATTAATTCAGTTTATTAATACTCTTCTCCAGTTTTGGATGTCCATCCAGTATTACTCTCCCTCTCTCAAAGTATACTTATCCTCAACGCATCTGAATTATAGTATAAAATAATAGTCAAAGTTCGCTGCTACCAACTCACACGGGTTCGAGTGAGAAATATCAATAAGGTTGAGGATTCGAGCAGCAAGTCATTACCATTTGAACATACTCCACAAAGGATGTTTATTCAAAGTCGGTCTGCTACCGATATTCACTTGTTGCGCAGCAGTCTTTATCATCCACCATCTGCCGACAACTAATCTTAACATTCAATTCTACTTCGATTATATATACGAAAGCATATCAAAAAGAAAGTTACACTTATTGCCATTTGGCGACGTATTGCATATCGATCGTAGTAAGTTAGCTGAGTTGAAGAATAGGCATAAGAGCTTTGGAAGGAAAGGTAGCTAGTGATGTTTTTTTTATGTGAATGTGTTTGAAGAGTAGTTCGTTATGTTCATTCATCTGCATCCTTACTCCATATTGGAATTAAGAGAAATTGAACATTCTTATGGGCTAAGCGTTCGAAATTCGCAGAAAATAATTGTGAAATTGTTGCTGTTTTTGGAAAGCATACAATATCGCTGTCTGAAATTTCGTAGTAGAGAGGGCAATTTGAAAATGATCGCACTAAGATCACCGATGATTTTCGTCCTAGGTAACATGCTATCTCCATCAGTGCTGAAACTTTGACCGTTGTCGAGTGAGTTAAGTTTTTTAAGACATTCTGCCTTTAAAATTTTTAATAAATTTCGCCTAAGCTGGGCGTTTCATATGGAAGTGTAAATTCCATTATTCACTAACATCTACATTACTGAGATCTGAGTGCGAAGTGGGTACCACGACCTTTGCCGCCCAAATTATATGCTGCAGAAGACAACAAAATCACACGTGGCATAATCACAATGGGGAAGAAATGTGGTTTCTCCTCTTCACTCCCTCAAAGGAATGCTTTACTATGGAATGGCTGTGTCATAGGCAAAAACCCTAACTCCAACAGTCAGCTAGAAAAGTCATGGTCACTGCATTTTTCTTCTGTAAAGGTGCGGTATACATTAAATTCGTGACTAAAGGGACGACAATAACAGTCCACTCTCATTGCAAAGAAGACCGTCGATGTGGCAAATTAAGCAATGACATCATATTGATGCACGATATATATAAACACTTGAACCCATGCAGCTCACGAAACACAAACGTTGCTTCAGAAATTCAAATGGCAGGTCTGGTCCTATCCACCATGCAGTCCTGACTTAACGCTGCGTGATTTCTGTTTGTTTGAACAATTGAAGAATGACTTATCCTGTATCAACTTTTTCGAACTGTCTGTAATTGGTTGGAAAACGCTAAAGAGAATATTTCTATTTTACTGCAAAGGAAAACCTATTGTACTTCTTAAATCTATTCATTGCATTTTTTTTTACTTCAATCTTAACTGTATACGTCATATTTCATTTCATTTGGGCAAGGTTTTTTTTATTTTTTTTTATTTTATTTTAAGCAACTTGAAATAGAAAAGGTCCCAAAGATTACTTAAGAGAAATTCGTGAATGGTTATACATTTATTGATTTTGTTCGTTGTACTCGTACTATTCCATTGAAAATTACAGTGTAAAAATATTTCTTGCTTTTAAAATTGTTTAAAATGATCATAAATTACAATCCTTACATTTAACTCAGAATTTTTAATTAAATATATTTCCCTCCCTCAAATTTATGATACGTGATAATCCTAGCATTTTAATTTTAAAAAAATGTATTATTGTTACCATGTCATACACAACAAATAAATAAAAACTCCCTTTTAAATAAATACGTTGCGATGATCATTTTAAATCATTTGAAAAGGAAAAATTTTTTTTTTTACTTTATAAGTTTCAGAGATAAACATCAAATGAAATCAAACAGAGTGTCTGTGTGTCATATGTCTTCAGAAACAGGTACTTTTTGAACGCCTGTAATTCCGTAAAGTGAAATCAGTTCTGTGAAAAAAATGGCACCCGTAATGAGAAAATAAGATTTAAAAAATTAGTTACGTTAATTTATTTAATTAATTAACCAATTCGCATCATAATTGGGTCCCCTGATTTATCCATTATCTGTGTTATCAATTTTATTTAGCAGTGATTAAAATTGTGGATTTTGATTGATTATTTATAATGTCTCACTTAACGAGAAAGCTATTAGTGACAGTCTTCACAATTGCAAATCTCCGTCAAGTGACGAGAACGATACCTGAACGATATGTCTATGTCCAAATTTCCACACCATGTCAACAGGAGGATTTGGAGTCTCGACGAATTTAACGTTCATCAGCCCCGCTACATGGCGGGTATTAAAATTGCGGAAGCTTCTTTTTTTTTTTTGTGTCTTTATTTATGACTACACATTTGATTCCAAGAAGTAGGATTTGTCTTCTTTTGTTATACATAATTATCAAACACTCCCATATGTCTTACATTTGCATACAGACTGATAATGGATGTAACTCTCCACAATCATAGTTCTCCTAAGTTCACACAAGTGGTGACCTCTTTTTAAACGTACCTTGCTTGTTTAATTTCTGAGCGTGATATGCGATTCCATATCTCATCATCACCATTGTGACTTTTTCAAAATTAACCATTACGATAAACAATTTCTTAGTGTTTTGAGAGCAAAACCAAAATCTTATTTCCTCCTTCTTGCGTAGTTGAAGGTACAATATGCGACTAGGTCTTCATACCGTAAAAGAGAAAAGATCTACCAGAGATATTATCTCACAAACCGGGCAACACTCACAAAGCGAGATTTTTTTTTTTTTTTTTTTTTCTTTTCCCTGGGAAAAAAACTTTTGATTCTTAGAATTTGGGTCCGGACAACACCCTTCTTCAGTTTGTCAGTTTCCACCTTGAGTTAACAGTCTCCCTTTTTGCTTGCTCCGAACACGACCACCTGCTTGGCCGTCTTCAAAATCGCACATACATTGCCAGATATAATTGCTGGGAACTTCTTAAATGAAAATGATATCTTTCCGCCTGCTTTTCCCTCTGAAGATGCCGCAAATGACCGCAATTAAAGGAATATTGTTGGTTTTGTGGAGCCTGGGATGTTTATTTGCAGACGATGATGCGAAATTGTATTTGCTTAAGTGTTATAGAATTATAGTAATGTATTGTGGATTTATATTAGCGGAAAAATCAACATTTTCTTTTGACTTTATGTAATGCATATTGGTATGGGTAGAAAAAAATAAAGCATAGCACTGTTTCCAGCATTACTTAAGAAACTTTAACTTGCTCGAAAAAAAAATAGAATACGAAAAATTTCTCATAAACTCAAAAGTTTCATTTTTAATGTTGATCTTAGAACCGTAATTCTTGAGGTTCCCACGTATCAGTCATTTTGATTTTAAATTCTAAAGGCTCTCGTACGCAAGTCATTTTAATTAACTCTTAAAGTTCCCATATGAAAATCATTTTGATTGATTCTTTAAGATTCGAGTTCTTAAAATTTCGAGTAACTCTTTAAGATTTCCGAACGTATGGCATTTCAATCAATTCTTAAAGTTCCTGTACAGAGGCCATTTCGAGAAATTCTGAAGGTTCTCATATGCAAGCCATTTTGATTTTGTCAGCATAATGAAAATGAAATTTCTACTTTCCTCTCCAAATCTAGACTATTTTATGTATTTGAATGCAATAAAAAAATGAGGGGAGGGGGTCCATCCGAAAGAGCAAAAAATTATAAAGTTTGTTGCAAATTAACATTGACTGCCCGATTTTAGAAAATATTTTAAAGTAATGTATCGAAGAGCGGTAAGCCCACAAACGAATTATTAAAATAGACGTAAAAATATTTTTAAAAATCGGATGAAAAATGTAATTTCACAGAAACCTTCATTACTTTTTATTTATTAATTTGTTCTTTCGGATACCCCCCTTTTTTATATGCAAATTGTCTAGGTTTATGGAGGAAGGTTAAAAAAATTATACACAGCCCTTTCTCGAAAAAAAAAAAAAAAAATCACTGACCCTTTTCAGGGATAATAAAAACCCACTCCTATTCTTGAGATCAAAAACGTATTTGTAAATTTTTAGATTTGTAATAGATATTTGAAAATAATTTCGCAAGAAAGTATATAATACCGCAAAAGAAAGTACAGAATAGCACATGAATTTTTTTTTTAAGATTCTATTGAATGAATTTTATTCCATGCAGTTTCATACAATAATTTGGCTTTGAGAAGAAAAGTAGAAAATATACATAATATTAACATTACACACAGAAATTCGCAGTGATATGTCGGAGGGAACCTTAATCTTATCGTGACATGTCCAAACTTCTAAATACAAGCTTTGTTGATAGAGCAGGAACACACATTGTGGTGCTCGAGAGGTGCATTACGCATGCTCCGACTCGTTCCTGCACTGATCATCATAAGGATTGGGAACAAAGCTATAATTTACCGATATCTACTTTTTTTAGTTGGACTGATCTTCTTTAAGAAACATTTAGAATTATTTGTTACGGCATGCGTTCGATGATTTTTAATCAAGTCTTTCAGCGCTTTCTTGCAATTATTGTATGGGAAAATAACAGTTGGTACAAAACCAAAATAATTCCAAATTAACCTTGAACCAAAAACGCCTCCTTAAATATCTTCAAAGATCACTAGTAGTGGGATTCTGACCCGTCAGAAACTACTGATCTGGTCTTTAAATTTTCAGCATTTTCAGAATTCAAATATTAATTTGATTGTTTATTAATGTCGCACTTAAAAGAAACTTGAGGGCTATTGGCAACGGACTTCATAGTTTTGAATCTCTGTCGCGTGATGAGGACGACACCTGAGTTGGTACTTCCTCTCTCTTAACTTCCACATCTCCCCAGCAAGAAGAATTGGGAACTCGACCAGACTTAACATGCATCAATCAACTCGTTACACGAGGGGTCTTTAGTGACATCAAGGCTCGAAACCAGGACTCTTCCAAAACCGATGCAGTTCACAAGTCTGCGATTACCACGGCGACATGGTATTTTCAAGCAGTGGTGGCTTGGGGATAGCCAGAAGGCACATACCTTGCACTTAACGCCTTATAGATTTGAAATCTTACACACTCGAATAGTTCAAGTAATTGATTTTTTAGTTTTAAGTTTCTAAATTAGAAATAATTAAATAAATATATAAGTAAAATTATATATAAATCAAGCTTTTATTTAAAGATGAAATAAAAGGCATATCAATTATTTTTTCAAATGTGAAATAATATGTAATTTACAAGAGTTTGAGACATAAATACTTCTTTTGAGCTAATATATACAAATAGATATGGTACTTAATTTATCGACAATAACTTAACTATTTCAGTTAAGTGCCTTAAACTGTAATAAATTATATATTATTTTAGATGTATAAAATTACTTATGTATCTTTTTGTCCATTTTTAATTTAAAGATGGATTTATTTTTTAAGGTATGTTTATTTGATGTTATACTATATACCAATTTGTCGAAATAAAGAGTTTTCAATTTGAATTAAATTTAAACAGAATTATGTATAATCTTTTTAAGATTTAATAATTAGACATTTTGACGGATCTCATACGAATTATGCATATCTTTCTTTTTATATACATAAATTTTGAAAAATGATGCATAAACATATTTGTGAACATACATTTAATTGATATCTCATAAAAATTCGAAAATAGAGGAAATCTGCTGTGCATTTTGTTTTGCAAAAAAATTAATGTATAATAAAACACACACCAGTATTTTTCTTTTTTTTTTTTTTTTTTTTTTTAAAAAAAAATGAAGTTATGGGTGCAACTATTAGTTATTCAATGCTTTTGACCATGAAAATCATTTGTTAAACCTAGAATGGACTTCATATTTAAAAAGAAAATTCAAAACTAACTATTCCAATCAGCAAATAAAACTTAATACATCTGTTCGAAAAAAAAAATTATAAGCATTTGTTCATTTGGTATTTACGAGGATGATTAAGAAATACCCTCAAAAATAATAATAGAGAGGGGTTAAGAATGAGAAATAGAGTATTGGGAACAAGAAATGGAAATGAAGCTTAACTTAATGTAGTATTTTTCATTCATTCTTTTTTTTCCTTAGAAAGTCGGTAGTATGTAACTTCTTCAGCCGATGCCTTTACCCTCTGTGGATTATCAGATTAACCGGAAGCAACCCATTGTTTTGACTGTCGCTTGATTTATTTTGAAAAATGGTGAGTTCGAATATCACCGACGGTTCCAACTAGACACGGCAGCAATCTAAATTTCAAAACTAACCCATGAATCAGTGTAAAACTTGTTTTTCTGCAGTTTAATAATAGGCAGTACACAATGGTAACACCAAATTTCCTAAGAAAACACCCTATGTCGTCAAAAAAAGGTGCTTATTGAACCATTCCCTGATACTTCAAGTTTCGCATCGATCCAGTATTTTGAATTCTTAAATGTAATATTAATGGTACGAATTTTTAATAATCATTCTGTGGAAAAAGGTGCAATTGTGACCGAAATAAATCTTGATAAGAAGAGAAAACTTAATAAGGATTCCAGTCACGAATCTGGAGAATTTTAATTACAAAAAAAATACCTTTTTGTGGGTGTTCTAAATAGTTTAAAATTTTAAACTTATTTTTCTCGACAAAATATTTTTAACAATTTTTTTTTTCATTTTTAAAATCGATCTATCTCAAAATTTATTTAAGATGATCGCGTAAGATTTGGAGTGTTTTTTTTATTGTGTTTGTGTGTATAAATTGAAGCACCATATATATATTTTTTTGAACTTTTCTAATTTAAATTATATACGTCGGCTTTATATACAGATCCGTTAGTTCGCAAAAAACATAAGTAATTTTCCATTAACCACTCGAAAGTGATAAATCTCCAAATATAGAGTGTTTTACATTTTTAGTTTATAATTCTTAAGTTTGTGATGACCGTCATCTGTTATTTTATTCTAAGACCATATTTCCTTCTAATTTCTCAATCAGTAATTATTAAACTCCGTTTAAGGAAATGTAAGAAAAAGAAAAACTATTTTGTTAGTAATTAATGAAGAGTGGGTAAGGTCGCTCTCTCTCGAAACCTTCTTAACTCGTCATTTCTAAATTAGAAACAACTAATAAGGTTTTAGCTTACCAATTCACTCGTTCCAATTCAACCACTTGTTGCATACAGCCAATTCTTATTTTAACACTTTCACAAAGAATTGCTTCAATCACAACTTACATATATTTATCAGAGCCTGGCGTTATCTTCAATCTCCCCTAATTTTCCTTTCAATTCTATTTCATTTACATATCACTATTTCTAATTCAATTCATTGCACTCCTTATCTTCATCACTGAGGTTGGGAAGATATTATAACTTTATGCAATTTAATTTACTGTAAAGTCCCCGAGGATAATGAAGAGAAAATCACGAATAGCCCAACATCACAAGTATATGTGGAAAATAATTTAAAAAAAGAAAAGATTATTTTTCTTGTGAAAATTAGTGGTTTTATTTTCGAAAGTACTTATATTGCTAGCTTTTTGAGCCGTTTCCAAAACGAAAAATCTGACGTAAGTGAAGTTTGGAAGCGGCTAACGGAACAGCGATCACTAGAAATTGTAATAGAACACTATAGATAAAACATACACAAAAACAACAACGGAAAAGGAATATTACTTTGAACTTCTAACACATTTTGTGAATGTAGTTCTTATGTAAAAAGAAGTCAATAGGACACTTAAAAGTCCGTATCATTATCCGAGAACCCAAATCATTCATTAAACTCCATTTCACTCATTGAAATGTACAGATGTGTATCATCATCACACTTCCCTTGCCCTCCCTAATTAGCCCTCCCTATAAATAAGTTTATTTATTGAAAAAAATCTTTTATTTATTTTAAATATATATATAATCTTAAATATATTTATCTAAGTTTTATTGTTTTAAATAAAATTAAAATCCACTCTATTTATTATTTTAATGTTTGCCACGTTTTTTGTCTTTCGGATAAAATTTCACCGGCTTTTTTTTAACATTTCTACTGCTTTGGCTGATGTTTTTTCTATATTTCACAGTTAACATGATTTCTTGTCCTACAGACAAAACGCCATCTTGATTCCGACGTAGAACTCTGCATTTGGCGTCATTTTGGCACGTTTTTAAAATCGCGCCAAGAAGTATGCTAAATTAGGACTATACCATTTCCTGTAATCAACATAAAATTTCGTAATTTTTTCTATTTGTTTTGCGTTCTAAGTTTGATAATTCTGTTCATGTAAAAAAAAAAAAAAGATTTAAATAAGTATTTGTTTTTAAAAAATCAACAAAATTAGATTTTTTTACTACTTTTTTTTGTAGTGTCTGATAGAAACGAATTTATAACAATGTAAATAATAAAAATACAACTAAATACACGCACATAATTTGTGAGAAACATTTCTAAAATAATGAAGAAAATATTTGCTTAAAAAATATTAAAATTTGTAGAAATAGTAGGAATTTTAAGATATTGAAATATTTTGAAAAAACAATTAAATATTTTTGCTAAGTGTTTGTTTGAAAATTAAGTCCCCCCCTCACAAATACGTATTTTACGTGCGATCAAATATGATGAATAAAACTCTTTTGTAGAGACATCTAATTTTAAAAAGTTGCTCTAAGACTACAGAGTTTCCTTAAATTTAAAAATTTTTTCATCCTGTTTACTAGGATAAAATACATAGACAGCCGCCATTAAAGATGCCTCGTTTTTTAGTTAAATGAGTGGTCAGATACCACCAAGTTCCAAAGATGACTGAGAACGTTCGGAGAAGTATTTTTTTTCAAAAAATAAATTTCATAACAACCCAATATTCTTACATTTTTAGTTTCACTTTTATTCTTATGAATAAAATCAGCAGTTAGATGTAATGTATATATACGTAACTATTTTCAAAATATTTAAAATTTAAAGAAATTTTCATCATATTTTGGAATTTTTTTTAAATGCTCTATTAAAAAAAATATTTTACATTTTTTATAAACAGCTACTGCCTAAATATATTTCTAGAGAATGTACAAAAGTCTTTAAATTGTTGCTATTGAATCAAGAGTTATAGCCAGTCGAAGTTGCAAACTGCGAATAATGACAATTTTTCAATACTTTTAGAGATAGCTCCAACTATTATAACTTTCCTAAATATTATTCCATTTTTCATAGCTTCTTATGTATTCTCTAGATACCACAAGAAACTTTTGTGTGGAGCTTCAAGCAAATATTTCTTTTATTAATACAATTTTCAGAACAAACGATGAAAATATGAACAGCATGTAATCAAAACTCCTTAACTTTGAATTTACCCTTTCATTCTTTGTTATTTTATTATTATTATTTTTTTTTACTTTCTTTCTGGGTGATTTTGTATCAGGCAAAAAATGTCTTTCTAGATCAATTGCCAGAAAGACGAGTGTATCAAATGATCTTTTTTTAAAAAATTTCCAAAAAAATATCTAATATTTTTATATCTTAAGTTTCACTTTCATACACATTAATAAAAAAATGCAGTCAGAAACTATATATATATATATACTCATTGCTATAAAAATTTGCTCACCAAGAGAAAGAATTGCCCGAATAAAACGAAATTTTATATACGCAAGTACAACGTAGAGAGAGATGTAAGTGATTACTATATCAAAGCAAAATGATCATTTATTGCAGGAAAAATTACAAATGAGTGCAGATCGTTCGTTGTTGGGCCACCTCTAGCATGAATGCAGAATGTGATCCGTCGGACATTAAGGCATACAAGTCCCGTATGATGTCCAACTACATCTCATTCCAAAGTTGTTGTAAGCGCGCCTTTACTTCGACAGAACTCGTAGGCTATCCAACTTGTCGTTCTAAATGATCCCAGATATGCTCCATGACAAATATAAGGATTGATCAGGCCAGGGAAGGGAGGAAATGTAGCGGAGGCATTCTTGTGAAACCTTTGCAGTGTGGGGGCAAGCATTGTCTTGTTGAAAAATGGATCATTGGAGCCCTGTCTTGAGTGGCAACACAAGTAGCTGAAAAATCTCACGAACGTACCTCTGGGCTGTCACGGTGCCGTGGATCAATATTAGGGGTGACCGTGTGTCGTATGCGATGGTACTCCATACCATTACACCAAATGTGGAAACGGTGTGTCGCTGTACAGTGAACGCAGGCTTGAGACGTTCACCACAGGGCCTACACACACGTACACGGTTGTCATCACTCCCTAAATTGAATCTGGATTCGTCTCTAAAAACAATTTGATTCTATTCGGTTGCAGTCGAATCCCTTTGAGAGCGACACCACTCCAAACGGAGGCGACGGTGTGTGGGTGTCAATGGCAGTACACGTATTGGGCGTCACGATAATAATTCTCTTTCAGCCAGACGCCTTGCGATGTACAGAAGGTGCTGGCTGTGTATGGACGGTGGACAATGAGACATTTGTAGCTATACGTGCGTGTCGTATGATGTGACGGTCTTCACTACTACAGGTCTGTAGAGGGCGTCCCGAGCCTGTTGGCCATGAAACAGACCTCTCTCTTATCCAGTGGTCCCAACACCTCCTCACAGTAAAGTCAGAACATCCTAGGTGGCGAGATACTAGCCGAACTGACAACTCGGTTTTCATCATCCCTATGATTCTTCCCCTCTCGAGCTCTGACAGCTGCTCATATTGTCTCCGATGGTGGTGTAAAGACATCTCTATTTAAAATGCGTCCCTCCGCTAAAGATTAAATACACACATACAAGCTCTATTTAACTGTATTATAATCCAAGGAGAACAAAGTTCAAACCTTTCTGGAGGCATTACGCAATACGCAATCACGCTGCATTTCTTATCATTTACAAATTTACCTTACACGTACCTTTATACCAAGTTTCGTACCAGTCCCACTCTTACTTCTTGGCGCGGAAATTTTTATAGAACTGAGTATATATATATATATATATATATATATATATATATATATATATGTGTATGTGTGTGTGTGGTGTAATTATTTTTTAAAATTTAAATTTTAAACAAATTTTAATCTAATTTGAAAAATTTTTCAAATGTGTGATTTTCAATTTCCAAAAAACATTACTGTAATATATTTTATCGTATATTTATAGTGAATGGACACAACTTTAAATAATTTTCATGGAATCAAAATTTACAACCTGTAGGAACTACAAACTAGGAATTGACGACAATTTTTCAGTACTTTTACAGGGAGATACAATTACGACTTCCCTAAACATTATTCCGTTTCATAGCTTTTAGTCCATTCGCTAGATAACACCATAAGAAAAAATTTTGAGAAATTTCATGCTAGTATCACTTTTGATTCTAGAAATATTACTTTGAGATAACATCGAATTTACAAAAATACAGTTTTGGAAAAGAAAAAAAAAGAAAAAAGAAAAAAGAAAAAGAGGATTTAAAAACTTTTCAAATACAATTTTCAGTAGTAGCTATGAACGGCATGTAATTAAAACTCCCCAGCTTTGCTTTCTATACTTTCATTGTTTGTTATTTTAGTAAGCTTCCATTTTTTTTTTTTTTTTTTTTTTGGGGGGGGGGGCTTATTTTGTGTAAAACAAAGAATTTCGTTTCGAATCATTGACTTGAATGGTGTCAAAAGGTCTGTAGTTACGCACGGTATAGTAACCTTATTTATTCCAAGGGCTTTCAAAACACATAACATACCAATTGAGAACGAAACTGAAAGCACTGAAAAAAAATTAGCTTTAAAAAGCATATTCATAAGCGAACTTCCGATTTTGGTTTCTTTACTTCCGGTTTATTTTGACAGTTATGGTATTATTTTAAACACCTGTAATTTTTTTCTTAACTATCGCACATTCAAAGCAAAAACAGATTGAGAAAGCTAATTATTTGAATTTGAAAATGACGAAATAAAAAGAAAATGTGAATTTTCACGGAAAATGACATTAGAAAATTTAAATAACTGACTAAATAATGTAGCTAGTGATATAAAATTTTGTACACAAAATATAAATTAAGAAAAAACCATACAATTAAAATAAAGTAATAACATTTTGTTCGATAATTTGGAGGACATTGTGTTCCTTTAAAGGACATTGTGTTTAGGACATTGTGTTCCTTTAAAAAATCGTTTGGCTGATTTCATTTCTTATATGCTCATTTATTTAGAGGCCACCTGAAACGAAACAGTCATTAAGGAATAGTTCACAAAAAGGGAAACTACTCCACTAAAAGTAAATACTCTGTTATCTGTTGGAAAAGTTCTCATCACGGCTTTTGGGGCTTTAAAGGTATTGTGTACGTTGATTTTCTTCAAGATGGATGTACAATTGTTGCAGTATCGTACTGCGAAATTTTAGAGAAGCATATCGGTCGGCAAGATGCTTTATTTTGATCCGCAATATTCTCCTTTTCAAGGACGATGTATGACTGTAATACAGTTGGTTTCACACGAGAAAAATTAAAGAAACTTTACTGGGCAAAATTAGAACATCCATCCTACATTTAGTTTGGACTTGTATGTTCAGACTATTATTATGCCCTCGATAGTCTAATGGTCCTGGTCGTGGACACGCGGTCGCCGTGGTCTTCGTCGAGCCGTGAGTTTGAACCCCGTTGCCACTAGAGACCCACCGTTTAGCAGAGCTGATGCACGTTAATTCTTTTCGAGGTTCCAAGCCCTGTCGTTAGCGTGGTGGGGAAGTTTGGAGAGGAAAAAAGTGGCCGCAGTAGCCTAGTGATCATGGTATCGGATTCGTGACCGGGGTTTTTCGTTCAGTCGCAGGTTCGATCTTTGGCTACCAAAGACCCGCCGTGTAGCCGGGGCTGATGCACGTTAAATCTGTCGGAGCCCGAAGTCCTCCCGTTGGCGTGGTATGGAAGTTCGGAGAGGGGGTGCCAGCTCAGGTATCATCCTCGTCACTTGACCGTGGTTCAAAATTACGAGGTCCGTAGCCAATAGCCCTCGTGTTGCTTCTAGTGCGACGTTAATAAAAACTGAACTGAACTGGAGAGGAGGAAGCAGGTCTTTCGTCCTCGGCGCTTGACCGAGGCTCATCCCCAATTGTCTTCGTATTGATTCTCAGTGCAACGTCAATAAACAATCCCATCACACTGAGACTATTATTCGTTTGGACTCTCCCCTCCCCTTCAAAGAATTATTAGGAAGAGAAAGATTTTCAGTGAATGAAGCAGAGCGCAATTGGCTCTGTGTACGTCCGACTTTTGTTTAGCGTATTGAAAAAAAAAAAAAAAAAAAAAAAAACCCAGATATTTAAAAAGATATATGCAAAGTTTTTCAAAGAACAGAATTAACCACTAAATGTGCGCTTTTCTTTTATAATTATTATTTAATTACTCAATTAAATACAAGAATTAATATAAACGATGCTATCAAGAAATTGTGAATAGTGAACTTTTCTGATATTAAAACCGAAGGAAGCGATAAATTATTAAATTGAATATATTTATGCTAAAATGTAATTAAAATTGAAACAAACGATAAAAAACTGAAAAATGATCTGGTACGCCGAAAGTGATCCACCGTAAATAGAGTTTTAGAAACATCTTTTTCAGAAATCTCGTTTGTATTTCAATCGTCCTCACAAGAACACAAAGTTACGATCAATGTACTTAATTGCATATTTTCCGGTCGGAAAAACTGTTTCGGGTTCCGTTTTTTTTTTCCGCCTTAAAAAAGCCATTAAAGTACACCTAAAACAAATTTTGTGTCATTTTTGTTGTGAGCACCAAATACTCAATTTAGGAGATTTCTTTTTCCTGTCTTCGATTATTTTTTTAACTTTCTAATCGCATTCTTACAATCTACATCGGCTCGATCTCTTTCGTTATCTTTTTTCGATCTTTTCCATCAACGACCCCAGAAGACCCCCGCACGACAGACACATCCTCCAGTACATCATTGGGAGACCTCCACCTCCGATCACAGAGGGATAAATGGGGGGAGTGAGGGGACGCAGACAATTGTCTGCTATTTTCATTTTCGAGTCACTTAAGGCTATCCTTGCGTAATGTTAAAGGTTAGGACCCAAATAGGAACACTTTTTCCGATAAAAATACATTCTAATATTAATTTTATATTCGTTATCCTTTAGAGAACGCATGTTTTAAACTGCTACTCATTTCAATCTGAATAAATTCCTTTTTTCTGGTATTAATTGTGTTTCATATTTCATTTCCAACATGGAAGAAAACAGAGACCTCTCCGTTTTTTTTTTTAAAAAAAACCTCAATAGCGTTCATACACAGTACGAAGTCTACAAGATATTGAATGACAAGAGCTTTTTCTTATGATAATAGTAATTTATACTTTAATTCTTCTCTTTATTGCAATTTTTTTCCTTAAATACTTATCTATCAATTAATTCAATAAATAAATTAATTTAATTCTGAAAACTAACCAAAAGAGTTTAATATTCACAATGTGATTGTTTAATAACCACGCACTGAGACTGTTGGCGACGGAATTCATAACTTTGAACCTCGGTCAAGTGGCAAGGACGACACCTGAGATGAGTATCTTCCTCTCCATACTTCCACACCCCGCCATTGGGAGTATTTAAACTTCGACCATAATTAACATGCGTAGCCCCACTACACGCCGAGTCCGAGACCATGACCACTAGGCTACCGCGGCCTCCCTTAAGAGTTATGGAAATTTTAAACTGCAAAGTGACTTTTGGCTCACTTTTATGATCACTTAATGTTATCGATGTTATCGTGAGTTTTAAACATTTACAACAATCGCAGCTTTCATAACAATTGTTCAAATTTTACATGTTTTTCTCTGCGATTAGGATAAAATATATCCATGTATTTTCAATTTTCATTAAAACAGCAGAAAGTAAGACCATCCAACACGAGGGATATACTCAGAATATTAAATACTTTTTAGACAAAAAGGGAATGAGAACTTATTGATTTTCACTCATGAGCAACTTGACCTCAGAGTCGGTTAGACATTCAAGCGTTTGCAGAGCAATTTGTGGGCCCTCCCTGCGAAATCTGATTGTTATTCCATGCATAACGCATGGCCCTTCCAATTTCTTCGAACTTTTATGTACGGTACTCCTTTCAGGGTTATCTCGGCTGTAAATCCTCTGATCCTTCCATTTAGTTGGAAGAATTATTGGAAAAAAATAATGATCAAAAAATTATTTGAGTACTATACCGTCTGAGAAAAGAAGTTTTTCTGTCATCTGTTATCAAAGGTAAAATTTTTTATATTTCTATCCATAGTATATGGGTCTCTCATTTCGGCCTCTTTTATATTATTACCTTTATTATTTACCAGGGGCATAGTCGGAAAACTGTTTGGACGAAGGAAAGGGTTATGAAACTAAATAATAATAATAATAATAATTGTTGTATTTTTCGAACATTAAAACTCCTCCTAAATTTATGAGAAATACTTAGAGAACAATATTTTATAATGTCCGGTATATTTTATAATTTATCTATGTAAAGGTAGGAAGGAGATGAAAAGGTTCCAAGGATTATATAAATTGAATAAAATTGTTCGACGAAACGGATTTATTATTATTGTTTAGAAATGCTGAATTTTTTTTTTTTACATTTCAAACTGAAGATTTATACCTATACCTTCGGATCATCAGACGTACTCTATTTTACAAGCTTTTATTTAACCTCCCATTTTCATATGTAAAAGTACTATATATGTATGTAAAAAAATATGTCTTTCCAGTTTAAATTTTGTACTCGAGTTTTAAGCCATTTCCTACCCTCCGATTAAGCTGAAATTTGGTATACACGTCTGATATGCTCAAACCTTCGATATCTTCACCTTCCGAAATGACTCTACGATATTATGTTCAAGCAGCAACCGACTTGGAAAAGGGAGGGGAATTAAACTGCCCAGTTGCACTAAACAGTGTCAAGTTGAGTCAAAATTTTGCACACACGTATAGATTACGTAATTCGTTTATTTTAATCTTAAATTTCCAAACTAAAACGAGTTAAATAAATTTAAGTAAAAAAAAATTTGTAAGTTAAACATTTATTTAAAGATGGACTGCAAGATATTAAAAAGTATTTTGTAATGAAAAATAATACATAATTTATAACAGCTTGACGCTTTGATATATCTTTTGATCTCATATATAAGTAACCATGGTACTTCATTTATTGTTAAGGACTTAGGACCTTAGATAAGCCCATCAAACTTTTATACATTATATATTATTTGGCTTTTAAAACAATTATTTTTGCACCTTTTAGACCATCTTTATATAATATCTTGATTTGAAAATGTTTCTTTAATTGTATTTATTTAAGTTGATTTTCTTCGGAAAAGGTACGAATTATAGTCGGGAAAACATCATATAAAAATTATAAATATAAACATTTTACTTTAGATTTTGACTATTAATTAATTATTTTGCTTATTTTATGACGATATTAATTTTATGAAAGTCGTTTTTATGATATTAATATAACTGCAATATTATTAGACTTATGATGAAGTTACGTGCTCCATTTACAGTAATTATTGCAGGTAATTAAATTATGACAGCTTTATAAATAATTTTTCTCATAATACAGAAATTTCGAGGGAAAAAAAGTATTTTAAGTGAAGTTTTGAATGAATTTTTAGAGAAATAAGGACAGTTAAAGAATTTAAGTTGTATGTAATATCGCGATTTATTCTACAAAAGGCATTTTTTTTTTTTTTAAATTTTAGGCGAGGATAATACTTAAGATCTCTTAAAATTTTTGATCTGTTTATGGATTAAAGCACGAAAAACTATTTTGAGAAATTATTTTCGGAGTTGGTGATGAGGGATCTTAGACACCTTATTCGTAATGTAATGCATTTACGTCGTTATTTACGTTAAGAACCATCGAGACTCTATAAATAATCACTCAAAAAATATCAATTCCAAAATGTTTAGTCTCTTTATACAGACTTAGCACTATCAATATTTAATAACAAATGTAGAGCGTGAATTTAGCCGCTTTCTTAAGCAAAGAATATACCTGAAAATTCTACTTTTATTAATAACAGCAAAAAGTAGACTTCTGTGATTGGATCCGTGTCAGGGTCACACTCTTAAAAAAAATCTTATTTCACTTGCTCGGACATATATAGTGTGATCAACGATCAACATTCCTCCAATGTCTCCGATCGTTTCTTGTTCATCACACTTTTTTTTATATATATAAATGCTAATTTACATAAGTCACCGTTATTTCACAAAGTAAAGTTCTCAATTTAAATAACGTGATAAAGTAGCCTAAAAGGCTAGTTAAAAGGTAAAGTGCATGAGAAGGCGATACCATTGGCTCGATTACGAGTATTTGCCTTTCGTCTCAAACGTTAGAGATGTTAATTAATGGAATGTTTAAAATTTAAATATATTACAGATGATACTAATTCTTATAGATCTCGTCCCCTTTTCTCAAATTTTAAACCTCATCTCTCTCGCTCGCTCGCTTGTTTGATATGTTTTACAAATGGCTTAAGGTTCCCGTCTACCTGCCATTTTGATTTTGTCAGCGTAATGTTAATTCTAAGGAATTTCGACTTCCGTTCTCAAATCTATATATTTTATCTATTTGAATACAAAAAATTCACTGGAAAGAGCAAAAAATACTGAAGGTTTTTGCGGAATTATAGATTTCCTCCGATTTAAGAAAAAGATATTTTTAAGACTGGAAAATCCACAAACGAGATAAACTATTTAATCCCAATTTAAATAGGGGTAAAATATTTTTAAGAATTGGAGAGACAATGCTATTTCACAGAAACCGTCATTATTTTCTGCACTTTCAGATGCATTTTTTTACATTCAAATAACTAAAACAGAATACATTTGAAAACGTTAGTAGAAATTCCATAGGATTGACTTTACGTTCACGAAATCAAAATGGCCGGTAGGCGGGAGTCTTAACGGTTGAAAACGAGACGCAAAAATCTGTGCACTGTTGTCATGGTTACACAAAGCATTCTGTAAAAGCAAAAGTAAAAAGAGAAATTTAATTATTAAATGATTGCAAAAGATGCCCGATGGCTATCTGCTACATTCTGAAATGGAAACAGATAAATAGTATAACGAAAGATTTGAAAACTTTAATACCTTATTGATATTTTAGAAAAGCTAAGCTGGCAACACTCATGATGTAGGTTTTTTAAAAAATATCTCTTTTAAAAAACCTATAAAGTACTTCGTTAGTCTTCAACCAAGGATGGATATATAGGGTTTGGGTCTCATAATTTCATGCAAAGACCGTTGTACAGAATATGCTAATACTAAAGTGACCAATCCTCCTCCTTTTATAGGTTCTGTCTTTCTTCGAAAAGTGTCCTCCTTTTCGATAGCTTAAAACTAATCTCTCTTTTCAGAGGTGCCGCGCGAAACTGTTAAGCAAATGTTGAATATAAAATACTTTTAGGATATTCTAAAGTTAGATGGCTCGCTCTTACACCTGCTATAGAGCGTGTTTTATTATTATTTGACCCTCTCCATTCATATTTTTTAAGTTTAGACAAATGTCCAAAAATTCTGGAATATTTTTTCAGTTATGAATTATCAGAGATATTAATGTATTTTGTACATATTCAGGCATCTATTTCCCCCCAAAACGATTCAAAAGATTGATGGGGAACATATTTCAGCCACAGAAGTTAGTCTCATTTAAAATGATTTTGTCCGATATAAATCACGAATTGAAGGAAAATTTATTTCTGTTATAATAAAAAGAAAACTGTCAAACTTAGAGGAATTAAATCCGAGCATAACGGAAAAGTTTACCAAAGAAGTCAGAATTTTTACCAAACATTTTTCCAATTGTCGAAGAATACTCTGAAACAAATATCACAGGAAATAACAGTTTTGAATGGTTTTTATTAACTAGATCGCAAGTCATTTGGGCAGATATTGAAAACTGTATTGAGTTTTTATCGATAGAAATGTCTGATATTAAAATCGATGACAATTGTCTGTTTGAAGAAATTAGAAGATTGAATGTATATTTGAATTCTGATAAATTAGAGTAATGGGAAAATCCATATGTTCAAACTCATTAAATATCGGTAGAAATATTTAACTATTTCAAAAATAAACATATTCCACATGAAAATTCATTTATTCTTGTTGAATTTACTTTGTGCTTCCCTGGAACTAATGCAGCAGTTGAATGAATTTTTTCAATTGGTAATGATTTTTGGGCAAGTGAGAAATCAAGATTGAATGTTGACACTCTAGCTACAGCACTTGCCGAAAAATTCAATATGTAGGATAATCCTTGCTCCGAAATTTCCAATATATTATAAGAAAATGATATATTGACAAAAAATATTCATTAAATGGGAAAATACTGGATTAATTAAATAATTAAAAGGGATGTAAGAATAATTATAGTGTATTTTTGTTTGAATTAATAAAATGTGTTTCATTTGCTTAAGCCGTACTTTTTTCTTAAATTTTTTGTCCTTTTTCATTGTTTCAATTAAATTTTTTGTCCTCTTTCATTGTTGTCATTTTTTCCGCAGTAATCTCATAATCCCCGAAAAAATCGTTTACGAGCAAGATTTTTAGACAAATCTCGTATCAATGCGTGAATCAGTTCGTGAACGTGGAAAGATCAGTTCAAACACATATTTCACACATTTATTTACTTATTTTTGTACGTATTTTGCACCAAATCAACCGCACAGTAGTTTTCGAAATAAAGTAGCATGTGCTACTGATAATTCTGAAAGGAAGCCTGAACTGAATTATAGTAAAACTTCATTAAGCAGGATTAAGGCTCCCATCTACCTGTCATTTTGATTTATTGAACGTAATGTTAATCCAATGGAATTTCTACTTCCGTTCTCAAATATATAGTTACTATTTTATCTATATGATTTCAAAAAAAGTGCATCCGAAAGAGCAAAAACAACGAAGGTTTCTGTGGAATTAAATTTTTCATCCTATTTCTAAAAATAATTTTGCTCCTATGTTAATGATTCAGTTGCGGCTTTTCTAGTGTTTTCAGAAATATTCTAAATTATTTTCAAAATCGGATGAAAAATCTAATTCCCCAGAAAGCTTCATGGCATTTTTTTTATCTTCTGACCCACTTTTTTACATTCAAATAGATAAAACAGTAAATATTCGAGAACGGTAGAAGAAATTCCATAGGACTCACATTTCGTTCATGAAATCAAAGCGACCTGTAGACGGGAGCCTTAATTGGAACCCCAACCGATCCTGGAAATCAAAAATTCAGGTTAACAGGAGAAGGGGGGGGATGAGATAAAACAAAAAATATTTGCAGAAAATCATCTTTATAATGAACAAATCGAGTATGAATCCTATTTACAGAAATTAAAGATGTCTACTTTATGAACAAAGAAGTGACTCAAAGTTGTTTTATTGCATTTTCCATTTAGATATTACAGCATCGTATGCCATTCGCCACTGGTGGTTAAAGGTGTATCTAAGTTCATGGTGACTTTGCACAGAATATTTCTGTAAAGTCAATTCCTCCAATTTTCTTTTCATAAATTCCCAACAGTTATATTTCAGCAAAAAGATTTTTTTTTTTTTTTTTTTTTTTTTTTTTTTTTTTTGAATACATGGTTGAAAGAAAAATTAAATATTATGGAAGTTTTCTGATCGCTCTCTTCAAATTTAAAAAAATAATATTAACAAAATTTCTTCGAACAGACCGATTCGGGTGATCCAGAGATCCGAATCAAAAGGCTCAGCTTAACAAGGTTCTAATGTTATGTTGTGAAGAAAAGGAGAGAATAAATAATTAACCATGACATTCATTTTAAGCGACAATAAGATGTCTCTTCTGAAAAATTCTTCAAAAATGCCAAGGACAAATTTCTCAGGATAGATGTTATTAATTACAAGATTTATTATTCGAAGAAAATCGTCCGCATTATTTTGCTTCTAACATAACTGTACTTTATAATAGTTTGTTATGGCTCCTAAAAAGTAAATTGTCTTTAGACTCTCTGTGATTTTTGTATAATCATATTACTAATTTAATGTGAACGTGCCAACAGTTTAAAAAAAAAAAAAATTAAGAATGGCAAGGCTCTTTTGTTTTACAGCTGAAAAAAAAATCAGGATTTTCATTTTTTGTCATAATCAAGCTTCCACCACAGATTGACACTTCACCATAGCATTTCAAATAATGAAGCTTTCTTGTCTTATTCCTAAAGTAACTATAAGAAAAGTTACGATCACTTAGAAAAAAAGAAAAAAAAAACGGCCTTCAAATGTTTCAGATTCCCTTCACGCTGCAAAACAAATTAAATTGTGTAAATATTTTAAACAATAGAAAGAAAGTCGTTGAATAGGATATTTCAAGAAAAATATAGAAAAACAAAAATAAATAAATAAATAAGAAATGAGAAAAATGCCGCATGTACAAAATAATTTTAAAGAAAATATTATACGAGAGATAAAATATCATTTAGTAAAGAAAATAAGACCGAAAAGAAATGTAACACTGAAATTGATCAGGTTAGATATATACCATAAAAAGGATGTAAACGTTTAAGAAATCAAATATTATATTGATAGCATAGAAAAATATGTCTTTCACATTTGAATCTTAGTATTTCCATTTTGTGAAAGATTTTGATCTATTTATGTGCAGTAAATAAAATCTTACTAACATTAAAAACTTATTCGAAGGGGCAGAAAATAATTTCATCTCAACTATATACCACCGAATTTTAGCATACTCGTCACGTAAAATCTCTGCCGTTTATACACAACCTCGCCGATGGGTCACAGTTAAAAAAATATTAAAAATAAATCCAATTCTTGCAGCGAAAGCTCTCTTATTTATTTTTTAACTTTCTCTCCTTTAGCCTTTGTTCTATTTTTCTTTGTCATTCTTCAAGGTTCGTGATTCGATTCTTTGTTTCAAAAAATCGTCTGCCTTCGGAAGGAAAAAAAAAACCCAATTTACTTACAAATCGAACCAAACGAAAGTTCTATAAATCCAGCCTTTTTTGAGAAAAAAAAGAAGGAAAAAAAAAGAATACTTACAAAAGACTTATGGCAACAATTTTTCTCGGAACACGTGTTGTTCTTAAGTCTGAGCTGCGAAACGATTTACCGCCAATTTGACTCCCGATAGGGGAAAATAAAAGAGAAAAAAATGTAGAGGAAAAAATACAGAGAGAATGATGGTCATTTGAATTTGCAAATAAAATAAGGAGGCGTGGTCGCGTCAATCTATGGTGACCAATGGGGCGAAAGGATTTGTTCAAACATGACCTCCTACTGTAGTGAAAAAATAATGTAATTGTAATAATAACTGTCCTGGGTGGAAAGAGTTAGTGCAGGAAACGAAGTATGAAAGTTCAGGTTTTTCCGAAGTATTTTTATATTTATTTGTTATTTTTTAGCGATTAAATTTTATTTAAATGAGAAGTGAGGCATATTTCGGCTCACTGTTGCATAATTATAAGGAATAACTTTGAAAGCATGAAAATAAAGGGAGGGTTATTTTTTCTTCTTTTTTCTTATTCTTTTCCTTCCTATTCATTCTTGTAAAAAAAGTATCTGACAAAATTAAATTATATTCGAAGAAGAAAGGAAGTTTGAGAGAATTTTTTTATTCCGTAATCAGCATAATAATTGTTCTCCGAACTCTTTTCTTTGAAAACTTAGAAGTGGGTTCATCTGTAGAACGAAATGTTCGTGTGCTTCGAATCTAAAATTAAACAAAACTCTTCTTCGTTCCATTTTTTTTCTTATAAAAAAATTAATCATGAACAAATAATTATTTAAAGAAAAAGATCTTAGGATGCTTTAAATTTTAAGTCAACTTGCTGTTAAAAAATAGAAGGCTTGATTTGCTTCTTCTCTCCCCCCCCCCCTCTTCACCTCTTGTCTTTCCTTCTTTTTCTTTTTCCCCCCTTTTCCGTTAAAAAATAAAAGACTCTTATTTTATAAGTTTATTATTAATATGAATTTGATAAATTAAATTGTAAACGTGTATCACCCCATATGGAATATATATATATTTGATTTCCTTTAAAAAACGAGATTTTAAGATTATTGTACACTCTTTCCTCAAAAAATCTAATATATCCATAGGGCATATCAGCACTATCGATAATGCAGATTTCCCGTGTTATAAAATAATGTTACTTCCTATACAGTGAATGTAATTTTTTTTCTGATAAACATTCACACATATCAGGTATGACACATTATTTATATAAAAAATAAGAGAAACTTGAGAAGTAAAATTAAATAATTTATAAGTTTTTCTCTGAATTCAAATTATTTTAAGACAATAATTATGTTCAGGGTATAGAATACAATCTTTATAAGTATTCCGTAATTTCCTAAAGTTATAAATGTATTGGCATTTTTATACAAGCTCTACATATTCCTAAAAGTAATAACCCGACATACATGTATAAATTTAGCTACTGATTAGTGTATATATATATATATATATATAATTAGAAATTGATACTGATTAGCAATTTTATTTACTTATTATTTCTTGCGAACTCTTTCACCTATCATTCAAATATCGAATCTAAGAAGAAAAAAAAATTAAATATAATACAGAATTAAAAAAAAATTAAATTAAATTAATACCGAAATAATTTTCAGGCAGACACCTATTATTCCCTATAAGTGTTTTTTTCCCCAGAAGCATAACAAATTAATATTTACTAAAAACAGAAATTTTCTTATTATTCACAATAAATAAAATAACTATTTCAATGATTACGTAAATTGTTTTTTTTTTTTCCTGTTGTTTATCTCAAATTGTTTTCCATTCTTCGAAAAACATTTTTTTTTAAAAAAAAGTGCCTTTAAAATTTCTTCTCGTTCTTAGTATAAACATACATTTAATATAAAATCAAATCTCATACATTCTCTCTCTCTCATATAAAAGATATTACAAACTATAGTTTTTTTTTTTTTTTTACCCTCCTTTCCCGCAACATAAATAATTATTATATACTCTCACAAGAGGAAGAAATTAAATCGAGAAATGTTTTGCATGAGTTGATATTTTGTGTTTCGACAAAGTTTGATATACATGAAATAAAATGTTGTTGAATAAATAAAAAAAAAAAAAAAAATAGAAAAATTTGTTTTCAAGAAAGCATTATCTGTGGAATGCATTGTGTGTCGTAGTAAAATAAAAGCCTAAAAAGTATACGGATCGAAGAATTCTCTTTATGCATTTAAACCTTTTCTAATGCGTATTCCATTTTCTTTTTTACATGAAACAGTCTATAGAAAGCAATTTTTGTACGCGAGTCGTAGGTGAAAAAAAAAAAAAAAATATGATAATTCTAAACAATTTGTAGAATTAATTCTCATTATAGCCATGAGAATTCTAAATTACGTATCTTAACAGCACACAAAAAACCCATTTTTTTGCCGCTTGAATTTGATTTTCTGTCTGAACTTAAAAAGTTTTCCAAGCGAATATCCGATTACAGTAAAATTAATTTATCTGGTGGTTCTAGTGATTTAATAATCTTGGAAAACCACACACACACACACACATATATATATAAAATAAAAAGTGTTACTAAATCAAAAAGAACTAAAAAAAATTATTTAGTAAAATTAACAGAAATATAAAGCTATTTGAATAATTACAGTAAAATCAAATTCAAAACAAAATAAAGAAAAAATATTGTTGTAAATAAGATAAAAACCAAAAATAAAGGCTAAGAAATAAAATTTAGAAAAACACTACAGAAATGGGCATATAAAGTATAGGAAATAGTAAATGAATTTTGTAAACAGTTGAGGAAATGGTAAAAAATAGAAGCATTGTAAATAAAACAATTTAATTCTGTCACATTCTATAGAATGGAATATGTATTATACAAGTATTCTAGATCCAATCATCTCTCTAAGCCATCACTTTATAATAGTAAAGTAAAACCCAAAAATCAAGATCAACAATTTTAAAAAGAGATTAAAAATCAAGAACAATAGTATTTAATATCAGAAAGATAAATAAAAAATATCGAAAAAGAATAAATATAATTAATTTAGAAAACCATATAAAGATTAAACATACTTATTTCAAAAATCAAAATAAATAAATGAAAAATGAAACTTACAGAAATGAATAAAAATTTAATCACAAAAACACACATTTAACGTGTAAGGCGATAACTGTAATTGTCTAGAATGAGAATTTTTTCCCTTTCAAAGTAGAAAGGAAATTAATAACCAATTACGTCATTTACATTCATAAACTAGAATTAAAAAGTCAAGAAGAAAAGGAATTATTACAAATAAAATAATATATATATATACACACACATACATATTGTCTAGAATGAGATTTTTTTTCAACTTTAATTTAAAAACTTGAAAAATAATTTAATATCCTAATTTTTCCTATTCTTTCACTTTAAAAAAAATAGTTCGTCTTATTTCCACAAGCAAATCTTAGTTATCCCTTAATTTATACAATCACGCGCTCATAAAAATTTGCTGAGTATACAATTCTCACGGTTGAAGACCTGGAGGGATAATCCCTACTAGGTTGTTGGAGGCCATGTAAATTCCTCGGAACCCCTACACCTTAGGCCATGTAATCTATTACGTGAAAGGGTAAAATCCCTTCTATAAATAGAAAAATAAGGAAACATTTTCTCTCTTCTCGTTCATTTGTTTCGGTCTTGATGGACGAAACTGCGCTGCTCATCTCCTGAAATTGTGTATACTGTAAACTCTATATATATGAAGGCATTCATCATCTGTTTGAAAAATTGCCTCTCTCTCTCTCTTCTAAGAATAAACAGCCTCGATAAGTATAACTGGTCTGCCTTAATAAGGCTATGACTGTTAATGTCCTATTTTTACTTATTCATTAATAATAGTACATTATATATATATATATATATATATATATATATATATATAATAAAGACAATTCCAATAATAATTAAACCGATAGTGTAATTCGTGAGCGGGAAGAAGCTTAAAATTGTTTTTGAAGATTTTAAAAAAAATCTGTGGATTTGTCTTGAAATTTACGAATTTATTCAATACGAGAAATCTCGCAGAAATTGGGCTTAAAAAAGTGTGTTTATACGAGTATAATTAAGAAAATATATAATTGAAAAAGGAATTTGTTTGTTCTATTTTGATGGCGAATAGTTTGAAATACTGTCTTTCATTTGTTAATTTATTCGTTTTATAAAATGCAAAACCGCTTTTACAAAACACCGAAATTTTTTTTTTATCATCAGCCATTTCAAATTTAAATTCATCTACACAATAAACTCACGTTTTTTTTTTTTTTTTTTTTTTTTTAAATCTGGCGCAATTGTTTCGACATTGAAGGATGATAGACGAAAAATATCCATTAAAAATCAAATCGTTTGGTGTTTATGTCGTTGAATGAATTAAAATAAAATAATATTAAAAATAAAACCATTATTATTTATAGTGATGTAGAAATAAAATTTGTATTCTTGTTATTTAAATAAATAACATCGAAATAGCTGTATTTTGCATAATAACTTTATTATATATAACACACACACACACACACATATATATATATATATATTAAAGTTAATCTAAAATAAAAATTAATCTAAAAATTAACTCAAGTTAATCTAAAATAAAAAAGAATTTAAAAAGAAATTTTTTAAATAAAATTTAATTGGATCAATTTATTCTTCATTTTTATGTGTACTACCCGTATTTTCCAAGTTTAGTGTTAATAAACTAAAAAATAATTCATCTAGACGATTCTGCCTCACTCCTATTTTGACGTTCCAAGAATCCATTTGGCATATGTGTGAGGGGGAGAAGCATGATCTAATTCAGGGTGAAATTAAGTATTGTTTATATATGCATTAGATACAGTGAGACCCAAAATTGCATATACGCATTACGCTCTTTTTCTGAATAGCATAAAACAAAAATATTAAATTATCGCTTAAGTTTAATATTATAGAAATTATAAAATGCTCATTACTGAATTTATTAGATTAAGAAACAAAAATGAAAAATTGTTAGTAATTTAATTAATAAAATTTTTACGTTAAAACTCCAAATTTCTGGTTACGAAACTAAATATGCACCTTATAAAAATTGAGCTTTTGATACCACTGTTATTTTTGTAATAAATCAATAATTAATCAGTCAGTTCTTTTCCCATTAAAGTTTACCTTCTACGAGATAAAATGATATTTACGGTGAAAAAAAGCTCCAGAATTCAAACTGAAAGTCGGAGTATTGTCATTCTAATGTCTGAAGAGGTAAATTTTTGCTTGATATTGTGAAGGAAGTTTAACGTAGAGTGATGGATGGGTACCAAAAGTTATCCAGAAATATGAAAAAAAATTTGGCAAATTACAAAAAAAAAAAAAAAAAAAATTGTAGTAAAGAAAAAAATAACTAATTCCTATAGTTCGTCGACCAAGAGAAACATCATTCATACAATACGAAAAACTCTTAACTTGTCTCATCTACATTTACAGCAATAAGATGGGTTTCTGCTGAAACAGTTTGAATATTAATCCGAGATGAAAATCATAATGCTTGCGTAGTTAGAAGAAAACATTTCATTTCTAAAGCAAGTAGAGAAAAAAAAAAACGCCACGATTGCTAAAAATCTTATTTCAAAGCCATAAAATTTAAAAAAAAAATTATTTTTTTTTATAAAATTTAATTTGGTTTTTTTTTTTTTTTTTTTAAATGATGTTCGCAATAGCATATTTGATGAAATATCAAATCTGTGGGTGGGTGTGAACTACTTCCGACTAACACCATCCTCACTGCCAAGGTTAGAGGTATAATTCTTGGACGGGGTTGTGTGACTGCAAAAGTCAGGGATAAAATGAAATACTCAGATCTACTGAAGAATAATTTAAAACAAAGAGCCCAGAAATAGGTTTAGCACAGCATTTATGTTTCAACAAGGTAACGACCCAAGCTAAGCAGCTGAAATTTTTGAATTATGGTTGTTGTACAATTGCAAAATGTAACTACAAACACCACTACAATATCTCGATGTCATTTAGATTGAAAACTTGTGGTCTCGGATGAAAAATTATGTTGAAAAGTGCAAAATTAGGAGCAAAGGACTCTTGAAAACAATATTACAAGAAAAATATGCAAAAAATATTCAGAGGAACAACACAAACTTTATCAAATCAGTGCACACCGTTTTGAAAGTGTTCTCATTGCAAAACGATACATAGAAAAATATTAATTTATGCCCTGTTAAAAAATTACAGAATCAGATTAGATGTTGAGCTCAGTTTTGTGACTTAGAAATTTGTAACTTTCACGACAAAATCATCTAATAAAATATTAACGATTCCTAATTTATTTTTTTTCCTTAATACAGCTTTTCATGCATATTTTAACTATTCTATACAGGTTAAACTTAAATGGCCATTTTAATAATAATATTTTACACCTTTAAGAAATAAAGTGTGTCGTATATACTCACTTTTGGATCCACTATATTGTTATTGATCGTCATTTTAAAAAAATCTCATACTATGTAAATTGTGAACAAATATAGCGAATCCCTCTTTCAGTGGTGATTTTTATTATATTTGTGAAAAAGATAGTTTTCAAAATGCAATTCTTGTTTTTAGTACCACGTCGAAAACACTTGACCCTTTATTTATCGAGGTCTTTTCGAACAAAATCGTGAAGAAAAAAAAAAGGAAATTGTTCTTCCGTCCATAAAAGCTACAGAGAAAAGTGTTCTCAAACAAACTGTAAAACCGAAAGTTCAACAGACTCTTGAACCTGGTCTTGCCCTATAGTGACACTTGAAGCAGATTAAGTCATCGAGCTTTGGTAAACATGGAGGAAACGTTAAAAAAGGACATAATTTTGTCAATTGCAGGTTTGCGTGAAAATTCGGAGGCAGAAGCATTTTCACAAATAAGAATTATACTTCAAAGTAGCGTTTTTCAGCTTTTTAAATCTCATAGCACCCTTGAAATAATGCAGATAAATATTTTAAAAAGTAAATTTAAAAATTACCTTTTTATAATTCTATTTATTTATCAGATTAAAAGTGTAAAACTCATAATGTGTAGTAAAATATAATACAAATGGTGTTACACTCATATTTTTTAATACAAAGTTTGATGAAAAATAATGCTTCCATGGCTACGATTTTTTTTTGTTTGTTACTCGATTTTTTTCAAATTTCCTATTGTACCTGAAAACTACGTGTATCTCCTATGTAATGCATTTGTTTCCCTTGCTTCCAAGTGTCGTTGGCGTGCCGAGAACTGAAGAAGATTGTGACCCACATAGAGATAAGGTTGAAGCAGCGAGGCATTATTATTACCGACCTTACGACTTTCACTTCTTCCCAAAAATGAAAGAACTCATTAAGGAGCATCCCCTTCTTTCTGAAGAAGAGATAAACCTGCCATTAAAGCACAGTGTCGACAACAACCACTAGAATGAATCTTCGACGTGTTGGCGCAAGCGCGTGGAAAGAGATGGGAACTACAACGAAAAGTAAATAATGCATCACACAGGGGTTGGCAAACGTTTTTTGAAATGGATCAGATCGTGAAACTTTTAAGCTCGGCCAGCCAAGTAGAAGGCTTAAGAATATTTGCAGGGATTATTCTACCTAAAGAAAGAAAAAAAAGATTCATTTTTTTTAAAAAAAAAATTAGGAAGTGACATTTTTATATAATATTTATTTGTATATGCTGACAATTACAAGAAAATGAATAAAATATATCCCTTTATTTAAAAACGAATTAAAGAACTGGTTAAACTTTGTACAATGCGATGATAATAGTTGACTTTTCTGGGGTAATTTCATCCTTCTGGGGATCGAAATTATTATTTCCTATTAGTAAAGTTGTTTACAAGTGGTCATCCATCTAATCATCTGTATTATGATTTCACATACTTCATTTTTCAAAATATCATTTTACATTGATAAGTATTTTCAAAATACAGCTGTAAATACCCGAACATAAGATTTTAATTGATCATGTTTTCTTCCGAAAGGTATTTATAAAATTGGGTTAGTTCCTGAAACTTCTTTTTCAGCATATCATCATTTTGCTGATCAATCACTTTCAATTAAAATTTACGGTTCAGGGTTCTCAATCACGCAGCCAAATAGATTTTGAAAAACGGAAATAATTGACTTTTGCACTTGCATCAAGAACCGTAAAACGCTGTTTTGACCGTAATGTTTCGGTTGTGACTTAAAAATTTGTAGTTAAAAAAACATAATCTTGTAGTTTTTTTCAAAAATAATTGAAGTACTTTTTAAAAAGAAATTCGCCACCTACATGCGTTGATTTGTGAGAACATCTATTGAAAAGTAACGCTTTATAGCATTATTTCTGAACGCCGGAAGTACTGTGTCCATTTTTTAAAAAAATAGTGATGAATCAAGTTTTAAAAAAAGTGATAAGGCTTTAAAATGCTATTATTAATTAAAAGTCAGTGTTCCAAAGAATAAAATACTCAAAAATTTATTGAAAAATATTTATTAACAAGCAAGCTGTTAACATAGAAACACAAAAAAAACAGACTTTTAACCTGCTTTCTTGTAAAATTTCAAAAATTAACCGAACTTTTACCTCCAGCATCGCATGAAGTGAGGCACATGAAATTTGATCGAGGTCATTAAATTTTCCCATTGGCATGGTGTGGAAATGTGGAGAGGGAGTTGCCAGCTCATGTGTTTTCCAGATCATTTGACCGGAGCTCGAAATTAAGAGGTCCATCAAAATAGCAATCGTGTTACTTCTCAGTGCAACGTTAATAATCAGTCACAACTTTGGCATATAGATTAACGTTCAAAAATGGACAATGTATTATAAATACATGAACGTAATTACATATCACGTGTTTTATAGATGGGTCAACAAGCTGGAAGCGTTACATTAATATTTGTAGTTGAAACTGTAAACATTTCAATGTTGTGAGCGCTTTTTACCTTTTGATTGCTGTATATTGCCTTGGCGACGCAACGAAATCATTTAGAGGTAAGTGAAATAATTTTTACATTCGATTTGAAAAATTTTACTGCCAGAGTTCACGTTAAATATGCAAATTCAGATCAAAATAATTTTAATAACCGAAAAATGCATTATATTGTCTTATAAAGTACATGATATCATTAAAAATAAACAAGGGACGAACGAAAAAAATTATAAATTGCACTCAATAATCTGATCAGAAGAATTAATAGAGGTTTCTTAATGAAATAATTCAAAAAAGTAAATAATTCTAAGAGATGATATTTAAAATATTAGAATGTTTGTAAAAATGTGAGATTGGTAAGCATTGATGAAATTTTTTTTATAAGTGGCGACTCTAAAAGGCTATAAAGGCTTGTTTGAAAGTCTGCTTTAGTTAATTGCAAGTTGGGATGAACGAAAGACATATCGGACTCTACTTGTTATTGTAACTCTTTGCAATGAAGAACTTAGTATGATTGCCAAAAAAGTGAAATATTCTCGAGGAACTGAGGATAAAATTATTTCTAAGCAGGTTATTCACTAAGTGAGAGTCAAAATAATAGAAATTCATGCAGTTCGGTAAAGGGACGTTAAATATAAATCCAATTTTTTTTTATTTGAGTTTCAGTTATGAATGCTTAATGACTGATCTCGCTCTCTGTCTGTCAACTCTCAACTATCCTAGATAAGTTCTATCTTACCAATGTGCACTCGGATTTGAACAAGTTTATTTACAGAAGTCCGAAGTTGAAGGTCCGAGTTATAAATTTGATTTCTTCTAATCTAAAATCACACCACAAAGGATCCCTAATCTAATTCCATCTGCCACAGAAAATCACGTGCAATTTATGATGTGCATCAACTGCCAACTGATCACTACTACTTCTGTTATTGTATTTACCGTCAACTTCAAATGTATTTCTTTAAATTCATTCACTACTCTTCTTATGCTAATCTAATTTTTGTAATCACATTTCACTCGGTTGTAATGGAACTGGACATTTAGCAGCATTTCTATCATAATTTTGTTTGTACTATGTGTTTTGTGTGTATTTGGACGAAAAGGTGTATCTTTTGACATCTTTGCGTTTGAAAGCAAAAAAAATGCCAAAAATTGTCGGGATTTCAAATGCTCAGTTAAGTATAGATAATTTGAGCAATATATTTTTTGATACATTGATAAGTATTTAAAAGATATTATTTAATCAGGCAAAAATTTGATTAATTCATTTATGTACAGCTCCCTTGTCCTCCACTCCATTCCTACTCAGTAGCCTCGGCAGTCTCATGGTCATGGTCGCTGACTCTTGGCCGGCGGTTTTTGTTGAGTCGTAGACTTGAGCCTTGATGCCATAAAAGACCCGCGGTGCAGTCGCGGCTGATGCACGTTTAATCTGTCGAGGCCAAAGTCTTCCCGTTGGCGTGGTGTGGAAATTAGGATAGGGGGTGCCAGCTCAGGTGCCACCCTCGTTGCTTGATCAAGGTTCAAAATTACGAGGTCCGTCGCGAATAGCCTTTGTTGTTTCTGGTGCGACATCAATAAAACCAACCAAACATTCCTATTCAAATCTTTTCCTAGAACTCTTTGTGATTCCATTTCTGTACATTTTATAACGTATTCCGTAATATTATTGTCAAATAGTAAATAAAATACGATGTTTACTTTGTCCATCATAATGTTTCGTTAGGCGTGTCCAACTGATCCAGATACATCTTTGAAAAAGGTATGATGAAGTGATCTGCCAGGAGAGGAAATTTATTTTTATCTTTTTCCGATTGTTTCATCAACAGCAATTTCAATGTTTTCCCGTTCATCGCTTTCTTCATTATCGTCTTCAGAATCTATCAACAATTTTACTCTCTTTCGTCCTTCCCCTTTCATTCAAATTATATTCCTCTTCTTGAGTACTTTTCATAATCGCTGTGTAGAATTTGTGGTCACTTTCGAAAACACCATTCGACTCCTCTCCACTTTCAGAGTGAGAGCTTTCAGCAATTTCGGAACATTTTTCACTTTCCTTATTTATTTATTTATTTTTGTTGCAATAACTCCCTCTTTCTTGAAGTTCAGGACATTCTTAGAAAGAGATATAAAAAAAAATAATAAGGTTAGATTATTTACGTTTTTTTTTGTGGAAAAAATAAAATAAAAAATAGAAAGAATTCATATGATGCTGGAAGATGGTGTTGATATTTATATGTAAAATTGTTTAAAATTGGACGTTGTTGTGAAATCTTTAAAGTGTCAATCCTAAAGGCTTCATGGTAGAAATAGGTATATCAGATGCACACATTTTTTCATTCGGAATGAACTGGAGGAAATAATATCGCTGAATTGATTTAGCAACTATATTGTAGGAAAAGTCATAATAATAATAATAATCGTAGAAAAATGATTAAACTACTTAGAGAATAATTTTAAGTTAAAATTTAAAAGAAAGTTTAAATTTGAATGAAGTTAAAATTTGTCACCTCTTAGTAGAAATTATACTAAATACGAATTCAGATATTAAATTAAAATATTAGTTAAAGGAGGGTACGCATTTCAAAATATTCAATCGATCATTCGGAAGCGATAACATACCACACATCGATAAAATCCTAGCATTCAGATATAATACGAAACAGCAAATTGTATGAAAATAGAATGTTTAAAAGGCAAGGACCATAATCAATGAAATGAAAGAACCAATTTGTTTTTTAACTATGAAATGGCTTATTCAACCATTCCATTATTTTGAGAAAATGCAACAGTTGCGTAAGAACTCCTTGCCAACCAAATGAAAAATAGTTAGGTAAATTAGATGAAGATAAGAAGTGTAGTGAATTGATTTAGAGATAGTGATATATAAATGAAATAGAATTGAAGGGAAATAAAGGAAAACGATAAGCTGATAGGTATTTGTAAATTGGATTGAATCATCGTAATTAATCATTCGGGTTGAAGGGACTCTCAGAGTAATGAGAGTTGAATCTGTAAAAAACAAAAAGTGATTAATCGAGAGAGAGAGAGCGATCTTGGATATTCTTTAATAATTATTCTTTCTTGTCTTTCTCTTCCGTATCTTCAATTGGAGTTTTGACGGTTGACTATTTAATTAGACTTTCAGATGACAGTGGAGTTAAATAATGAAGGAACGCTATCACTTATTCTCTGAAAAATCCGTTTCATTTCTCCCCCCCCCCCCCATTTTCGATCGTATTTTTCATTCTGTTAATATGTAAATTAATATATTATATAAATAATTATATTTAAAAATTATTCAGTTTTTGGCTTGAGTTTGTTTCAATGTACCAAAATATTTTAAGAGAAGCTTAATTTTAAAAGCAAAACTACTTTAAAGTAACTTTAATGTTGCCGGAAATCGTCACAAATATTATAAGATTCATGCACACAAAACAGCAAAAATATATATTCACACAGTGTAAAAACATACATTTACACAGTGTTAATTAAAAACACATATTCCAAATTGTTAAAAACACATATTCCAAATTGTTAAAAACATATATTCCATAATGTTAAAGTATGTATTCACACAGTGCTAAAAATATATTTAAATTAGCTTTTCAAAATAAATGAGGGAAGAATTTGGGGAAAAAAATTTACTGGCTCAAATTCAAATTCCAATGTCGTAAGTAAGAGATTTTAATACCATTTGCATGGAGTTTTGAGTAAAATTTTTGTTCTCAACAAAAATGGAAGTCGTACCTGGTTGTCACAGTTGCCTCGGTTGACTTATAGCAACCGCGGCAGACATCAAAGTCGAAAATATTTCGAATAATGTCACATAAATCTGGCAAAACGGTCAATATTGATCTTTCGAGCGTCACGTTCCAAAAGAGAGGGGGTGTCTGGTTTTGATCTATCGGTGTCTGCGTTTCAGAACGGCTGTGTCAACATAAGAGTCTCGAAGCCGAAGAAGAATGTGTCCTTGCATATGCGGTTTGGAAAAGAGGGACTCTCAATCGTAAATTTTGAATAAAAAAGAAGAAGAAGGATCTTTATGAGTACGGTATGAAATGGAATATACGTTCCGGATTAGAATATGAGTAGTTTGATTCGCGAAGAAGTTTGATACAGAAAATGTTTCATTTACGTGTTTTTTATTTTTCCGTAGTAGCCTGTTTCAAAAATTTATTTCTTGCGCAAAAATTAATTACAACAATAAATACTTAGAATATTAAGGAGTAAAAAATATTTCTATCAGTTATAGACCAGAAAAAAAAAAAAACAAGAATTGTTGACTAAAGCACTGGACTCAGAAAAAGTGAAATTAAATAAATATGGTGATTTATTATTTCTCTTTCCAAGCAGTGGATTTGGCGATTTAGCCATGACAAATATCGCCACTCGTAGAGCAGGAAGATGTAATAACATTTCATTTTATTTAACTTGCTGTGTTCATATATATATAAGCCTTTCCAGTCTATACGTATGTCTTAACAACGTCCAATTAAGTTGAAATTTTATACACAAGTATAGCTCATGTAATTGCTTTTTTTAGTCTTCAATTTCCGAACGAATAAAAATATAAGAAGAAAAACAATTTTTTAAATCAAGCTCTTATTGAAAAAGGACTAAAAGGAATAAAAATAGTATATTTTTTAAATCTAAAATAATATATAATTTATAAAAGCTTAAGGCGTTAATACATTTTTGATCTCATATGTAAGAAAGAAGCTATTACATTTAATTTATCGGTTGTTACTTAGGTATTTTAGTTAAGTGCCTAAATGTTTTATAAATGATATATTATTTTAGATTTTAATAAACAATTATACGCCTTAGTCCAACTTTAAATAAAAGTTTGATTTAAAAATCTTTTTTTTTTATTAAATTGATTTAAGCTAATCAACTCTTCAAATGGAGTAATTTTATAGTTTTCGAAAGCAATTGTTTCGATGATAAAAAAAAATTGTAGTAGTACTTAAGACAAATAATAATTATTAAAAATAAAGAACAAAATTATAAAAATATCATACACATAAATATTAGGATGCTATTACATTTTTCATCCGTTTCTTCTAACGTAACTGAAATATTTACTATATGTTTTTCTTCTCAATAACACTGGGATTTTTTTTTATCATATTGAAGTAATTTATTACTGCGAAGTTATTTATTTACTGATTATTTCGCTGTAATTTAGATGACTAAATAATAGCTTTTCTTCGGGTAAACTAAACAAAATATTCCTAAAAATTTCGATGACTTTAAAACTGGGGAGAAGTAAAATACTATTGATAGAAAATTAATGGATTTTTTGAAACTGCCATCATTATCTTTCGTTATTAAAAACAACACATGCGTGCGTAAACAAAAAGGGAATAAATTTTTGCATAAAGCAGTCAGTTAAAATAATTACTGAAATAACATATCCACTGTGTCGAATATGGCGATAGAAATGATATAAACAAGGCATTTAAATGAGAGTTTATATGAAATTTTCCTATTTTGCCAAAGCTAATTTCCGTATTTGTGTGTGAGAGAGGCTTACATTTCTTAGTTGATTCAACCAAACTGCTTCAAAATATTTAACAGAAATTTTAAGATTATGCGGAAGGATATTATTCCAAAAACTCATTACAGGTAAATGTTTAGAGAGAGAAAATCTAAAACAGGAAGAAAATGGTTAGGTAGAAATGATGAAACGTTTTTTTTCCCTCCCCTCTAATTTTGAATGAAAAGCAAAATTAATGGATTGAGAAATAATTTTAAGTAATATAGTTTTGAATCACATATATATATTATTTTTTAATGTTTGGAAAGTGTTTATTTGGATACATAAGATGCCACATTTAATGTTAATTGGCTACTAGCCATATTCATAGTTTAGAATTTTTTTCTTTAAATGTAAAACACTTATAAACTCTAAATTTTTAGGAAAAAATTTAGGAATTATCTTTTCCGAAGGTTTTAAACCCTTTTTAAAATATTCCATTGTCACGCAAGAAACTAATTTTTATAATTTGTCTTCATATTTCATATTACTATAGTTCATTTAGCACATTAAAGTAGTAGAAGAATGGCGATTCGCAGTTATAAAACGATAAATTTTGGTAAGTAACCATAACAGCCACATAAGAAATTTTACTTTAAAAAAGTTACAGATAGGTAATAACGTTGTCTTAACTCTAAAATTTAATGTATAAAATCGAACGTATGTGTGTTTGTATTGCTAAGTTGTTTATGGTATCGATAATACCAGCTTTCATTAATAATGATCTTCATTTTCAAAAAAAAATGTACTACAACAAAGCAAAATTTCTCTTTAAATTTTAATTTATCTGGATAAAAATCACATGTTTAATCAATAATCAAGATTGTTTTTTTCTAATTGATTATTTCATTACTTCAATTCATATGTAATCAGGAATTCAGAAAATTACAGAAAATGTAGGGTCAAGTCTTACAGATATTTTAAGACAGTTATGAGATCGAACTATATTTCTTCTTAATTTGGCCTGGTTCTTGACAGTTTTAGAGCCAAATTACTTCGACATTGCATGAATAGCTTTTCGAAATTACATGAATTCCTAGGCCTTTCTTTAATTATTCTATCTATTCTTTGAAAAAATTTTGCTTAACTTAAAATTTACAGAAGAATTAAATACGTTCCATGAGTTAAACCTTTTTATAAAAGTTCAGGAAAATCCTTTCATTCCTGATTAAATTAGAAATAATTGAGATTGTTTAGAAATAAGAATTGAAGAGAATAATAGATTAGAATCGTAAGAGATTTTAAGTTAAATTAAATATTAAAATTTAACAACATGTTAGAAAATTATTAGACATCAAATGTATCAATTGATCACCTGTGACCACATTTCAAAATAAAGTGTGAAATCGAACGACTTATTTTCATTTTACAGCAGCGATAATTACATTTAGCTTAAATTGTGTTCAATTTAATAATTTATAGTTTGCTTTAATTGGGATATCTGAAAAAAGAATATTATTTTTTGTTTAATATTTTATTATTTGCTCTAATTCTAATATTTAATTAAATAATCATATCATTATTTTATAGTTTCTTTCATTATACTATTTACTTGAATCATTTGATAATTATTATTTTTAAAAAAAGAGTTGCCACCTTTTATGGTTAAATCTATTCTTTGCAAAACTTTGCGCGAAACAATATATTTTTATTTATCCGTTATCAATTTATTGGTGAGGTTAAATGGGCAAGATTTTGAAAATAAAAACTTAAATTTTTAAGGCATATGTGTATTTCAATCCCAGAATAAAACTTCAAATTAAAAAAAAAACAAACATTTTAGCTCAGATTAAGTAATCTAATAAAATAATATATAAATAGTACTGCTTCAATAGTAACAATACATTACATTAAAAAATAAGAACTTTCAAAGAGATTTATTAGTGCTATAAACATATCACCTCGAAGATTGTTGTCTTGAATAAAAACAATAAATTATTATATCGCATTCTTAATATTAGAATAACTAATTAGACAGAAATTGGATTTACTGATACATTTTATAACATGTTATATGTTATGTATAATTAAAAGCAAATGTAAACGAATGCGATTTCTTTTATGTAGTCCCAGAAGCGGAATTATACTTCTTGTATCACATATATTGCTTAATTTTGTACAGCAGGCAGAACTTATGAAGGAAATCGGGGATTTTCAACTCCTTATAGAACAGAAAATGACCGCTATGGAACTTTAGGAATTGCGCATGCGCAGCTTTTACTACTCCAAACTTCCAACCGTGCAAACCTTATTTGTTCTGTTAGTTACATAAAGGATAGGGGTGCACGGTTAATGCGATTAAAAGAGCTTAAGGTGGGGTCGCATTTGGGAGACGGCAGAGAACGCGCAGGGTGGTCAAAAGGGAGCGTTCGCATTGAGGTGTAGCGTGGCAAACAATTATTATATTTCGACTTTTTTATTGCTTTTATACTTTATTTTAATTTAGTGTGAGAAATATATTGTTTGAAAAAAGGCAAAGTGCCATAATGTTGTGGGAATAATACGTCGTGCCCTTAAAGATTATAGCTAGTCATCAAGATTTTAAGATTATTTTCCCTTGATGCTAAAAAAAAAAAAAAAAAATCGAGCCCTAGCACGTAATATTATTTTATGGTCGAAAAATATCCAAATATTAATATAAATTCGTGAGGTTTCGATTCATATACTCCTTTATGATCTACAACCTAAACATTTAGAACCACCATTCAATAAATGCGAGGACAGAAGAGCCTTGTTAAAATGGACTTTTCAAATGTAGTTTGAGCTGCACGATGTATTTTTTTTTTTTTTTTTTAATATGAGAAGTAGTCTGCAATTTTCCTTAGTACCATTTTCTTGTTTCCTCCATGTATTTTGAAAAATAATTTTTTAATTAAATAATATTTTGATAGTTATTTTTTTGCGGACTTATGTGGCATCGGGGCTCGAATACACGATTCGATGAAAATAAACTTGGTTGTGATTCCGCGACCATGACCATTAGGCTACCACGGCCACAGTCAAATAAAAAAAATAATATAAAACAGTCTTAAGCGTGCAACGGCTCTCTTCAACAACGCCAGAAGTTAAAACGCCTTAATAACTAGCCCTAGGGAGACGGCTCTTTTAGTCCAGTAGGTAAAGGCGCAACAAAAAAGCAACCGTTCAACTTATCTTCAGACTCACTAGTCCAGGTTCGAAGCAGCCACCGGCCCTCCAAAGTCAACTAATTTCCCCTTCCTATGGTGTCGAAAAGCATACGAAGTGGAGGCTCAGGTCATGAACACCAGATGGCAGCCCATCCCAGAACTCCTGGTTGCATATACCCCCCGACTCAAAAACACTTGCCTCTGTGTGTCTAACAAAGACAACTGCACATAAATCACAGTAAGTGATATTCCGCTGTCGCCAGACCCGCTGGCGCACATGTCGGCCAGACCCGCTAATCAACTGGAGACAGCCCATGATGTTCAATGGAAACTGTTCCAAGCAGAACTTAATTTAACAGGAAGGCGATGCATATCAGTTGCAGTAATGGCTTTAAAAGCAATCTTCTCTACCAATATCATTGTATCTCTTCGTATCATTGCGATGATACGGGAGAGTGAGTATGCAACAGTTCTCTTCAACAGCAACACCAGAAGTTAAAATGCCATAATAACTAGCTCGAAAGAACTGTCTTTTTTAGTCTAGTTGGTAAAGGCACAACAGAAAGCGACTGATAAACTTTTCTTCGGACACATTGGTCCTGGGTTCGAAACACCCAATGGGCTTCCAAGGTCAACTACTCTCTTCCCGCTTCACGGGGTCGAAAAACATCATCCGCCGAAAACGCACTTCTATAATTTGCAAAATTGCCATTTTTATCTTAAGTGAATAGGATTCATATTCAATTTTTTTTTTTTCAATATAAAGATAATTTTCTCTTAATATGTTTTATTTTATTTCATTCCTCCCCCCTCCTCCATTCTCCGGTTAGTTAAACAGGATTTTGGATATCCGAAACTAGCGCTGGTTTCAGATAATCTGGCCCAGTTTTAATGTATGTCATCTTGCGATTTAACATGCCCTCCTCTTAATGTTAAAAATAAATTATGAAAAAATACAAAAACTATCCTCCTTTTTTTAACGCTGTTATTGGTCGCACAGAGTCTTCGCGTTATACATCGCCTACACATAGAAAAAAGTTGATTTCAGAAGCCTTTTTTATTTTCAAAAACAAAATTTGCAATCAAAGTTTTTTTTTTATTTAAACAAATAATTCGTGTGATAGTAGTTATTAATCATTTAACGGTGGCAAAGATTTCTACGTCACTTGAAATCCTTTCGTAAAATAAAAAAATTCATGAGTTAGACTTAAAAAATGAGTATGGAAAAAGATGGTAAGAAAATCGCAAGAAGATGGATGTGGAGAGCTTAACTTTTCAATATAAAAGAGCACAGATAAAAGGGACTGTCTGCTAGTTTCAACTCCATCTCGAGAGTTTAAACTAGCAGAGATAGAACAAAAGTACCAAATAGGTGTTATTATTATTATAATTTTTTTAAAATTCTTCCAATAAACCCTCGTTCATTACTCAAAATTTGTTTTTGAAATTATGTTAAGGAAACTAATGAACACTACATCTTTTAAATAAAATATCTACCCCAGATATAGTTAAGAGGAAATATAGGAGAGAAGAGCAAATATATGAGTATATAAGAGACATTTAGAAGACTAATATTGGAGATTCGGGGAAGAGTATAAGAGAGAAGACGGTAGACAAGATAGAAAAGAATAAATACGAGAAAAGAGAAAAGACATAGGAGATAGGAGAGAATTGGAGAGATTAGGATGAAAATATAAGAGCTGTAATAAAAGAATATAAGAATGTAAGAGAAAAGAGGAGAGACAACATAGCAAAAGACAGAAGTGGAAATACAATATAGTATAAGACAGAAGAGGAAAGACAGGAGAATACAGAAAAAACTGAAGAGATGAGAAAAGACGGTAGTTAAAAGGATAGATATTAGAGAAAAGGAAAGGACACATTCAACAATAATAATAGCAGCAAAGAGGAGAGGTACCAGAGGAGAGAAGAGAAGAGACATAAAGAGAGAAATTGAACATATGTAGGAGGTGTAACTGCATTTTCTCATAGTAGACTGCCATTGATTTAATTTGGGATACATCGAATCTGGATTTAGGTTTAGTTATTAGTTCTGGAGAGTATATGAAAAAAGATATGCAAGAGGAAAGGTGAGAGATAGGAGAGAAATGAAGATAAAAAAAAATTAGATAGGAGAGAACAGAAAATAAAAGAGAGGAAAGACAAAAGAATATAAGAGAAAAGAGGAGAGACAACAAAACATAAGAGAGAAGAGAAAAGACAAAAAAATATAGAAAAGAGAAATAGAGGAGTCATTCATTACTAGAACAAAGAAGATAAGGGAATATAGAAAAAACACGAGAGGAGAAACAAAGTAGACAGCAGAGATGAGAAAGACAACAGCTGAAAGGAGAAACTCCAGAGAAAAAGGAAAGGCAGGGAAGACAGTAAAGTGAAGAGACAACATTCAGTTATAATAGTAGCAGCGAAGAGGAGAGAAGAGGCATAAAATTATAAATTGAGTTTATGCGGATGCAAGGGCCTTTTCTCTCATTGTAGACTGGTGCTGATTTAATTTGGTGTACATCAATTCCGGACTGAGGTTTAATCATTAATTCAGGAGGTAATTGAGTTGCATTTATTTTCCAATTCTGGTTAGTTTGATTATTGTTTTCCTGCAATCAAGGTTTAATTTTATTATACACCCCATCTTAGAGTTTGTAATACAGCTAACTTAAATATAGAAATGTGTTTGTGTGACTATTTTACTCTTAGCATGTCTTCCAAATGCTTGAACCCTAAAATACACAGTAGTTAATCAAATACACAATAGATCTTCATACATTTACAGAAGACCACTGCATGCTGACATAATTGGTGAAATAACTTTGCTTTATTTTGTTAAAATTGAGTATGTTTCTCTTTCATGAAAACAAGTAAAAACAAAAGATTATTGAAAGAAAATTATATAAAATATCAAAGGACTGCAACAACAAAATATTAGAAAACTATATTAAGAGACAAAATATTTTTAATTTTGAAATAAAATTCTGTTATTTAAAATATTTATAACAATTATTAATGAAAGCATTCTTTCAAAAAAGTTTTCGTTAGTGAATTAAAATGCAGAAAATAATTTTTCATAAAAAATTATGAAGTCAGGGCAAAATTTGTACAAGTGTAAGGTGCTTAAAACATTATATTGAAGAAATTAAGTCGCAATAAACATCACAAGGAAGGAAAAATTTACAAGCATTCTTTCAAAATTAATATGCATTATAAATGTGATTAAAATTTCAATTTACATAGAATATTTATTATCAGCACCTCACTCTTTTTAGATTTTTGAAACCACTCTTTATTTTTTGATTCACTAATGAAAGCGCGTTTTTATTAAGAATATTTGTATTATAATTAGTTTCCATTTCTTAGCTTTTAATACATTTCCTCTCTATATTTCGATTCGATTCTGTAGCTGAAACTTCTGAAAGATTTTTTTAAATTTTTTATTTTCATTAATAACGATACAGAGAGCGTTTTTGTTATATTCAGTAGAAACACAGGAAAACATTTATTGATGAAGAAAATATTTTCAGAGAAAATCAACTCATATATGTTTCTGAATCTACTATAGCATGAAGTAATATATCATATCTAACTGCACATGACTTTTAAAAAATAAATTTATTTAAGCTACTTAATTTTTCTTAGTTAAGCGCGCCAGGCTCTTATAAATTATAAATTATTTTACATTTAAATGAATATTTTAATACTTTTTAGACAATCTATAAATAAATACTTGATTTAAAAAAAAAATTACGTATATTCATTACAGCTACACTTGGTTTTTGGTTAAAAAAAAATCCTCCTCCTCTATTGCATAAGTTTAATTTTATCATCCAAAAATATCCCTCAGGGGCATTGTGACAGCAAAATAAACGACACAATCACACCAAAAAACACTCGCCAAATGTCCTCTGTTGCCGATGCAACGATCCGTAAATTAAAGGATTTTATTTCACAATACAGGGGAGCCACAGTTCTCAACATTTTTCTGTATCGCCACTAATACGATTGCGCAACCTTGTCGCTGTTAATTACTTTCACTTTTGAAATCATTTTACATGAATAGAAGGGTGAAAGAGGGAGAGAAAAAAAAAAACTTCAATATTACTATATATCTACTATAGCGTGAAGTAATATTAGAGTAAATTATTTTTTTACCGCATCTGAGTGCAGGGTAACTAATTATTTTCATTTGATCAAAAAAAGAGAAGACGTATAATATTATTTTAATCAAAAATAGATGACGAATGATATTCATTTTCGAACATAAAGACGAATGGTATTCATTTTCGAAAATAGAAAACGAATGGTGCTCATTTTCGAAAACAGAAGAACCATCTGTTGCGTGATTTAGTAAGAAAAAAAAAAAAAAAAAAAAAAAAAAAAAAAAGGATTTTCAAAATGCGAGAAAATCTTTCATCAGCTCATCAGCTGCGAGAAAATCTTTCCTAAACACTTTTCTTGAGTCTAAGTTTATGTTCTCCCATATTCTGTATAAAATGGCGCTGTCGCATATGGAATCAAAATTCATATAAAATTAATCGATGTGTCGATAATTAAGTTTTCAAAATATTGAAATATTGCATTATCATTGGAAAAACATAAATATACAAAATTTCAAAGCTCTAAAAAATCAGGAAATGAAAGTCAAAAATCGGTAACGAAATTCTATTTTTGCAAATATGAAAGAAGTTGAATCAAAGCGTTTAAAATATTTTAGACGTCAAAATGAATTTCGTCTATTCCGAAAATGAAATAGTATACGCACTTACCGTTTCTGAAATAAACATTAATTTATCGGAGATAAAAAATAAAAAAAATGCTCAAGCACATCATATCCATTGGGAAGTTCTAAACTATTTTTATAAAATACAATTACATAAGTAGTAAATATAGCAAACGATTTTCTTCAAACAAAAAATAATTAATAGCTATCTCATGAAATAAGCTGATTCAATTTACCAAACGATATTTCGAAAAATCAACCATTAATTGGAAGAATTATTATTGCTTTAGATTTTGACGTAAGTTAGTGGACTGTAGGGAAATAACTGAGCAATTTAAATTATATATATATACAAATGCATACTATTATTTATTGTGAGTGACTCAGAAGAGTAATTTTACGATAAACGTTTCTAGAATGTAATTACAACCAAAGCAAATTTCTGACATGCGTAGTAATCCATTTTTTACTTTGCTTGCGCACTACTAAAAAAACATTCGACGTAGCGAGCGTTTTGTGAAAGGAGGTGGTTTTATTTCCTTGAGTCTTAGCAAACATGCACAAAATAGTGCACGCTCTTTGCGGATTAAAATCTCGAACTTCTTTTGTTAGAACAACAACTAAAAAAAAAAAAGATTTGCATCTTTTATTTATATATAAATCTAAGTCTTGTGCATAGTTCTTCACAGAAAAGAACGGCGTGTTTACTTCTTTTTAGAATAACAAACAGGAGGTGGCTCGGATTTTTTTCCCCATCATGATCCTTTTATTCTCTTTTCAACCCTAGCAGGTGGTCTTGGAGTTCTCAAACGCCTGGAAGGAACATATATGTATTTTTATTATCTTACCTGAAATCGTCTACGGAGACTCTAATGTAAAATCATTGTTCCGCAAAATTTGATGAATAAAATATTCTTTTTGCTGATTTTTTTTAAATTTGTTGAACACTTTTGATAATACACATGAGGTTGTTTAAGTTTTTTGAAGCATAAATACGGTTATATCGTTTTGAAGATTCACTTTACTTAATGGTTATGTGTAATTTTGGACGTTTTATAAATAGCAAACCAAGCGGTCACAAAAGGCAATTTTAACTTAACGAGTTTATTTTAATGCATAGTTAATACATTTAAAGCATGGTTAGAATAAAGGAGAAATAAAAGTAAATAGTTAGCAATATGCCCCCCCCTCCCCCCAATTTTCTAGGAAAAAGCGGAAAATAGTTTAATTTTCTTTTGATTTCGAACTAAAATTTCTTTATTTGAGATAATGGAAATTTTTTTTGTCTTTTACAAAATTAAAAAATAATCATAAAATTTTAGGATTTTTTTTTTTTTTGTTTATTTCTTTTTTCAAGTTTTTTTTTTTTTTTTTTTTGTTTATTTCTTTCAGAAATGGATTTTCTAATATATATCGCAAATAATTCAGGGTAATAATCATTCCAAATAAAATACCAAGCTCTTTTCTAAAATAGATTTTGTTGTACAGCTTTTTCAGCGGAATACATCCTTAATCCAGAAAATAGTTAATAGATTGTATATATTAACTAGTGTCTAACAGCCCATTTTGAATTATTCACCACATTGTTAATTCTATGAAATATCTACTTCCCTTCTTATAAATCTAGATTATTGTATTTGAATCAACGAAATGTATTCGAAAGAGAAAGAAATAATGGATGTTTCTGTGGAATAACAATTTTTTGCTGATTTGTGAAGATATTTTTATAAATCTGAAAATCCACAAAAAAATCATTAAAAAACACATAATTTTTTGAAAAAAATAGAAAAGAAATGTAATTTCCAGAAACATTCATTTAAACCCCCCCCCCTTTTCAGATGCTCTTTATTGAATTCAAATAAATACATTAGTCTGGAATTGAAGAGAAATGTAGAAATTCTATAGAATTAACATTACGCTCACTGACTCAAAATGGCTGATAGACGTCAGCCGTTATGCTTACGTACGGTATAGCCACTAACGTCACTATTTAGAATCTTAAAAGATAGAAATTTTACATTAAATGCAAAACTTATGGATTAAAGTATTTGAGATAAGTGAAATTCTTATCTTTCTTTTTTCAAAATCAAAAAAATATTATAAAATTTTAGGATATTTTTTTGTTTGATTCTTCCTTTCAGGAATATATTCCAAAGTTATTTTTTAAAAAAAATTTCGTCACCCTTTAAAAACTTATTGCCTGTTTTAAGATTATTTATTTAGATGTCAATATAATTCTTAAGTACTTTAATTAATTGCTTATATGAAATTGTTACATTAATTATTGCAAAAAGAAAATTTTAATACGATCAAATTATTTTTGAAAAGTGTGAAGCTGTTTCATGCTTACTAAAAAATCTCACGTATGAAGGAAAAGATGATCATTTAACTCTCATTCATCCAGTCCGATTTGTTCCCATATTTACTTTGTAAGAAAACCGGTATTGAAATTCCAGATTCATACATCTAGGTCGTGATTAAAGGCATAAAAATGTTTACAACTTTTTCTGCTGAAACTGTTCTCTTTTGAAACAAGACAGCCAAAAATTTATCAGTGGTTTTCCCTCGCACTTGTCTTTGAGTGATGTGTCACACTATAGTTCATTTATAGATTTAATATCTGAATCCGGCTATTCTGATCAGATTCTACGTTTAACATAAATGGGTTCCATATGCATTCCTTGTCGCTGTTGATTGAGGTAAAACATTCCTTAAAATTCGTCCCCACGCCTAGTAAATGTTCCTTGATGCAGGTGAAATCTCATTCGGGAAGGAACTCAATATTATACTAATTTTGTAATTCTGTTAATAAAAAGACTCAAGAAAGATTCCTCCTTAAAGCAGTTTATAGAAATATTGTACAATTCAGACAACATTAGACAAGGCCCTAAAAATTTTAAGCTCAGGCAGGAGTTGTGGGAGTTAAAAAGAGGGAAGGTTGAAAAAAGAAGAGAAGGGAGGTTAAATGTCTGTGAAAAGCAAACAAACAAGTAAATAAATGAAGAAGAGAAAAATCTATCAAAGATGAGAATTTTTTTTAAAATTTAATGAAAAAATATTTGAATGAAGAAAAAAGAAATAAAGAAATCACATAATATTAACTTAACATGTTAGATTCATGATAATTGAAAAGCAATTGTTTTGCTCTTAATCTCCAACACAATTCTGTTACTTTATAAAAAAAATAAAGGGTTCGGACTTTTATAGAAAGGTGTGGCATATCTGTAACTCAGAATTCAAACTCTGTATGTTTGTACATCCCAGCCTAGCACTACAGGTTGAATATATCCCCCTCGCAAAATTCCTCAAGTGAGTCCAATTGACACCTTTCTTAAAAGTCGTGACTGGTGATTTAACGGCTACGGAACATGCATCAAATAGACCCGCCATGTCAACTTAAGACTGCTGATGACGTCAACGGCAAACATTCAAAAAGACATTCAATACAATAAATGATGTATATCATTTGCAATAATAGCTGGAAAAACAACGCTCTCCAAGTATTGTTTTGAAAGTCCCTCAACAGAAAAACAAGATTTTTTCCTTAGGAAGGGAATGAGCGGCGACACTCTCTAACAAGGGGCAACTAACACCGACAGATGTAATTTTTTCCCTGTTGTCTACGGCGCAGCAAAAAGCATAGGTTTTTGGATCGCTCCGCATAATCAAGGTCAAAAATCCGGAATGTTAATATGGCAACTTTTCCGTAATTTTCTTTTCATATGACAGAAATCAAATCAAAAATATTTCGCTTAAAGAACCTCGAAAGAAATGCCGGGCTCACCATTATATTAAAAATTTCCTTTGACCCTATTTTCTTAGTGTGGTATGGATGTGGAGTCTTTGTCTTTTGAGTGTGGCTCATTACTTCACTACCTATTTGCAATGATAAACAGATCATTGACTTAGGCAGAAACAGAGAGCTATAAAATAAAATAAGTTGATATACATTAATGAGCCTTTTTTCAATATTTTTGGGGGTAGAGGAGGGTGAGATTCCTGTAAAAATATCAATCAAAATATTACAACAATCAATAAATCAAAACCATTCTTTTAGTAAACTTTATTTTTATGCATTGAAATTGTAAGAGAATCATCTCGAATAGTAGAGTAACGGATTCGTAACCAATGAGTAATGTTAATACTTTGTGATTGAAGTTCTCACTTTGTTGCAGGATGAATGAGGAGAATAGGATTAAAGTTCAGGTGTGGACATCGTCAACTGATCATGGTTCAAAATGTGTTTAATGTACTTCTAGGAAGGGTAGGAAAAGGAAACAGATAAAGTTAAAAAAGTATAATGTATAGAAAATTTTATTTTTAAAATAAACATTTTTATATACTAGCTTAGCATTATAAATAATCGTTGCAACCGATCATTAACACAAAATTGTATGCCAAGTTAAGATCAGAGAAGTACTACAGCATTCATTCTTATGATAGGATGGCAGCAGTAGAAACATTTTAAACATATCTGATAAAAGGAGCCAAGGATAAGAAAGAGGAATTTTCTCTTTTAATCAAAATCTGGATTGGATTTTACTTAAGCCCATGCTGACGACAAAAAAAAAAAAAAAAAAAAAAAAAAAATCGCCACTGAAAAGAAAGATAGATTCTTCGCATTGGCAAACCTTGCTATAGAATCCTGTTAGAACCTACTTTAACGTAAAACTATTTTTGGCGTGATTTAGCGCTGTTTTGATTTCCGTCGCCAAAGGCATGGGCTAAAACAGAATTTTATTCTAGTTTTTGTTTTGATAGGTTTTTTAAAACAGTGGAATCAATCTTCCAAATGGGTATCCAGCTTTTCTACACTCACTTTCTCAGTATCTTCATATTAAGCAATAGCTCGCAATTGCTGAAAGAATGATAAAAAAAAAATGTTTATGAAAACCATTCTGGTAAAAGCAGCCTAGTCAGAGTCAAGACTATCATTAAAAACAATGAAACAGTAAATAATGTTACATACGGAACTGAAATAAATATTTCAGTAAGTATATTGATTTTAGCAAGATAAAAATAACCCTTTAATTTTCAAAGATGTAACATTCAATTTAAATGATGTAGTTCATTTTTAAAGCAATGTATTACTTTTTATGATTTATGTATCAAAATTGAGTCTAAGAAGTTTTTATTTGGATAAGCAAGGTGAAACAGATTTGGATCCTTTACACTTTTAAATCTGATATATTCTAATAGCTCCATGAATAATTTGAAACAGCTCCAGGTTAAATCCTGTTTTAACCCAGATTTTGGTATTGGAAAACAAAATGGCGTTTAAATAGCTCCCAAAACATATTTTTTAAAAGTTAAGAAACCATTATCTGTAGAAGAATTGGATTATTACAAGTATTTCCAATTTTGTGCATCTACCACGCTTTCGTTGCCATTTTGTTTTCAGTCGCCAAGGCATGGGCTAAAATCGGATCCAATCAATTTCGATTACATTTATTATAAAATCCAATAAGAAAAATAGAAGTAAAATCTGATATAGTTGAAATGAAGTATAGAGTAACGGATAAATTAGACGATTTTTTAGGATCGATCATGATTTTATGGTATATTTTTGTTGATAACCCTTGTGATATTACTTTTTTGGATACTTTTCTATTTCCCCGGCGCCGACGATTAAGTCGCCAAAAAATGATACAACCGACTCCAAACGGAATATGTGTATACCGTGTGTTGTCACCAATAAAGTCTGCTTGCCGAGATTTTCGACAGCGAAATGGAAAAGTACCGTTTTTCGTTACCTACATAGTTTGACTACCTATTTTAAAATTCGTCAAAATCTTCAGAATAACGAAGTATTCTAAGGCATTTTATAATAATATGAGATATAAGATTAAAAATTTATAGATGCTATCTTTATATTGTCGTACATTTCACCATTATATATACATTTACTTTTTTTGCTAATGAAAAATTTAAAACCAGCTCACGTAAATGTGAAATTTTCAATGAAATGTGAATCATCCGCATAGCACTAATATTCTATGGTAAAATTTCACGACTTTGATTTCTTTTCTTTCCTTGAATTTTTTAAAATAACATTTCATATGAAAATATCATGATGTACAAGACAGACAGAGATTGAACTGATTTAAAAAAATGCTTGATTTGGGATATAACATACAAATAGATTTTGTTGTATTTCTTTCGTCCTTACGTTTTGAATCTTTTTTTTTTGGGGGGGGGGGAGGAGGAGGGGAGTTGGTGTGTGATCAATACCATTTTTTGGAGACAAGGCCTGCCAAATTTCATTCCTGTAAATTGCGATGTTATGTCTAAATGCCGCACATATTAAATTAGCGAAATAAGTTGAAGGCATCCGGACATATACTGCCTCTAAGCTATATTTTGTTTTATGCTTTTCAAAGATTACATTATAGGGTACTTTTCCATTTTTTCGGCGCAAGAGATAAAGTCGCCAAAAAATGATACAACTGACGCCAAACGGAATATGTGTTTATTGTGTGTTGTCGCCAATACAGTCTGTTTGGTGAGATATGCGACGGCGAAATGGAAAAGTACCCATTATATATATACAATCAATAAATATACACTCTAAAAATTATGTCATAGGCTGTAATACTTTTATATACTAAAAAGCTGTAATATTTTTATATTGATATACAAACTGTTTTCACATATATTTATTTAAAAGAAGCACTTAAAATGAGTAAAAGAGAAACAATTTATTTTGTGGAAATCGCATAACGCAAAAGTAAATACACATCACGGAAAATAAAAAAAATTAGCACAATTCATGCAATTGAAAATAATTTAATATCGTTTAACTAGGCCTAATGAATCAATGACAGCTTGTAATCTTCCAGAAACTGAGGCAATAACAGTTTGTGTGGTATCTAGTTTAATATCAGATCTCCTTTGTAAATGTATTTTTAAGCAGTCTATCTCGGATACTGTTTTTTCTAATTCTTCTGCCAAACTCATCCCGTACGTATTCAATGGGATTCAAATCTGACGTCTAAGGATAGATATGGAGTTGTTCAGATACTTGTGAAGGAGCCACTCTTTCACAATCTTTGCTGTGTGCTTAGGATCGTTATCACTGAGAGAAAGATTCATTGGCTTCCAAGCTGTACGCTGTCAACAGATGCCAGCACGTTATTTTGTAAGATCTTTGAATATTTGAAACAATACATCGTACCTACATTTAAGATTAAAATTTCCCAACACCAGTAGCCGACCTCAATTCAAGACTCCGCCTCCAACATACTTCACTGAAGGAATAACATTTATGAGTTTCAATTCTTCGTTTCTGTGCAGTCAAATTTTACCATATCCATCATTTCCGAAATCATTATATTTATTCTTATAGATAGGTTGGACAGTGTTTCAAAAATCAGAACACTTATTGATATATTCATTAACAAAGTTCATACTTTTCCTTTAATTTCCCTTGGAAGTAAATGGTTTTCTGCACGGTATTCATCTACACGGCCAAGAAATCTTTCAAATCGGAGGATTCTTCTGTTTTTCCATCATTAACACTCTTAATAGTTATCAGAGCAACATATTCCACTTATTGAGTAGAGGATAATTTCGGAATTAACCTCTCTTTTGCCCTTTCTCTCTCATCTCTGCTTAGGCATATCTTTCATTCAAATTCCTTGTCTGTCCACGACGAGGTTTGTTAAAGATGTGTTTATTTTTTTTTTAAAAAAAATTTAATTTATAGTTTGGATAATACACAAGTTTTTTCCAATAATTTTTGCAAATTCTGCGTAAGAATTTTTATTTTTTCTTCTTAGCTGATCAAATTCCGAACGTCAACACAAATTTCCTTTCTTCGAGCCAATTTAACTGGAACAGCAACGACGCATATTCAAGATTCATTTTCAACTAATGTTGAATGTTGTTTTGTTCTTGCTTACATAAAAGTGAAATCATTTTACAAAAGCTCCTCCTATACATAGATTTTTAGGGTGTGAATTCTACAGTTTTTGCATATTTTGGAAAGGTAATACGGTTTTTATCACTTATATTTTTTAAGACATTGCTTAAGTAATAAAAAAACGTTACTGTGAATATAATAGAAAACATTTGACAAGATGCTATACTGACCCCCTTGGCAGCTTTGTTTATATTTGGGGAATTTTGACAAAGATGTTTTCTTTTCTGGCAACTTTGTTAGGTTTTAAAAGTCACCTGATGAGGTAAGCTTCATATTTTCTTGAGGTTTCCAACCCCAAAAAATCGCAAATGAGGGACAATATCACATTTGTCCCAAATAATTCTATCTTTAGTGTTTTGACGCTTAGTGAAAATTTTTCTTTACATCATTACATTTTTTTTACATTAACATTTTTCTTTCTTTTTACTTTCCTTCTTTTTAACTGCATTCATGATGATGTTTGATGATCTAGAATTAATTTTTTATGATGGATTTCCTACAACACATATTTGTAAGAACATTGTAGGGTTGCATTCGCGTTTCTTATCTTACATTCTACTATTTTATGTTTTTTTTAAATATGTTAGCTTATAAGGAGTCCGTCAGTTAGTCATTAATCCTAATATCGATGAAGGAAGAATATGCGAATTTTACCACTGCTTGGTTGGCATCTACCTTTTTTGTGAGCGATAAATACGCTAATGTTAACGTTGCTTGATAAGTATATATATATTTTTTCAATTCCAGATGAATTTGGATTCCAAATCACAATCTGATCTTCACAATGATTCGCCGGAGCAAAAATTCAATACAAACAAATCTTCATCAAAAGAATCTCTCATTGGCTTCGAATTCGAAACATTGGTGCGGAATACGAAACCCACAAGGAAATCTCGAATCAAGAAGGGTAATATAAAAGTACCGCCACTGGCCAAGAGACCAAAAGTCAATGCAGTCAAAAAATCTAAAAATACTACCGCAATTCGTAAAAATATATCGAGTCCAAAAATCGAAATGAAACGCCGGAAAAAACTGTCGCCAACGATCAGCCAGTACAGTGGAGAATCGGAGTATGAAAATCCTGAATGCAAAACTCTTTCATATTTCTCCTAATTTCAAAAATTTCCGGGTAATTATAGACAATTTGAAAATGAACTGCATATTAAATTATACAAAATACTAATAAATTTTATTTTAAGAACTTAACTGAGGTTTTATTATACTTTTACTGTATAATATTTTTATATTTTTGTTTTTTAATCGCAATACAATGAAATGGTATCGAAAATTTAATTTTAATGTAGTTTAGCTGTAAAAATCAGGTCAAGGCTCCCAGCCATTTTAATTTCATGAAAAGAATATTAATTCTATAGAATTTCAACTTCCCTCCTCAAATCTATTCTATTTTATCTATTTGGATGCAAAAAATTGTATCCAGAAGAGCAAAAAGTAATTAAAGTTTCTGTGGAGTTACATTTCCCCCCGATTTCTAAAAACATTTTAAAATATTTTTAAAGAGCGAAAAACCCACAAATGAATCATTAAATAAACGTACAAATATTTTTAAGAATCGGAGGAGAAATGAAGTTAGGTAAAAACCTTCATTATTTTTAACTCTTTCGGATGCACTTTTTTGCAATCAAATATTTTAAATAGTAAAGGTTTGAAAGGACGGTAACAGAACAAAATGGCCGGTTGACGGGAGCCTTAAGTTAAAAAAATTATGAAATCGAAACTGTATAATATTATACGGCCAATATGCAGTATATACCTCGACGCCAAATACGGAATTTTTTCGCCAACTTAATATGAGTGACATTTGGATCTTAAAAAAATATAAAAAATATCATCTCTTAGAAAAAAGCTGGACGCCAACCAAGAAGTGGTATAATTCGCATTCCACTTTTATCGTAATTAGGATCAATGACTTGCTGGTTGGCTTCTAAGTAGCTAAAACTTCTCAAAAGGGCATAAAAATACTGAAATGTAAAATAAGAAACATGAATATAACTTCAATTGTTCTTACAAAATATGTTGCAGAAAAATCCATTTAAAAACAATTTCGTATATTCAAGTATCACTGTGAATATAATTAAAAAGACGGAAAACATGAGTAATTTGGTGTAAAGAAAAATTGTAAAAAGTGCCAAAATGCAAAACAAAGAATGTAATATTGTCTCCCATTTTTGATTTTTAGAGGATTGGCGACTAAAAGACATTCTGAAACTTACCTCATCAAGAGACTTCATAAATCTAACAAAACGAAACTCCATTGAAAAGAAAGTTAAGGGCCTTTCCTGAATTTTCCATGTGTCGTCATACCTCGTCGGCAACCTATACATTGTTACGTACATGAGATGAAACTTCCTTGCAACATTTTTTTTCTGAAGGAAAAGAGACCTTTACAGTGATTTCATCTGTTTCCAAGGAAACATCATGCGATGATCCCTCACCTTGGCAACAGAATTGATGACAATTTTGGTGACTTGGCGAAAAATCTGATGACTTTGGCGACAAAACGAAGGTTCTCGAAAGTGCAACAATTTGGGCAAAAACTCCACTATGAAGGAAGTTAAGGGCTCTTCATGAATTTTACGTGTGATGTCACATCTGGTCGGAACACCAAAAAGCACTGAGTGCCTGAGACAGAGTAGTTTGATTTTGAGATGGATCGGGATATCGATTGGGATGCGGTCGGCTTTTAGACGAGTGGATCTACTGAGGAACTGACAAGAGCGTGACGGTGAATGTGCAGAATAGGCTGGTATTTGCCTTGGATGTGCAAAGAATTACTGTGGAATTTTGTCTGTAGGGCGAATAAGCTGAAGAGTTGAATGTTGATGATACAACTGCTGTTTTTGTTCCGGCATCTGTGTCGCTAATCTTAGTACTTGCTGTATATATATAATCGCTAATCTTAGTACTGTAATTTCAAAGACATAAACTATATAAAAACAGTACTTAATACGATGTGAAAAAGATGCAATTTTTGTAAGCAAAAAATTCTGCATAACTAATTGATTTATCTTTTTTTAATTCATTCAAGTACGGGAAGTATTTTCAATACAAAACTTAATTTTGGTAATTACAACATTTTTATGTATTTCACTTAGTGTGTGTCTGTGTGTGTTTCAGAGTGTATCAAATTTTCGATCGTAAATTTAACCAACTTCCCATAAAGCTCTGAAACTTTGGGAATCGTTCTTACTCGCCAAACAATGTAATATTTAGACATTTGCGACAATTTTTAACTAGTATTTCAATAATTTTTTTTAATTAATCTGAAAAATAAATTTGAGGTTTATTAAAAATTCAGAATTGAAAATATCTTTAAACTTACCAAATATGGCACGGACTGCGTGGCCAATTATTTTATAACAATATAGGTTGAGGATATTAACGAAAATGATAAGGATATTCTATAATTACTTGTCGAGTACGAAAATGATATAAAAATGGAATGAGTAAGAAAATTATAGTAAACTGCCGATTACGAAAATGCCACCGTATAAAAAAGTTGTTTTTAAAAACGTTGGTTTCTATCTCGAATTATTTTAATAATAAAAGGAGTAATTCATGTTGCAGCTGTAATCCTGCCGGCGGTTAATAAAATCTTAATTAAATTTCATTAACAATCTTCCAAATATGTGACTATTAGTTGTCGAATTTCTGTGAAGGCTATAAATTATTTATATTTTAAATTTAATATCAAATTTGAATACAATTATACATTTTCACAATAATAATACTACAAAATAAAATAATTAGAACTTTGCTATATGTCAAAAATGTATCGTTAGTTGTATTGAAACTGAAGATTAAAACAAATATATAATTTTAATATAAGTATATGTCCCCTCTTTTAAGGAATAATATATACCCCTAATAGATTTTGTTTGAATTGAAATACCATTTTTCTTCGAAATTACAGAGCTTCTGATAATCGCTTACAATCAGGATTTTTTTTTTTTACTTACGCATAACGGTAAAATGGAAGAGCTGTGAAAGTGAGCTTCGTCATAAACAATAACATTACCATTTACGCGGGAAATTGATTCCACATTTTGTGGAAGCCGATTAATGTAAATGATCCATTTCACATTTTCAAAAATGTATTTTGTTATTTCTGGAATTGAAGTGATTTTAATAGAAAAGCCGTAACATAGGCAGTTCACGAAATATCCCTTAACTAACTAATCAGATTTTTTTTTCTGACTTGATATTTAAGTCCCCAGCACCTGTCCAATCAAATGAAACCTAGTGACACAAATTAGGTATACTTTAGGAGTGTAGTGAATGGAAGTAATCAAGTCGTATAAAAGCGACAGAGAATTGAATTTGAGAAATACTGAAAAACTACGGCAATAGAAGAAGATTGGTAGTGTGAAGACCTTGCATAATGCGTGGGTATTGCGTGTCTCTGAGTTCTCTAGGGGCTAAGACTCTACGCCATCTGGTCGAAATTTTACCATTGTGAATGATCTCGCATCGTATCCATGTAAGAATAGTATGATATTTTATAGTTATTATAGTATCCGCGGTGAGAAATAGCGAACTAATGGAGAGCATTCTCCTTCCCAGAGAGACAACAGACAATAAGACTTATGAAAAATGATTCACTACTTTCCTGAATTGTATTTGTAGATGTATTTTGATTGCTTCACCTGCGCTAGGAATTAAGCTGAACTTTAAAATTGCTATCAGACTAATATTTGAGATGGTAGACGAGTCGGATAATATAATTAGGCCGTCTTCTCTTTCTTCAGAGCAAATTCCCCGGAATCAACCCATTCTTTTTATTTTAACTTGGTTTCGGGGAGTACAAGGATGAATCCAAGTCTTGACGATAACAGCTCTATGCAAAATGAAGTCAGAAACTGGAGGCAGCATCAAACACATTTTAATTTTACAGCAAATGGATGCTAAAACTAACCAATGAATTTGTATCAAACTTATTTTGGGGCCGTTTAACAAACGACCGAATACATTGGTAACATTTGCTAGCCTTAGCAACATCATCTGTCGGGAAAAACATGTAGTTTTTGAACCACTCTCGTACTTTGTAGTAATATGAGCTCTGAGTGCACTAAAGCGAGTCACCGTAAATAGGAGGATTATTGCACTCATGTTTGAATTATTATGTAATAGTTCATTATCTTTTTCATATTCATACCTTAATGAATGGTAAGCAATATTTTATTTATTTATATATTGCTATCATTCTAATCAAATTTGTTTGGACCTATTTTGTGTTCAATATCTATTGTTTGTATTTTTGTGTATATTAAATGTCTTTATTTCATTAGTACTTTTGTGGTGTCTTTGATTTATATGTATATATTTGGTTTATATGTATGTGGTGCTATTCCCACACCATCAACCCAGTTTTTATCTGTTGCGTGTTGGCAACATCCTTATTTGTGGAACGAACTGGGTTTGGTGGGAGACGCCATTAGTGTGTTAGTGTTAGTATACGAGCTCGCCGCACAGTATAGCTGCTGGTAGTCGTTAAAATAAATGTATAGTTTGTTAAAAAGTTTCTTATCTTTTTACACTCGAATAATATTATAGAAGTCTGTATTAAATTCAAATGGTAACGTCTGCATTTCTTTTACCTCAGGCCATTATTTAGCTTATGTAGATAAGTGCACAATTATTACTTCAATGATGAGACGTCAGATAATTTTTAATTTCGTTTATTAGTATTTTTCAAGTCTTGTTCACGGTCTTCCTCCGCCAAAAGTTTACTTGCCATCAACGCGCCTGAGTTACAGTTTGGTATAAAAATCAAGGTTCGCTCTTACCAACTCACACGCGTTCGAGTGAGAAATATCAATGAGGTTGAAGATTCGAGCGGCAAGTCCTTCCTGTATGGACATACTCCTCAAAGGATCTTTATTCCAACGCGGTCTGCTCCAAATTTCCCTTGTTATTTTGTAATTTTTTTGTTAACTGCCCTCTACCGGTTACTCAACTGTCATATTCGTTTCTACTTCAATTATATATATATATATATATACATCTATATATATACATCTATATATATACATACATCTATATATATATATATATACATACATCTCTCTCTCTCTCTCTCTCTATATATATATATATATATATATATATATATATATAGATGTATCTATCCATTATACATCTTAACTTCAATCTGATCTGCAATGGCACGTTTCATTTTATAGGGATGAGGGTTTATTTTTTTATAATTCTAAACAGAAAAAGACCCAAAGGTCATTTAAGAGATAATCGCAAATTGTCCAATGCTACAAAATTAACTGGATATTTTTATTTTTGTTAAGCTTTTTAATTTTTATTAGTAAGAAAGAGCTGCGATCAATTTAAATCATTAAATCATTATCGTTGTACTTGAATGTCGTTTATCCGCGATCGAGAAGCGCTGCTAACCACTTACACCCAAGAGAAAACCCTTTTTCTCACTCTGTATCAACCTATTACAAACATCAAAAGATCAAAAAGAACTTAAAAGAAAATATAAAGAATGAAAATAAATCAAACCGTAATGACTGGAAGCGATTTTCCGCCGAGAAATTCATCAACATTGTAACGAAAGTTAATCGTAATCGATTAATTCGAAGCGCCATCTCACGTCAAACCCGAGCAAACCGCCATTTTTTAACATTTAGCTTCGAAAAGATAACAATCTTCGTCCATCAAGTTTATCTTCTTTTATTGGCAGCGACTGCGATATTCCACGAGAAGATCTTTGTCTGGGAAGAGATATTCCCGCGTAAAAACAAAGAATGAAAAAAAGACAACGAATCTTTTTACCTACATTCTTTTTTATTTATTTCGTTTTCTTTGGGGTATTTTCTTTCTGTCGTCATTTTTTTTTTATTTAATTTTCATCCCATTCCTTTTTTGTTCTTTAATTATTATTTTTTTATTTTTTGGTTTGTGTTTCGTTGGTGCGCTGTGGAATGTGACCTTGTCAAAAAAGGCGATATTTGAACTTCAAAGCGATCACTTCTCATTATGGTTACAAGCGCTTCCAGTGGCGCAATGCTTTTCTATCAGGATCTGTGCGTTCGATGGGTGAACGCACATAACACACGCACGTGTCATGGAAAGGATGGAGAACCTATTTTGAAACGCAGGCGACAGTTGAAAATTTTCAGCCTTTGCGAATCAACTGTTCTTATAAAAGAAAGTAGTGATTTTCACTGGTAATTTTCAATGAAATGATTGACAGATTAAGGGCGCTTTCAGTCGCATACAAGGGATTGTTCATCAACTAAACTGTTTAATCGAGTTGTCCATGAGTCAGAATCCAACATTCACTTAACAGTTCAGTTGTGAGAAGTGCACACACGACAGTTGATGTATATATTTCTGCCATTCGTGGGTATCCAGCAGAAAATGCTGTTACACTTTTTGTTAAATTGTATTCATTTTTGAAGACTTCTTGTAAAATGTTTTTAAAAAGTTATCGTAATTATTGTGTTTAAAATCACTCACACAAAATATAAATATATTTGTATTAGTAATTTTTAGATACTTTGCAAAATACGTTTTAAAAAGTTTAATTATTATATTTGAAATATAAACAAAAAATTCTTGCTCAGTTCCTCGCTCTGTTATTTCTGTTTTCTTGCGAATTTCTGAAAACGTATTGAAGCACTTGTAGTGGTGGCCTGAAATCAACGCAGCAACTTCCTCTTTCTTACAAAATAATTTTTATTTTAAGAAGGAAATCTAAAAGCTCAAGGCACATTCGATTCCTCAGTTTAGTCTTTTTTGTTCTCGACGTCATTCTCGAGAAAGGCCTTTTCTACAGTTGTATTTACTATGAATAAAAAATAGAGATCTAACACAAATATAACTAAGTCTCTCAAGAAAATGCAGCTAAATTTCTTAAAGTTTTTATCGAATTTTAGCCTCTAAGTTGAATTCAACAATGATACATAATTCATAATAATTAAATATTATTTAAAGGAATTACTTTTTGAAAAGTTGAAACACCTCTATTTCTAAACGCAGCAGGCACTGAAATGCCTAATTTTTCACAAAACTGAGAGTGAGGTAGACGCATTTTCATAATAAAAAAATATTGAATGGAATTATAAAAAATAAAAAAACAGTATGACTATCATATGGAGTAGCGAAAAATTTATTCGCTAAATAACAAAATAATAAATTTAACATCAAATGGATTTTAAAAAAAGGTGTGTGGTAAAAGCATACACAAGGGGAGGGTTTGATGGTTAAAACCTCTCCCCCCCATAGACTTATAGATTGAAAAAATATCCATAAATTTTTAATTTTTAATATATGTATATACTTTCGACGTGTGTTTTAAAATATAGCCTCTTCCTTCCTATAAAAGAAGTCTATGTACGCCATTGCTGGATAGGACAACTAGTAATCTATACACATTTAAATACTTTATTAAATGCATATAACTTAGAGTTATAAAACTCTTACCTAAATCAAACCATGTGATCTTCTAAAACTACACTTCCGGTATAGCGCATGATTGCTTTTTACCGCCACACTATATTTGATTGCTTTTATGAAACTAAGATCAAATTTATTTATCTTCACTTATGTTACTAATTTTGAAAAACCTGCAATAGAATAACACTAACAAACACATTTGTTCCGTCGGTCCGAAAGGGGGCCGCTTTGCCGAAATATATCCGAAACGAAAGTGAGTTGTAAATGAGATGGAGAAAAGACAAAATAATGTCTAGACAAAATAATGTCTAAGCTATGGGAAGCCAAAATATTTCTTCAACTTAAACTAGAGTAAGATATACTCTATGCTCTCCCAATTTAGACTGAGATTTTAATTTGCAAAATCAAAATTTATTCAATTATTATTTTTATTATGTTAAAGATCATAGAACATCATACATAAAGTCTAACAAAACGAAACGTATCTACTTAGACAAAACGCAATTTAGATTGCTGAAAGCTTTCGTTATTCAAATGAACAAAAAACTGAAATTCCGTCTAATAATAATGTGAAAAAAGAACTAATCTTTCGAATTAATGCCATACAAGAGTTATTGGTGATAAAATGTTGTTTTGAATCACGATCAAATGACAAATAAAGCATCTGAACTGGTACCTTTCTTTCTATTTTCCACTTTTTTCTACGTAAGGGGAGGGGGATGGCAGAGGGGAACTCAACCTTTTTATTATTCCACACGAGGGGCTTTAGTGGAATCAACAGGCTTAAACATCCCCATCTTCGTTTCATTGACGAAGCTTCCAACCACGTCAGCTCAGCCACAGCTTTCGCTTTTAAGATGGAGCCAAAATTTAAACATTCAAGGACATTTAGATAAAGCAGAAGCAATGTTATTTTGAAGTAAAGACGAATCGGTGAATATTTCTTTTTTGAAGACACTGCTTGGAATGATTTTAAATGTTTTCTATTCTAATGCATTTCAGCAGGAGATTTCGAGAGAGAAGAACCCAGTTCTAAAATCTTACCCCAAGAAAAACACAATTTCGGCAATTACAAACAAAACAAGGTAGAGCAGCTCAAGTTCACTCAAATGTTACACTTTCGTTGAGAACTTTAAAAAAGTATAAAGTTTTATTAAAAATAAAAAGATGGAGAACTTTATGCGAGTATATTTATGTAAATTTCGATGATAAGAAAAATTTTGTGACTTCTTTTATCATAATGATTCCTATCATACAATGAAGACGTTCCTTGTTACGCTCAAACAATAAAAGTGCATTTCAACTTTCCTTTTCAATATGTCACTTCTAACATGAATAAATAAAGTGTGTGCTTATCAAACAATTTAAAATAGCTTTTGCACAAAGGCGTTTTAAGTGATCTTAGTATGAAAAATACAAATAAATATAAATGAACCATGATGTGGTAAAAATTAAATCTGGGAAATTGAAATTAAAAATTCGAAAACAGAAAAAAAAAATTAACAACGGAAAAAATTATTCCACAATAGAGAAATCATATTTATAAACAATAAATATCAGGTCCGCTTTTTTGCAGCCAATGGGAAGGGTTGCAAGATGGTCACAATGGATTGAATGGGTAGCAGGGGATATATGACCAATAGAAATCAAGTGTTATCGAGCCATTGGAGTTTGTAAGTCTCGTCTAAAGTGAAAGTGTTTTTTAGTGCTGCAGAGAATGAAAATGCAGCGAGCCATTGTGCAGGGTTTTTCCATCAGATTTTGTATTAAACTTAACATATATGTTACGGAAATTTTGGATTTGATACGAGGTTTTAATACACACACACAAGGACGAAATCATGTCTAGAATGGGTATTTTTGTGAGGCACAAAGTGCTCAAAGATGACAAGGAAGACAACGTCGACGCTTTTCTTCTTCGATGCGATAGAAGCAGTTCACAAGGAACTGTGCTTGCGAAGAAAAAAGTGGTAATTAAGTTCTTTGCAGAAAGGTCTTCCGCCTCCGAAAGAAATATCCAATCTTAAATGTGTCCCATCACGACAAAGCACCGAGTCACACATCGCGAATTGTGAGGGAAGGATATACCAAACACAAGGTCACAGCATACAACTAGGTCCCAACCACCCTATATTCCCGATCTATTTCCTTTTGACTTCTTTTTGTTTCCCGAGATAAAAAAAAATATCTTAAAGGAAATTGTGTCAGGATGACTGATGCGTTTCGACTAGCCTCGATAGTGTGCCTGGACAGTCTTAGTGTTGTCGATTTCCACGGTAAGGGTTATCATTAATGCTTAATAATTATTAATAAATAACCTATACATCTGGATAAAATTTATTCTACATGTTAATTTATCCTCATGTACATAATGTTGTAAATTACATCTATTCATGTTGAGTTGTGTGGTTTAGGGAAGCCGTAGATTGACATAGCCCGCAGTATGTAGAAGATTAGCTTTCAAACTGCTTAGTTCTACAATGATGGCTTCCGTAACATCAAGAAACGCTGGGAGAAATAAATAATTCTGGTTAGCGCCTTTATAGAGAAATGTCGCAAGAATAATAAACAAAAATTAAAAATCTATTTCGAATATTTCAGTAACAATTAAACTTTTCGTTATCTAAAAGAGGGATAATTTAAAATCTCGCGATACTGTTAGTTTCCAATTTATTTATGTATTCGTGATTCCACATATTACCCCCTTACATTCCTGTACAAAAAATATTTATTGTATTACGCTTAACTACCCTTTAAAGTTTGTCCCCTGATTTCTGAATTCCCTTGTAAACATATTGTTCATTCATTATGCTAGGTGAAACTTTAAAGTGAAACTTTTGTACTTTTTCTTTTTATTAAAAAGTAAGCTATTATTTATTTCGACCCAACCCAATTTTCTTACCTGACTCGTCAAATGTTAGTCTAATCGCAGTCAGTTTTCGACTGAATTCCAAATACATACAAAGTACCTAAAATAGTCGCACAAAAACATTTTAAGAATGTAATCATTCACTTCTCAATTCCTTATTTTTTTTTCTCTATAAAAAAGGAATTTATTGCTACTGTTTCACAGTCCTTCTATGCGGGTTCTAACAATTTCTGTAAAATGTCAAAGATGACCCTTACCAGGATACGATACGAAATGAACCTCAATGGAGAAACATAGACCAGAGAGCGTCAGGTCCTAGAGATCACACAAGACACACAAATAACTCCCACGCTCAATTCGAAGACTTCTCTCTTTTACTATTTTTCAACTACAGCGGAACGTTTCAAAATATCTGCAGACTTTCTCTTTTGATTTCATATGACTTGTAAATATCTATTCACTACATTTTTAAAGTTTATTTAATTAAAGTAACTATGTTTCCTTTGGTTGGAAAGGAGTTGAAAACTTAAATATAAAACCAGAAAGAAACTTCAGTTGTTAGTGAAGGTAAGTTTCGCGAATAGTTCATGTTGAATTTCACTACATGTCATTCATTTTAAATTAACAGTTTAGGGAAAAGAAGTTAAAGCTGGTTACTTCTTTTTTACTGCAGCAACTTGTTACATATGAAATAGGACTAATCTTCCGATTAACAGAAGGCTGAAAATGACGCTTTCTTGCAAAATCCATGCATTTTTCAAGAAAGTGAAAAAAGTTGTTTTTTACAAGGTCATTCACATTACATCAGCTACAAAGCTTCTGCTTTGTTTTATATTGTAGTTAAGTGATACAAGTGTGACAGAGTTATTATGTTAAGTTTCGCCATTTAGCTCGTCTTTAAGTCGTTCTAGTTTTAGTTGACGCCATGTTTAGTGTGACTAGATCTGTGGGACAATGACAGGTAGCTTCATGTCTTACTACTACCCAATTTTAGATAAATCTGGGGTGACGACACCTCCACCAAATCATGAAATGGGCACTTGCAGACCTAGAAGTAGTGAATCTTCATTTTCCTTCACCTCAATAGATATCCACCCCCACCCAATACCCAAGGAAGAAAAAGGAGAGAATAAAAGAGCCGAAACGGCGTTCTATAGATATTTTAACCCCACCCTCAACAAATCCATATTATAAAATGAAGTTTAAGAAACCATCAGTGAAATAGATGAATGGGATTGTCCTATTACCGTCGCACTGAGAAGCAACACAAAGACTACAGGCGACGGACCTAGTTATTTTGAATCTCAGTCAAGTGACGAGGACGATACCTGAACTGGCACTACCATCTCCAAACTTCCACATCACACCATTGGGAGCACTTGGAAAAAATAGATCCATTACCCAACGGGTCTTTTGTGACATCAGGGCTCGAACTCATGACTCAACGAAAACGACGGTTGTGACGACCACTAGATCGGAAATCAGATAGAATCACAAGGGTTAAGAAAAGGAAAATTGAAGAGGACGCTTCATATAAGGAGGAGATAGAGAAACGCTGGCTTCCTTCGACCGACAACGATAATGGTGATGCATTGCGCCCAACTGATGTCTGACATGCTAACTACAGATTGATGATTTATTCAGCACTATTTTCAAAAATTGCACCCATGATACCTGCATCGATCTTGACCCTGATGGTATGATAAATTTATTTTACTCATGGCAAAATTGAGAATCTATGTAGAGAAATCATGAGACTCATGAACATGATTTCTCTACATAGAGACTCAATTTTGTTTCTTTAAGTATGAAAACTGACTCAAAATTAAAATAAAAGGTTGGTTAGGTGTGTTTTTGTGATTTTTAGTTACATGGTTTTACCGTTTGTGCCTCAAATCTGGCCTTTCAGTTTTTTTTCACTTAACTTACATCTGTTATCAGGAGACGGAAAATTTCATCAAAAATGTAACATTTTTCAAAAGCTTTCCAGTGTACGATTTCTGCCATTAGTGGCATTTTGAATGGTAGGACAGAATTATCCGTCGACTAAGTTACGATACCCGTTTTAATCTCTATCCTTACTCATGTTCCTAAGCAACACGATATCAGTTCTCAGACAAGTTCGATTATCGATTAATTGATTTATTAAAAGATTTTCCCACATTTAAATGAAAAGTTTCATTTCTTTTTCAATAATCTGCCCTTCAAGGCATTTGAGTGGGTGTGAGGTGGCTGTTTTCAGCAACAACGTCAGAAGTCAAAACGCCTTGATAACTAGTCCGACTCGTACGTTTCTTTTCGTCTAATTGATAAAAAAGCAGCAAAAAGCAACCGGCCAACTTTCTTTTTCGGACACAGTGATCAAGTGTTCTAAGCGTCGCAGGCACTCCGAGGTCAACTGTCCTCCCCCTCAACGGAGTCAGAAGCACCTAGTGTTCATGACCTGGGTCACCGAAGTAGTGACCCAGGGCATGAACACTAGATGGCAGTGCAGTCGGCATTCTGTTTACATATGCCCTCGACGCAAAAGCACTTTCTTTTGTGTGTCTAGCTATTTTACTACGGTACATGCGTCAGAGACCAGCCACTCAACTCGAGATAGCCAATGACACCAAATGGAAACTCAATTCAATAAGGAGGGGTTGTGTAACAATTGCAATGTTGGCTGAAAAAGCGAGTTTCTCTACAAATATCGTTCAGAATGTTTCTCATCGTATCATCACGATGGTATTTGAGGGAGAGTATGCGGCGGTTCTCTTCAACAGCAACACTAGAAGTTAAAAAAAACACCTCAATAAGTAGCCCAACTGGAAAGTCTCTTTTAGCCTTGTTGATAAGGGTGCAGCAAAAAGTTATCAGCTAACTTGTCTTCGAACCCAATGATGGAGGGTTTGATACGCCACCGGCATTTCAAAATCAACTGATCCTTAACAGGATAAAAAAAAAACACCTATCGGATAAGTGGAGACCCGGAATATAAGCTGCGGTCTCTTGAACAGCATTATTAGAAGTTAAAACACCTTAATAAATAGTCCGATAAGACGTCTCTTTTTGTCTAGTTTATAAAGGCGCAGCAAAAACCAACCGGTCAACATTGTTCTTCAGATGCAGTGGTCAAGGGTTCGAAATGCCACCGAATGCACTTGTCCTCCTGCGTCCCAAAGGCCAAAACCCCCAACGCCCTAGGAGATAAAAAAATGACCCAAAAAAAAAAAAAATCCTCACCTCATATAATAATGCAGTACTTTTTCCGTCATTCACAGGAAAAGAAAAACATATTTATTCTACTGACCGCCTACAAACCATGCTTTTTTTTTTTATCTTATCCCTTTTTCCGTTCAGCCATTCATTTCTTTCGATCGTTCGTTTTGCCAAAACTAGTTGTTCTCTAACAAAAATCTCCTTTTATTTTTATACTCTCTACAATGCATATTTTTGTTCTTATTTTAAAACGTCACACAAACTCAAACATAATGCATAATGTTTTCTGCATAATGGTTAATTTCACACAAGCTTAACAATATCTTCTTCATTCAGGGGGTCGAACCAGACAAAGTTAAAAAAAAATTATCATTTTTTATTCGAAATTTTTTTAATCAAGGTTGATTGCTATTGTATCGTGTTTTAATATATGCTAACATGTTGTTTTGAGAGGATGGCGTCAACAAAAATTCGGGGACATAAAATAAAGGATACATGATGTTAAGTTCGAAAGATTGACATTAAGACTATAATGATTTTGTTTAATTTGCTTTTAAGATATATTTACATTGCTAAGAAAATTTAATTTAATATTTTATCGTCTGTTTTCATTTGTGATCGTGATAGCTTGGTGGTCATGGTCACGGACTTGCGACTGGTGGTTTTTGTCGATTCGGGGGCTCGTTCCCTGATGCCACTCAAGACCCACCATGTTGCCGGGATTGATGCACGTTACATATGTCGATGTTCAAACTCCTCCCGTTGGCATGGAGTGGAAGTTCGTAGAGTAGAGTGCCAGTTTGTATAGCGTGGGGTGGAAGTTTGTACAGTAGCTGGTGTCCTCCTCGTCCCTTGATCGAGGTTCAAAATTGCGAGAAAATTCACCAATAGTCCTCGTGTTACTCTCAGTGTGACGTTAAAAAAACAATCAGCAAACACTGTTTTTATTTTAATATCAGAACAGAACATTATCGTCTACTTTAATAATTTATCGTTTGCTCTTATTTTTCAATATTTAATTTAATAATTGATTTTTATGGCAGAATAATCTGTTATTCGTTTTGTTGTTGACATTGTCAACGCTTTTGTGCTTTAGAATGTTTTGCTTGTATCAATAACGAATGCATTAGGAATTCGAAGAAGGAATCTTTCCTTGATGGTATGTATAACAGCTTCTGGGAAGCCTTGGGGTCAGAAGTATGCTTACTTTACTCTAATTAATATTCATATTCATTCTACTTTTTTCAAGGACTTAAGAAAAAGAAAACATTAGCGAATATTAAAATGCAATAAACAAAATCAATTTCATTATTATTATAATTATTATTATTTTTCCTCTTCAAAAATTATCCCCATCTAAAAAAATTCTTATTTTAAAAAGGTCATCATTATTGCGTTATTAAGAAAACCACTCTCCTCTTAATAACACTCTTCATTGCTTTTTTTAATAATATAAGCAAATATATTAAACAACAACAAAGAAAGAGAGAATAAATTGAACCATACGTCATTAACTGTTATATTCAGATAAATAAATAGAATTAATTTCACACCATTTTCCGAGCTTTCTCAAGAAGCTCTAATCTTCTTTTTAGATTCATTCTCATAATTTTCAATTTTAATAGTATTTTTAAATAACAATAGTCAATTACAATTCACCCTTAATTATAATGAAGTAGTATATTCTATTAATAGAATTAGGATGTATACGTTACATCACCATCGTCATAGGATTCATTATCCTTAGTTTATTGTTCTCATGCTTTGGATAATTTGCAAAATGTTGAATTACTATGAAAGGGCCTTATATTCTGCATTATTTAATTCCTTAAGTAAACAGGAAATATTTGATGAAGCTAAATAAAATCTAAAAGGCAGAATAAGAGGCATTTATCATTTTCTTTCAAATTAGATTTTGCTCCTTATTTTAAAAGAAAAGGAGTTCCTCTTATGACGTTAATAATGATAATGATCTAAGCCGTATTTCGTTCGTCTTATTCAGGCCTGACCAGTGTCGACCTCTGCCCCGCGGGGATGGGTCATCTGAACAAAAACTAAAACTTTTATATACATATTGACCAAATAATACTCTACCACGAGTCGTATGTATCATATCCCATTACTACAGGGATTTCTCAGTACATCGATTCAACTATGGTCGCTATTTTTCTTCTATTATTCTTGTTCAGTTATTAATTACAAAGCTGAGCTCATTTTAAAAAGCACGCGTGCCGTCTTGCGTGAAGGGGCGAGACACAATGTATATCTAACCAGGAAACCTACTGAAGGACATAATGACCCTTACTAGACATAGGGAGGGAATACGACACGCGTATCCTGCGAAACAGCAGCAACCAGTTTGTCTGCATCAAGCCTAATATATTTGGCTCAGAAGCATATGGTTCCAGAAAGAGAGCTAGCTGTATTTTGATCGCTAATAATTTAGTTCCAGCATTGTGTTATAACTACAATGAAGATTTAAAAATCTATTTCGTACAATAAACATACATACATATATATATATATATTATATTCCAAGTGCCGTAATTAGAGAAATGTTTCAATATCTTATCTTTAAATTTCAAGGTTTTTATTTCTATTAGCCACCCAATGGACTACTGTTTTAGTTAACCCAAAAATGTCAAAACTGACCACTTTTCAAAAATTTATCTTGTTTTTGCGTATATTTTTATGTCTGCTTTCATCAGTAACGAATTTAATTTTCAAACATACGTCATAATAAATTTCTCCTGAATTTTTTATTGGATTGAAATAAAATATATCTAATATATGTCTGATAATATATCTAATTTATATAATAAAATATGTCTAATATATGTAGTTGTAATAAAATATATCTACCTACTTTCTCCACTGAATGAACTTAATTTTCAAAAATATGTCGTAATAAAAATCCCCCAATTTTTTTATTGGATTGAAGTGAAACAAATATAAAAATTAAGTATCTTATTTGCTTATCGATTTGCATATTACCTAAAATCAGATGGAAGTAGGAATCAGTATATGGCTGAAAATGAATAACATTATTCAGAATTTTAAGTTGCAAGGCAGTCTTTTTTTTTTTTTTTGCTTCCTTCTTGGAATATTTTAGAGTCAAATGATTTTAATATTGATTTTTATTGTTATTAACAAGAGGCTATTATTTTAGTAGGATCACTTTTGGATTACCTGATCACTTTTCATTTTTTTTTTATCGTTTGCTTCTATTTTAATTACATGTAGCTGATATAACATTCAATTTAATAATTTATCGTTTGCTTTCCTTTTAATTACATATATATTTTTTATGTTTGTTTTCACCAGTAACGAATTAAATTTGCAAAAATACGTAATAATAAATTTCTCAGGCGTCATAATAAATTTTTTATTGTCTTGAAATAAAATATATCTAATATATGTCTGATACCTGCTTTCCCCTCTGAATGAACTTAATTTTCAAAAATATGTCATAATAAAAATACCCCAATTTTTTTTATTAGATTGAAGTGAAACAAATATAAAAATTAAGTATATTATTTAAAATATATTCAATTTAATAATTTATTCTTTGCTTTAATTTTAATATCGTAAAAGTTTACTATTGTCCATTGCTCGATTTTCATCGTTTACTTTAATTCTTATATTTAGTTGAGTAATTTAATAATAATTATAAAAATAAAAGTACACCTTGGGAGGCTAAATCTGTTTTTTATGCAAAACTTTGCAAAGAACTTAAAATTGATTTTAAAAATACGTTTATATATGTACATTAAAAATATTTGAAGAAATTTTTTATTCTGTCCTGGTACAGGCATAACTCGTTGATTCTTAACTCGTTAGTGCAGCATTTATGTGCTCCTGTTCATTGGTTAGGTGGGAACGGTATTTCGAATTAATAAATTCCATTAATAAATACGAAGTTTCTCTGTAGTATTTTGTAACAAATATCGAAATAAATATACATGTTTCATATTTCAAGGGTTTCCACTACTTTTAAGCCTTTAAAAAAATCAATTTCCTGAAAAATCTATAATGAAATATATATTTTTCTGAATATTTAAAACAACACTATGAAAATATTCTAATTACTTCTCGAGATATTGAAATCTTATATGCTAACTTCTGATCAACTCCAATATATGGTAAACGTTAAAGCTCATTTTCACAAAGTACTATTTTTTTTTATATCGTTCAAGGTATATTAAAAACTATTCGTGGGAATTTCACGAAAATTGTACAAATATATTATCAGAATATTTTGCATAGTTTGATCTAAAATTATTATTTTTGAACACATTTTGATACCTTATGAGAAGTAGGAGCATATTAAGATATGGAACATTTTAATGACAGATGTGTCTTAAAACAATGTGAAACATAATAATTTAAATGTTAATTTTTTTAAAATTTAATTACTACATTTATAAGCATTTATTTGTATTATGAAACAAAATTTAAATAACGTGAAATAACATTAAACGTAGTAATAACGCAACCGTTAAATAACATGGAAAGAAAGTGATATTATAAAGCAATATTTTTCAAATTATTTTAAAAAAAAAACAACTTATGAATATTTAAAATCAGTTCATCAAAGTAAAAAAAAAATATTAACAATCACACATTCACAAACTATCATTTCACTGAAATGTTAGAACGATGGAAAATATGCTCGATATATAGCGTTTAAAGGACGAATGACAAATTTTAAATATGCCATTGGAGATATTAAAAATTTATGGTGCCTCTTTAATCTCTCGTCCTCCTGAATTCCATTTCTCCGGTAGGATTGCTACACAACAAATTCTTAGGAAAGGTTAAGTAGGTATTAATTACATATAACAATTTCAAATAAATTCATTGACAAGTTGATGCAATTTTTATTATTTTTTTTTTACTTTTAAGCTTTAATTAAAGATCGTCCATAAAGTGCTGCAACTTATCTTTATATTCTTGAAGCTTTGTATTTTTGAGTCGTACTACCGCGTCCACTTTAACATTTCAGTCGAGGAAGGGACTATAAATCTTTTGGTCATAAAATCAAGTTTAAATAGAAAAATATTTTTTTAAACTTGGAAATGTTTTGTTTGAGTAAGATTAGCATTAGATTTCTGCTTACCCTGTGTGTATGTTTGCAGTTCCAAGTTGAGTGATTGAAAAAATTACATTGCGTTACTGAAAATCATTAAATCTTGTATCCCATAATTGCCATCAAAATTTTGATAGTGCCCCCCCCCTTTTTTTTTTGAAGAAGAAGAAAAAAATTAGAGATAGGACTGATTAAGTTAACAAAACAGCTTACGGGTACTAGGACGTGTGAGGTATTGTGGAAATAATATATCTAAGACTCCTATGATAAATGTATTATATTTTTCAAATTATTAGATCTTAGATTTTGTGTGTGCCTAAAAGTGATATTATAACAGCCAACTGTGATGAATTGAAGATCATCGAATGAAGCAGAAATAGTTCATTTCTGGCTAATATAATTTATTTCCCGTACAGAGAACACTTCTAGGTAATAACTGTTTACAGATATATATATTATAGCAAAAATATAACAAAAAAAACAACTTTGGAAGAAGTTTTCGAGCGATGGTAAGCATTCAGATCTCCAGCAGCCGAATCACATCACACATCTCGCTCCGTTTCACCACTAGAGGGAAACCGTTTAAGTCTCTGTCTTGTGGTACAATCCAGCAGTTGCCACACCAATAAATAATAAATATAGCCACTGATTGCAATATTTTAATCCTCCTGTGGAACTATGAAAGTATTTTTTTGTTAAAAAGATTTTTTCTCTCTCAGTTGGATATGGACATGATTTGTTAGATACATTTGTATTTAGATACTCTTTTAAGGAAAACTATTGCACAATATGGTTCCAGATTTCTTGCGCTTCTGTAAGGAGTACTTATGCATATAGTGAACTAAAATATTTTTCTTTCATTAATACCTAAGTTTCAAAAAAATTATTTGTATTGTAAAAAGTGGGAGACAAAAGTATTTTCTAAAATTAAAAAGTTCTATAATTTTTTCAAAGGAAATATACAGTAATATCATTAAAAAATTGGTTCATCATATTTTGTAGAATGTTTAATACATGACCAGTAAAATATTTCGTATGTTTATGGAATGTTATTTTTTAAAATGGCACCTATAAATTTAATAATATCTGAAAAATCATATCCATGTTGAACTTAAAGGGAAAGAAAAACTTTTTGACCAAAAAATACTTTTATAATTCAATAAAATAATTAAAATATCATTATTAGGGACACAAAAATCCTACGTCTACGAATAACTTTAAAACATAAATGTCACAAAAAGAAAGAATCTTAAATTCAATATTTTATTTTTCTCGCACGTCCTGATACACTTAAGATATTGCAGGTGAATAATTATCTCACGGAAGAATGAACAGTTAAGCCGCGGGAATGATCTTCAAGCAAATTTTTCAAATAGCTGATGATTTTTAGATATTTATTAAAAGTTGAGCTTGTTGGTTTCATATGCATGGATATTTCTTTTCATTTCAAAATTTATTATTAAGTTTTATCCCCCTTCCTTTCATCCTATCAAAATAAATGCAGATGATAAAATATAAGATTAAATATAAACTGCTGTTTGTAGAAAATGCAACCCCATGAAGGAATCATCAGAATCAAATGAAATTCGCAGCAAATGTCAATTATAGAATATTATGCAAATTAATAAAGTTTCAGAGCCATCGCGCGTGCGCGGCGCGCGCAGCGCCCTCTGAATTGATGCTGAAAGCGTATAAATAAAGTGCTGTAGCGGGACTTTGAAAAAAGTCTATGATTATTTGTTAGTGGCAAACGTTTAGTGAGACCTGAGTATGCCTCCACGACGGAAGAATAAGAAATTCAAGCAACTTACGGAGTTTGAACGAGGGAGGATAATCGGCCTTCGAGAAGGAGGATTTTCCTATCGCGCAATAGCAGCTCGTATGCAGCGGAACAGTTCCACAGTGATGCGAGTTTGGAAGCAGTGGACCGACGAGCACCGAACAACTCGAAAAACAGGCACTGGACGACAGAAGGTGACGTCAGAGCGCGATGATCGACACCTGCTCCGCATGGCGGTGAATGATCGCACAGCTTCCTCCAGGCAGCTGGCAGCACGTTGGTCTACTGCTACAGGTGTACAATTGTCGGCTTCGTCAATTCGTCGTCGTCTGCTGCGCCGTGGATTGCGTGCAAGGGTGCCTTTATACAGGATTCCCCTCACGGCGAATCATCGACGGCTGCGTCGGCAGTGGGCTCTTGAGCACAGAGACAGGCGAGCTGATTGGCACCAAGTTGTCTTTTCAGATGAATCACGCTTCAATTTGTGGACCCATGATGGCCGTGTTCGTGTTAGACGTTATGCCGGTCAACGCTGCCTTCCTGAGTGTATTATTGAACGACATAGTGGTCGAACACCCGGAGTTATGGTCTGGGGTGCGATTTCGTATCATGGACGATCCAATTTGATACGAATTGAGGGTAATCTCAATAGCAACAGGTACGTCCGTGAAGTGCTACAGCCCGAAATCGTTCCTTTCCTTCAAGGCATCCCTGGAGCTATCTTTCAGCAGGATAATGCACGCCCACATGTTGCGCGGACTGTTCGAGACTTCTGTTCAGCACAACGCATGCAACTTCTTCCTTGGCCTGCTTATTCACCGGATATGTCGCCTATTGAGCACGTGTGGGATATGGTTGGTCGGCGTCTCGCTCGTGATCCGCGTCCTGCAGTTTCCAAAGACGAACTTTGGTTGCGCATACAAGCGATATGGAATTCTCTTCCTCAAGCAGATATTCAACATCTGTTTGACTCCATGCCACGTCGTATAGCAGCACTTATTGCAGCGCATGGTGGCTGCACCAAATACTGATTTCGGACGCTTAATTTGTTTCTTTTGTTTTGAAAATTTCATCATTTATTTGTATCAGTACAAGTCGTTTCTGCATTAAATTTCATTTGATTCTGATGATTCTTTCATGGTGTTGCATTTTCTACAAACAGCAGTATATCTTATAAATATACCTTGAGCAAACTAAGTGTAATTATTATAATCATATTGTATCATAATGCCAATCTTTTGAACCTAACGCTAAGTATCCTTTGTTTTATGCCCACGCATTTTTGTCGACCTCCTTTTCTCGAAACAACAACAGGTTAGCACATATTAAAAGAAATTTCTAAACTTATTTTTTTTATATAATATTTTTCGAGCCTTCTTCTTTCTCTCCGCTTTTCCGTGTTTTCCACCAGATGCAACAATTGTTTCTAAAACTTTTTCCTTTTAAAAGATGCACGTTATAGTAAGTATTTTTAATGCAATTTGAATTTTTGAAAGCGACTAAAAAGTGACGGAGCAGAAGCAACTCGAGGCTATTGATGACGGACTTCATAATTCTGAACCTCGGTCGCTTGGGAGAACGACACTTTGGCTGGCCCCTCACTCACTGAACTTCCACAGCCTTCCAACGAAGAACTTGCACACACACACAACGCCGACTCGCAACCATGACCACTGACTATCGCGGCCTAGTTACAAGAACCACACGTACATAAAAAAAAAAAGAACTTATAATCCATCGAGGAAAAAGAATATGAAGCTATAATAAATATTTCCAGAAAATTATTATTTCTACATCCTTTATCGTTTGTTGAGGGAATAGTTTTGCTACCTTATTTTGCCCGACACAAAGAGATTTCTCACTACCTCAACCAACATGCCTCTTAATTTTGAACCATCATCAGGTAACGAGATCAACACCTCAGCTGACACCCCACTTTCCACACCACTCAGGCCAGGCCAACATGAAGACTAAAACCTAACAGGTTCAAAGTCCTTCTGCCCAATGAGTCTTTAATGCAATCAGAAACTTCAAGCAAATATATACAATCCAGAAAATTGCATTTAAATTCTCTAATAAACCAGACAATATTCCTAATTCTTCCTTCTAAGAAATCAAGAATTACATCCTTGACCACTCTAATCGTGATTCTCATAGGTCCCGCGAACTCTTTATAATTTAGAGTTCTGATCTCTACCTGTTGTGGTATTTCTCAATGTACCGGCTCTTTCTCCCTACCTCTTGTGGCACGAGGTTGGAAAGTTTTTCTGGTCACCACTACTGCAAAACTCCCCTGAAAGTTCAAGTTCTGATTTTAACGTGGTTCATTCCTTTTTTGGTACACGAATTCTCCTCTTCTCCTACTCTCCACTTTTGATAGGATCTGCTACTCCCTGTGAACGATTAAATCTTTTCCTCCTCTCCTCTTCCAGATATGCTCATCAAATTTTGACTTTAAGCTTTCTATCTTAAATTTTCAGATTTATAACTTTTAATTACTTAGATTGTTTACTTTAATACTCTCTAATTTTAGTACTTTATTCAGTAAAACAAAATCCTAAGCAAAATAAGTTATCATCAAAATCGGGAAAAAACATTCATCAAGGTGATTGTCAATCCCTGTCCAGATTGGAGATAAAAAGCCCCGCATTAACTAAGAGCTCCAAATTAACTTTCAACGCGGAAAAGGTGGTTCAAAGGAGCCGAAAATACCAATAATAAGAAGCGAAGACATTTGTTCCCAAGTATTAACAACAAATATAATATAGGTATTGAAAAAAGCGTCTACCAAAAATTATTGAAAGGGTGACTGCGATTGATTGATTCCCCAAAGGGAAAAAGAGATCCACCAATAAGAGTTTGAAGCAACAAAGCCTGTGACCCAAGTGTGAATCACCTCTCCTAAGATTTATTCAGAATCAAAAACGGAGTTTGCAAAAATAAATTTATGAATTGAAGACAACATTTTACGTCAAAAACTTAAAGATTTAGCATTTGAGTACTTTTGAAGAAAAAATTGACATGTGTAAATTTCCGTCGACCAGTTTCGACAAACCAGAAAAATGTCACTAAACAATGTTTAAAGTGATATAATTGGAAAGGAAATGTTTGGTGTAAGTTACACTGGTGCCAACCTTCGAAGTAAATGGGAATTTACACAATTACTAAAAAGAATAAGCAAACAAAGGAATTAAACTTTCATCAAATCAAGTACGCCTAGAGTAGAAAAATATTTACTAAGCTCGCATGGACATGATATAAAAACAAACAAAAATGTTATCATAAATTGAACAAGAATATGGGCATATTTATAGGAACACACACACACACATACACACACACATATATATATATATGTGTGTGTGTGTGTTAAGAATTTAAAATTTACTTAATAAAGTTAACTAGGAGGCGAAGTTTAACTTTCATGGTTGTTTATTTATTTTGTTTAGGGACAGAGGCAGCGTATTATCCATATAGTTGGAGTCACAGCTCCGCCTTTTTGTTAACAGCAGAAGAGTATAATAAGAGAGAATTTCTCTGTATAGTCATTTTTTTAGGTGGGGATATTTGAGGATTTTCTCCCAGCCACGTGGACTCACATGGTACAAGATGAAGGGATTCTGAGGGAATTTTCCTGATGGCTTTCAGTCTGGAGAGATCATTTCTGTCAAATTTACGACAATGGGAAAGTAGTTTAAACAGATTTTATGAGCACTTGATCTAATAAATAAATGGATAATTTGGAATTGGATCAGGAAATAGAAATGAACTCTTTACTTTTGAATTAGAAAATGGGAAAAATTAGGAATTTAAAATAGTTTTACTTGAGATCATTATATATATATATATGCAAACAAGGTATGTCTTTGGACTATTCCTAATTTTCCTTTCACTAATCTCGAGAACTTTTTGGTAATTTGAATGGCATAAAAATACAGTTCTTCCCTATCCAAATGAAACGTGATTAAATAAACTAAATGAAGATAGGGAGTGTAGTAATTTGCATAAGACAAGTGATACATAAACGAAAAATAATTAAAAGGAAAGTGAAGAGAGATAGAGGATATAACGGCAGGCTGATAGATATTTACAAATAAGATTAAAACATCGTAATTAAGCGTTTGGATTGAAGTGACTCCTATTTAAAGTACCAAAATACGAAACAGCTGTTATCGACAAGTGTTTGAATCAGAACGAGTGATTGGGTAAGCTAAGACTTTATTGTTGGAACATAAACTATGATTGATGGAGTTCAGAGAGATTCGAGAGAAATCGATTCTTTGGTTGTGTTTTTAAGTTTTTTTCCTGCTCTTACGTATCTTCAATTAGAGTTTTGTACTAATTGATTACTTAATTAGACTTAATCGAATATTTAATTAGACTTAAAGAGGGCTGTAAAAGTAAATAATAAATGAAACACGTCGCAAGTCAAACAAAAGAACATAAGCAGGACTAAAATACATAGACTAAATAAGTAATTTTTTTTAAAAAAAAATGAAAAAATATTAATTAAAGTCGAATAGGACAAGGAGATCTGATATTTTAAAAATAATTCAAAAAAGGGGAGATAATTGGAAAAAAAGTTATTCAACTATGTTGATGGCATCCCCCGCTGCACGAGAATTAATACTCGACATTTATTTAAACTGGTTTGGAAAGTTAGATTCTAGGTACTACGATGTTTTCTACACTTAAAAACTATGATCACCTACCGGCAGAAAATGAATGGCAGTTAAGTAAATCTACTGCATCACTTCTCTTCGCCTTTTCTGAGCGAATGCATTCATCATAACTATACATCCATTCAATCAGTGACAGAATTTCATTTTAAAAATCCAATAAGAATATGATTGATTGGAGCCAAATATTTCTATTTATTGAAAGAAAAAAACATTCAAGGTATAGCTGTTACCTTTTCTCTACATTGAACAAACACCACCCCCATCTCTATAAAATGATTTCTTATTCGAAAGTATGACGTCACGAAACCAACAAGCTTATGATTAATAGAGTTTTTGGGAGAAAAAACAACATAAACACAAACATAGGCTTAATCAATGAATCCATTACGATTGTATCATGTCCAAACACTCACACACACACAAAACAAAGCTAGAACTCTAGTTATCATAAAAAAATAATAATTGAAAAGAGGAAAAACCAAACACTCACTAGAAATTTATTTAATACATCAACAGGAACAAAGAAATAAAAAAAAAATCAAGCAGCAAACTTGTATATAGAGTGTTTTATTTAATACCTATCAGCAATCCGCCACCACGCATCCAACCCAATCGAATTCCGCGGGGAGGAAGTACAGTTGCAGTTAAGGTGCCGATTCATCACTTTTTCTGTGGGAGGACAAAGCTTTCCACTGGGGCCACGCCCATCAGTCCAAATTGAAAAATATTCATATCCATCGCTCTTGATAAGGGCGTGGCGTTGAAATCCCAACCAAAACCTACTTTTCGGTGGAAGGGAGGAATCAATAATGCTGCTTTTCTTATTCTAACCCTTCTGTTTTTCGGTCCACATGAGGGAAGAAAAAAAATGTCACTGGAACGTGGGCTATATGGAACAGTCCTTTTGTTTAATCTATAAAAGACATGGGTGGAAATGGCATTGTTTCAACTGACTGTTTCAACAACTATCAGTCTTTTCTGACTCCCGGGTTAGAGTTCAATATTGGACCTACTGTCCGATTTCTAAGCTCTTAGTCACGATTGATGCAAACATGAAGCACAAGTTCACACATCATGAATGATTAATCTGATATTTCACACAACATATGTATTTTCGAAAATATTATCCGTGCAATATTGATCAATGTATCAAAAGAACCCAAGAACTCACAAAGTATTCGTGTAACAGACCAGTTAGCATTGTTTGAAATTTTCGCTAATTTTTTTAAATGTCTTCAAAAGACGTGAACAGATCTCGGTTGCCAAAATCTGTGATTTTTCTATGCATTTCCCTCCTTTTTTTTTATCCTGATTTCTATACTTGATTGGTTCCACGGATGTCAAGCATAAGACTGATTTGTCTAGAGTCCCACATACAGGGACGTCTTAAGATTTCTTGTGGCCCTGGGCCCTTATGTAAAAATAGGCCCATCTGCGACCCTTTAATCTAATTGAGTGTATAGAGATGTACAGCAATAAAAGCAATCTATGGTAAAATGAGGTTTATGTCAATATTTATTTTCTTCAAATTAAATTCGCAAACTCCTTAATTAGGTCTTCAACATCAATTGTTAATAATATTTCATTTTCAATACTCTTCAAGCTTAAATTATTCAAACGGGATCGAGTCAGACGATTTCTCAATTCTTTTTTGACCAGTTTGAGTTTTGAAAATGAACGCTCTCCACTCGTGTTAGTTATCCTCATTGATAAGAAAATTTTCATAATTATTTCAATATAGGGAAACACTGTGAAGAGTCTTTCATTATACTTGCATTTATAGAGTATGTTCATCCCATTCCAATCCTCTCATACAACAATATCTGCATTTGTAGAATTATATTTTTTATTAAACTTTCTTTTTTCCATTTCTTCTCTTTGCTTTTTCTTAGTTTTTCGCCATCAATGATCATATTTGACTTGAAATGTTGACATTCCAAGTTCAGTTCCTCTCTATTAATGTCTTTATCGTAAAATTTTGATATTTTTTCGCATGTTATTTTAATTTCTGTCTCATCCAAATTAGAAATATTTTCAAAAAATCCAAACATTTCAAAAAGCTCCTCATATTTTTTTACTTCGCGTTTGTAGTATATTGCAAATCAGAGAGTCGGATATTGGTAAAAAGATATCTATTTTAAATATCTGGCTATGGCTGTTTTCAAACGTTGTGTCGGTGTCTCTTTTTCCTTCAAGGAAAGTTACCCAGACACAGCGTTGTCTTACACTCTTGTGAACACTTTTATTCTTCCTTGGGTTTTAGCTCATAACAGTCAAAAGAGTCTCTTTTGGTTTCTATATATTCATTAACGATTTTAATAATTTTACACCTTTCAACAAATCTATGTTTTTTACTCTGGTGGAATAGATTTACTTTGTCAGTACGTGTCGAAATGTCATTCCAAAGGATAGTTAAAAAAGTAGTTCCTAATTCATTCATCTTAATTTTTAGTTTTTTAGCAGAAGGTCGAGTTTCCGCTGCCTGTAATTCATCATTAATTAAGCGATTCAGGCTCATGAAAATATTTAAAAAAAAACTTGCACATTTTTTTTAAAAAACTCGAAAACCACAGAAACATTTTTTTTTTCGCTCTTTCGAATACATTTCATTCCATGCAATTAAAAGCAATACCTTAGATTGAAATAGAAAAGTACTGAAATAGAAAAGTACAAAACTCCATAGCATTAACATTACGCTCAAGATTTCTTGTTGTCGTGTCGACTGGAGCCTTAAAAATTTTATATCAAAACTAACTGGAGTACCCATTTTCTGCACAAATGAAGTTTTAAATTAAAATGATCAGTTATAAAAAATAAATGACCAGTAGAATTTAAAATAAATGACCAGTAGAATTTAAAATAAATGTCCAGTAGAATTTAAAATAAATGACCAGTTATAGCGTAGAATCCACTTTTAAACCGGCACAAGATGATTTACAGAAAAATTATGAATAATTTGGTAAAAGATGGCTCCCCTTTTATTCATATCCTAAAAATAACTAAGATTTTTTTTTTAATAACGCGCGTTTGAGGAACAGTTATTCGAAAAAGAATTGTTATTTTGCAACTAAAAATAAATAAATACATTGTTCAAAAATTATTATGCCATTATACACATAATATTCACATAACTATATGTTGCATTTCGCATTTTTTGTTTGTTTTTGTTTTTTGTCCTGTTCAAGAGGGAAAAAAAGAGAAAACTATCTAACTAGTTTGTAAACAAAAAGGTGTATAAAATTAAAGTATATGTAATAAATTCCAATTTTCTACCGGAAAATCTGATTAAACATACACACGCAAATAGAAAATTTCTAGTGAGAGGTTTTTACACTAGAAGTCTTTTATTTTGTACTGTGTTTGACGAGAATTTCTCCATTTTTACTCTTGAGACATTAAATTATTGAACAGGCATTTATTTATCTAAGTATCAAATCGTACTCTAGGATTCCTGTTATATGATTGTTTTCTACATTTATACAATATTGCTACAATCTGTAGCAATGTTATACATTCATTTTATAAATGTTCTTTTTTTTTTTATTTCGGATTCAATAATAACAGAAAAGGACAGTCATTTGAATTTCAAACTAGTAAAATAACGCTTTCCATAGTAGAAGCAAATAAAAATATTTTTTTTTAATTACAATACACATCGGAAATTCTTTTAGAAGATCATAATGCTTTCAAAATGAAGGGAGCGCGCTTATGCATATTAACTCTCTCTATAAAAAAGCAAATACAATTGCAAATTATATTAATTTTTAATGCAATATAAATATTCGTTTATCATCTTAAATCTCAAAGAAATACAATTCAAAAATAAAAACATAATTGCCTCTTATTGTTTGGGAGAAATTAAATTTAAAGAAAGGAATTGCCGATTTAGAACTGTAGGCCACTCGTTTCTTCGAAAAAGAGTGATTTGCTTCAGGGTCGTTTTCAAACCTTTTTATTTTACTCCTGATGCCTGTCATAAAATAGGAAATGTGTTTTTGTCACTTCTGTTGGGAGCTTAAGAGTATCTCTTGTCCATTCATGAGCGATTCTTAACTCACGTGTGTAAATAAATAAAAGATCGCTGGACAGAGTGTCTGTGACTGTCCTTCCCACTGCAGTATTTTTATCAATAGATTGGACATATTTCGCTTTAGAAATAAAATTAATATTTTCCCTCATTCTGAGCAAACGTTGTTAATAGAAATATGTAATACAGAAGTAACTGTCTTCATCCAGTCATGTCCGGGAATAAGATTTGACGATAAAAATTATTCTGATCATGATCTTATGGAGGCTGAGTGTTGAACAAGACGAGGCCCCCTCAAATGCGAGGCCCTGGGCCAGGGCCCAGTTGGCCCATGCCTTAAGACGTCCCTGCCCACATAAGCATTTAAGTGTCCCGCAGGTAAAAAAAAATTAACAGATTTTCATTGAAAAATAACAAAATAAAGTTAAATGAAGTGACGCATGCTGTTACGAAATATACTTCTTTCCTAATATGTATACATTTCGGAGTTACACGCTGATGGTCATGTGGCTCACTAGGTTAAATTAATTGCGTTACATCAAACGATAGTTATTCTTAATAAGGTGAAATTAAGTGATAAATATTGAATATAATTATAATAATAAATGGTATGAATAAAATTTAACTGTGCAATATATAGAATATATTTGTTGCTCTGTATCCCGTAAGAACAAACAATCAGAAATTTAAGTCTATTATTATTGTTGTTGTTTTTATTAGATACGTTATCAAAGGGCCGAAATGAAGTTTAGACATTAAAAATATGGCAAAATCATAAATTGCGAAACAAAAAATTCCTGCAATATTTTCATTTTTGTCTCGCGAGACCTAATTTTAAATCTGGAAATACTAATTGGTTCCAAAAATGTGAACGAAATCTGAAACGCACAAAAATAGCGCAATTAAAATCCCATCAAATGTTTATAGTACTCTTTAGCATCACGATACATCTAATTATTCGGACGATTACTAAGCAGACAACTAAATTAGAATCTGCTCTGACTAAATATTATCACGATTCAAAAAATATTTTTTCAAAGAATAACCCAAAAATACCATCAAACATTTTTTTAAAAATGAAAATAGAACAGAAAAAATGACAAAAAACATACCTCCTATAACTATGCAATTTTCTTATCTGGAAGTCATAAACAATTTACATAGAAGTTAACAATGGCTGCGCTTGGCTGACTCTCCTGAACTGAAATTAGGGGGGATGACTGATTTTTATTTTTTTTAAGAAAATCGGAAACAACTCCTTCCACTTCCTAAACTTTCCTAATATTTTCCTTCCACACCACGATGAGGAGGATTTTCGGACCCAGGTGAAGTACCCATGTGTCACCAAACAAGTCTATCAAAAAATTACAATTTCACCTTATATTAAAAGTCATTGAGACGCAATAAATAATCAGTCAAGGAAATCTTTAACTAATTTCGTTCTAACTGAGAATTATCAAACTCATAATATATTAATAATGTAAAGTGTTAACCTAATCCCATCCTCTTAACCAAAGATTATAATTGATTAGTCTACTTGTGATTGCAACCATTAATACCCATCTCAAATGTCATCTTAAAGTTTAATCATAAGATTCAAATTTCAACTTAAGTTCTAGCTCAGATCAATTGATTAAAGTAGTTAACTACATCCAACATATATTTATTCACTCCTCAAATAAGGGGATTCTTTCTTCAGTTTAGTTCCTTTCCGCGAGTACTAACAGCTTCTATAATCTTGCGCAATTATACTGACACAGCGCTGAATCCTTATCTTATCAAATCCGTTATGCTCTCCAGAATACTCGTTTTCCGCGCATATCATATCACATCCATCAGCACTCTTATTATTATTCTAGCCTAATTCCCTTCAATTCAACTCTGTCACTTTTATAAGACTTTATTACATCTATTCACTTCATTTTCGAAATTTACTTAATTTGCATCACGTTCCATTCGACTTGGTAGAAGCTGGGAACTTAAAAATTAAATCAGAAAAAAAAAAAAAAAATTGTTGGAGGGAAGTATCGAGATTAGCCCATGGTACATTTTTAACATGGGTAACAACATTTAGTAGGGTTGGGTAAACTGAATCCGATTCCAATACATTTCTAGTCGCAAGATTCGAGGCCGGAATCCACTCTTTAAAAACCGCTTTACATTTGTTCGTAAATGTACGTAGAGTATGCTCATCAATTTCGTTATTTTCTCTTATCTGATATCTCTCAAATAACTTAAATTTCTCTATCTGATTCCCTTCATTTCTTAAATGCTATTTTGCGTAAACTACGGTTCCTTCATAAGGCGAGATTTCCAATTCAAATAACATAATAAAACAGTCCAGAATGTTAGTTAAAGGGAAACGTACTTTAGAAACCGTTGCAAGACCAAAATTGAAACATGACCTTTCATAAACTCGCGACTAAATAGCCACTAGGTTATCGCGCTCTCTATGGCAAGCAGATGATTTTTCATATCATACATTTTCAATTTTCTCCCTCAAAAAGAAGCTGTGCGAAATTCAAGTGAACACTAATTATAAATAAATTCAATCTTAATTTTACCTCCATAGACTTTTTTAAAAAATAAAAGAGTTTTTCTCTTATTTTTTTCAATCATAAGCTTCAATTTCAATTGAGTAATCAGCTATGTATTATTTCAATCACATTCCACATTTGTCGTGACTTATTTAAAACCATACTGCCTGCTGCAATGGAATTTAAATAGGAGCAAAAACTGGGTAAATTCACTCATTGGAACGGAATATCATATCATGTAGTTTTTTTTAAACATAGATAATTACTGCATTTTAATATTGTTACGAACTGGAGATGATGCTTCCCTGCAACGGTTCTCAAGACAATTTTAGAGACGTCATCAGTCAGCCAAAGAAAGTTTAAGCTGTAATCCCTTGACCTTGACGACAGATTTGGATACTTGGTGAGAAACTTTTCGACTTTGGTGGCAAAACGAAAATTCCAGAAAGTACTGGAACCAAGGTGAATTATTGACAGAGGCAGAAAGTTATAATGAATAACAAATTAATAATTATTAGTTTTAAAAGTTTTAATCAATCTCTTGTTTAAGAATTGCAAAAGGTGCAAAAATAGTTCTTTTAAATGTAAAATAATATATACTCAAAAAGAATTGGAAACGTTAATGCTTATTTTGATCTCGTATAAAGAAGTAGACATGGTACTCAATTTATAAGTAAATCCCTCGAGTTTTTATTACATATTATACATTATTTTATATTTAAAATATTTTTATACCTTTTAGTCTACCTTTAAATAAAATCTCGATTTAAATAAAATTTTACTTTATTTATTTAAAAATATGGGCAACGTAAGAAAGGAATGTATTTTTTACAACACCTTAAGTAATAATTTTCAAGTAGTAGATTAAACCATTTTTAAAGTTTCAATCAATTCCACAAACATAGTTGGCCTTTCTCGATCAGAGTAGCAAGAAGATTTGTTCTCAATTTCAATATATATATAATGATATATAGTTATTTTTTCATACCAAATTAATACTCCCCAAACAAACGTTAGCGAATGGGAATAGTTTTCATATACATAATTTGTGAATTATTGATAATATGAAATTCCGAAATTTCAGTTGCTGTTTGGTAACAATATTTAAATATGTAAATATTTTTAATACAGCAAATGTTTCAGGTGCTGTCTCTTGAATTTAATGCTTACTACAATAAGTTGAATTTGGAACTAAATCATGAATGAAGTATTTTAATAATTTAGAAGATTATCACACATCAGCCGGTTTTTCCCCCTTAAAATCCAAGAAGTTTAATATTTTATAAGGCATTTCTTAGTAATTTTAATAAACTAGATACTTAAATTTGATTCTTGTTTTTAAAAAATACGCATTATTGTTAAAAAGAATCTCATCTTTATACCTTAAGGCTCCCGTCTACCCGCCATTTTGATTTCGCGGACGTAATGTTAATCCTATGGAATTTTGACTATAATTCTCACATATCTACTATTTGATCTATTTGAATGCAATAAAGTGTATCTGAAAGAGCAGAAAATAATGCATGCTTCTGTGGAATTACTTTTCTACTCCGATTCTTAAAAATATTTTTACCCTATTTAAATGATTCATTTGGGAGTTTTCCGATCTTTAAAAATATTTTTAAATATTTTTAAAATTCGAAGGAAAAAAGTAATTCCACAGAAGCATTGATTATTTTTTGCTTTTTCAGATGCACTTTATTACATTCAAATAGGTCGAATAGTAGATATGTGAGAATTTAAAGTCGAAATTCCATAGGATTAACATTACGTCCACGAAATCTAAATGGTGGGTAGACGGGAGCCTTAACAAATAAAATCAATAATTTTAAAGTAACAATCCTTTTTTATTACAAGTAAAAAATTGTTCATTACTTAGAGAAATATCTGATAAAAAAAAAGTTACTATTTTCAAACAGTTACAAATAAAACTAATACGGAATATTTAACGATAAATTAATTAAAAAATTTTTATCAATTTTGTTTAAACATATTAATTATTTACTCATACCAATGTTGATATTTTTTCATTAATTTTAATTGATAATTAATCCAAACCGTCTACTGTTTGAAAATCATCACGAATAAAAACATCAGTAAAAAGGCAGATGATTTCTTCCACAGGGCTCATATGGCAAATAGACAAGCAAGAGTTGGAATTTTACGGTCATTCAGAATACGAAAAGCTCCAGAACAAGTTGGAGTTGTGAAATTGTTGTCGAGAGTCAGCAGTTATTCTTCGCTCGAGACAGCTGTTATAAAACTGCTTTTCTTGCTAAGCACGTGCTGCTGCTAAATGCGATGTTAATAAACAATCAATCAATCAAGCCAATCTATATTTGTGAGTGTGAGTGATGGTGAAAATTAATTGCGCAAGAGCCAGATATGGCTATGCTGCACCAAACAAGGTGTAGCTGTGATCCAGACACTTGGGAAAAAAAGGGAGGGGATATGCAAATTGGTTGAATTGAAGGAGGATCGAAAATGGAAAAAGATCGCTAGGGTACCCTAGCGCACGACGCCCGTGTTTACCAAAGATAGTAAATCTCCTAGGAAAAGGATCACCAGGATGCCTCGGAGGAGTTATGACCGTATTTACCTGAAGAAAGTAAGCCCCTTATGGCAAGCTGTATTTATGATATTCAGTGAATTGTGAGTATACAGTTTATTGTGTTTATTTCTTTGTGTCTCCGAATAAGTTTCAATTCACTAATTATACGTGAGTGAAAAATAAATATATATAATTAATTATAAATATTTTCTTTCTCATGATCCTGACATAGAGCATGCATTAAAATGTCAACGTAATTTTAAGTCTAACAACAGACTTCGTAACAACAACAAAAAAAGTACAGTGTGTTATGTTAACTGAGCGAAATCTTCACTGAATCAACCTCGAATTTGTGCTAGAAATAACTGACAATAACCAATATTTATTATCATTTTTGATCCATTTTGTAATAAACATGCGCGCTTGTGATCAAGTAACGATGAATAATTGTTAGTTAGTAGTTTTACTCCTGATTTTAATTTGAAGTTTTACATGTTGTATGCACCCAGATTGATGTGCGCGCAGAAAAACAATATAGAATATTTTAGTAGGAGTGTATGCTCTCTCTCTCTCTATATATATATATATATATATATATATGTATATATATATATATAATGAAAGTTTTTTTAATCGTATATGAAATAACTTTATAAAATCTTGTTCGCATATTAATTTATCTGTTAGTATATAATGCTGCTATAAATTGCAGCTATTCATTATTTGTTCGTGTCAGAGCCGTGTAGATTGGAAAAATTCTGCAGCCCAAAGTTTTAATTATCATCCAGGGATGTTGCAAAGTTTTAATTATTTTTCAAAAATTTCTTAAAAGTTAATTATTATTCATTCTTCCAGTGTTTCTTGGACATTTCGTTAGCCCTGTCATGTAACTACATAGATTGAACTTATTTTCCCATTCTGCGGGTTACATCTCTGCGGCTTCCTGACACCAAATCAAATCAACATGAATATTGTGTAATAGACTTATTTACATAAGGATCAACTGAAAAATGTGGAATAATTTATACAGGTATCTGTATTTTAGTTTACTAAACTTACGTGAAACCACCCTGATTATTTTTATGGTAATGTTCTTCATAAATATGTAGGTTATTTTATTAAAATAAATATAATTTCATAATTAATTGCTTCACATTAAACGAATAATGAACTCAAATATTTCCTTTAATGCTTTGATGCATTCTTTTCAAATCAAAGAAATAACATACGACATAAAATAATTTATATGTATTTTTTTAGAGAAAAAAGTACAGGTATTGTCAAAACTCTTCGATTTGTCAGAATCGTATGATTTTCTGAGCCGACTGTTTGCCTCATGTTATTTGGTGATGAGGAGGGAGAGCAATTGCTATTTGTATTGTATTTGCAGCCTTAGGAATGCACCCAGACCGAAATATGTATTATTTTATTGTTCTTTTTACGAACTTTTACGAAAAATATTGGTCGCTATATGTAATGTTTATTATCACTTAAACATACATGAATGGAACAGCGTATTCAGTTTCCAGGAAAAGATGCAAAGCGCCATGAAATGAACTATGACTCGTAAAGTCTAATTTGTTTTTCCTATGCAAAATTCGAAATATTATTCAAAAGATATATTAAAACCAAATAAAACGATGAGAGAATTCCTTGCAAAAGGGAATTGAATAGAAATAGCATTATTTTGCAACTAAAAAAATATAGTTGAATTATAGTTGAGGTACCAGGGGGACGGTCAAGAGCTTGACTTAATGAACAAATTTCATTATGAAGCAATTTCAGATTTTATTTGTTTCTCAGACGATGTAATAGAAAGGACAATATATAAGAAAAAAAGAAATATTCATCGTCCTTTTAGCCTGCACGTCATTGAGAATCGCAGATCAAACTGTGCAGAAGTGTAAAGTAATCATCTGCTTTACATATTTTCATGCGTTCGAATTTGTCACCAACCGTTTAGCTTTCCAGGCACTGCATCCGATTTTAAAGCAGAAATATAATTACAATATGCAATGCGATAGAATGGATAAAGGTTGGTTTCATCATGTAAAGGTGGCAGGGTAGTTAGTGGTCCCGGTCCGAACCGTCTTTCGTTATTTCTATCAAGCCCCCGATACTGCGCTGGCGCTGCGCCGCCATTTCGCGTGCTACAAAGCGCGCGCCTTTGCAGCGTATGTATGCGTATGGCGGCGAGAATATTTTCCGCTTTTTTGAGAATTATATGATGATTGTTATGTATGATTACCGTTTCATTTAGATCTATAGATTTCTGGACGAAAGCCGATTTATAAAATTTTTTTAAGAAATCCGAAATTGACATTTTTTTGTGCGCTATTTTCACAAGTCTGCCTAAAAAAATCGGAGAATTGATTCACACACCTAATGGTTAAAGAATCATGCCTTTCAACATTCGTTCAAGACTTGTATATATATAGCCCGTTAAAGATACAAAAATATCATTTCAACTCTATTAATAAAGAAAATCTAAACATGGAAGAAAAAAAATTATTTAAAAAGTACAAATAATTTGTTTCCAAGAAATGAGTTTTAAAAAAAGCGGCAATCGGTGCTGCTATTCAATCTGCCGATTGCAGGAAAAATGAAGGAAAAAAAATTTAATCAGGTACTAGTTTATGTGGGAATATATTAACGACTCTTCCCACACACCAACGAAGTTCATGGTAAATTTTGGAGTGATATGATCACGATGTACTTTATAACGAATAAAAAGATGGTATATCTGAATTTCTATATAACATTATTGATAATGAGTCATATCTCTCGCCAATGAATTAGTTTTAATTTGTTGTTTGAAGAAATACATCATTTTCTCCAGAAATAAAAAAAAAATTGAGCCATTGGTCTTCGGTGCCTTGTTTATACAGCTTTATGCAAATTGTTAAATACCTTACTTAAGAAAAATAAGTTTATTTATTATCATCTGATTTACTATATGAGCTATTATTCTGAATCTGAGTTTTGTTCTAGAAAAAAAAATATATATTATTATATTATGTTTTCTTACTTTGGCCAATGAACTATTTTAAGCTTTACATCTGATATGTTCCTTATAGAAATCACAAGGATGAAAAACTAAAAGCAAAATGGCTAAGATTGTCGGTATTCAAGTAAAATGGTATTTTTTTAATTTTTAAGTTATGGGTTATATACTATATAAGGTCATCTATTTGATATGTAATATTCATCATTTGGTTTAAGGTGGGGAAGGGCAATAGCGCTGTTACCTTGATATGTAAAAAAAAGGATATTAGTACCCATTTTACATATTGATTGATTTATTGATTATTAATGTCTCATACTTAGAAGAAATAACACAAGCGCTGTTAGTGACAGATAATAATAGCTTTGGTGCCAGTCACAAATTATGAAGACGACACCTGAAATGGCAATTCACCCTTCCAAACTGTCAATTCATCTTCTAACAAAGAACTTCATTTCAACAGATTTAGCAAAATAATCTCCACTACATACAGATCTTTGGGGTGGCCTCAGAATTCGAACCCACGACTGAATGAGATGTGTGATTGCGCCATTGACGTCGCCCTTTTAGCTCCGTGAAGGTTATTATTCGCCAGACTTCTCGGCTTTTGAACCACGGTTAAATGACGAAGACACCTGATTTGGAACTCTCCAGCATTACTTCCACACCTGCCAACGAGAAAAACTTAGCTACGACAGATTTATTGAGGTAACTGTATTCCGATATGCAGTCAAGTGATATCATCAGGCCTCGACTTTACGACATGTCGGAAACCTCTGCCAAGATGAGCTTCGCCACCATGACCACTGGCTGCCGCGGTTACACCAAAGTTAGTTACATATGTAAAAGCAAGTTATTGTGAACAAATATAAATATTATAGTAGAAAATCCCAATAAAAGGTAAATTTCTGCCTGAAGGTAAATTAAGAAAGGAAAACTCCCACAGTAATTATATTGAGGAGATCCTTATTTGTTAAGCAAAATGAGCAGGCGACTGAAAATGAGTATGACACCTTAGGCCAGAGCTTATTTGTTGCATGTTTATAGTTGACCGTCAGCCTGAAAGGAGTAATTGGGTATGTATCGGAAAACCCTTACCTATGGACGGCACTAAAAGCTCTTACTACAGGATTATCCTAAAACGGATTCAGTAACGGCGCGCTGGAGGATATATCCTCCTCGACCATCATGATATATTCTTCATTGTCCATGATTGCATCAACAAAGTACCCAAATGGGCAAAATGTCTCTTCGTGGAAATTGATTTCAATATAACTTTAAGTCCCATTGCATTTGATGTGCACTAGCTTGCATTAGGGAGATGGGTTATCCCTCCCTCACAGCTTTCATTTTTTTTGATTTACTGTACTGTTACTGCAGGGCCAAATGATTCATAGAGAATCACTAACTTGTCAAGAGTGAGGATTGTGTATAGATTCACCATGAGTTTTAACAGGACCATAAGAAACATAAAAGGATCCACAGCACATGTTGGTAAGACAACCAAAGGGTTGTTTCAGTTAACGATAAAATGATCTCGTGAGCACTTTTATTATTATTATTATTATTATTAGAAAAGATGTTTTCTCGATCATATTTTCTGCTTATAATTAAAAATTGAGCGGGTGAATGATCAAGGAATAACAGTTGAATGAATGAATAACGAAACAATGAGGAATGAATAAATAAATGAAATTTCCATTTCTGTTTTAATATTTATCATGTGCTTTTCTTTCTAATATTTAATTTGGATAATTTATCTTAACAAAATGTTAGCACTTTAGGTGGCTAAATTGCACTTTAGCGAAATTTTGGATGGAAAACAATTATTTTATCTTTTTTTTTATATTATTTACATATATCGAGTTTCATCAGTCAAAATTTTCGGCGCTATATGTTTTGGACCCATGGAGTTGACTTTGGAATACCGGACGGAGTTTCGAACTCTGGTCCATTGGGTTAGAAGCAGTGTTGACCACTCTCTTTTTTTTTATACCGCCTCATCCAACAGACCGAAAGAAGTGTCCCTGTCGAAATAGTTATCAAGGTGTTTTAATTTGGTGTTATTGAAGAGAGCCGCAGGTTAAAAACAGTTTTGTTTGATTTTCAGTATTACCTTAAATTAAAAAATTATACTGATATTTAATTTCCGTCTTTGTAATGTCAAAGTATAAGTGACCCTGAATTCGATAATTTTCGAAAAAATTTCACGATAATTAATATCAACCTTCATGATACTTAACAGTAAACTTCTATAATAAGTAAAAATATAGTCGTTCATGATAAATATTATTACAATTCTTTCACATGTTATGATACCTAACAGTAACTCATAATGTGTGGGATTAATTTTACGGTCAAGATCAAAAAAACAGTAACTTCTTTATAATTACTGTACAGTAACTAGTACACTAATTAATATCAATAATCTCTCATAATGAACAATAAAAAACTTCATGGATAATAAGTACAAATTTTCTCTGATAATTATAAATAACAACCTTCATCATTAATAGCCAACAGTTAACACAATTGTTATGAAAACAAAAAAACGCGTTTCATCATGATAATTAAGTCAACAACCTGCACACAACAATTACTTTAACTTTCGTTAAATATTATTAATTGTAACCAATAATAATAAAGTTCATATACTCCCGAAAATTAATGACCTAAGTGTAAATTGCAATATTTAACAGCACTTTTGACATATGATAACTACCAATAACTCTCAAGGATAAATAAATACAGTAGCTTTCCCATTAATTAGCATCAGCCTTTCCGATAATTTACAGAAATTCCTATTACTCATAATAACGTTGAACAATAGAGAAGAAATTAGATTTGAAAGCTACGCAAGAGTCTTAAGAATTCCTGAAAACTAATAGTTAAATCTAACTTCACAAAGATGAGTTATCAATGCTGACTGATAAACTTTCAGCCTTCAGTATTATAAAGTGCTTATTTGTATATTATATTATTTATTTAATGTATTAATATGTATGTGTATTATACATAAATATTCATATTAATAGATCAAATCAGTTTCCTGGTGATGTATCCTCTAACAAGTCGAAGAACATCTAATATGCCATTCTGCAAAAAATGATTCAAATGAGTTGTAAGATAAAAACAAAGTTAACTGAAATTCAACTTGTCCAAGTAAATTATTACTATTAGTACAAAAATATTGTTTCAAATAATAGTAGAACAGAGCAGTAGTCGTTAACTAACATCAACAATTTTTAGTTGTTGCAGAAGTTGCTCTGTCGAGTACCAATTCCAAGGATTTTATGAATAACGGATCAATTTGACCAAAGCAATTTAAGCAAAAATTCAGATATGGCGATATCGATATCAATATCATTGCTGGAATTAACTATAATAAGGAAGCTGAAACTAAAAAAATATTACAAACAAACAATAAACCAGAATATTCGAACAGTCTAACAATTTTTTTAATATATTACAGTACAGAGAAAAAAAAAAACTTAAACAATAGCAAACGATTTCATTCAAACAAATATAACTAATAACAGAATTGTAGTACGCGCGGCAAGTGCTGCGCGCAAAGTGTTTTACGCTTTATGCGCTGCGCCAGCAGCGGCAGCGGCGGTGGCGGGCAGCGCGCCGTAGTATCTTTTCTTGAATTCCTACATGATAAATTTGTGTGGTTTTTGTCATTAAAATTTTTAATTTTAAACACTGATATTTGTTTTGAATTAGTATTATCATGTATATATAAGATTATTTAAGGAATTATGGTTTATACTTTCAATTAAATGTTTTGAAGTTATTTTTAACTTAGGATAATATACTTGAATTTTAATGTTTGTCTAATTTTGATAATTAAATGGTTTTTTCAATTAATCCTGTAATATTATATTTTTTAGTTTAAATGTAACATATATTATATATATATATATATATATATATATATATATATATATATATATATATGTGTGTGTGTGTGTGTGTGTGTGTCAAAAATGTGTAAACTGCTGTCGTAGCTTTTTAGAAAAAAAATATAGTCTTTTTGTAAGAAACAAACTTTATTTTAGTGGACGACATTTCGCGGACTATTAAATCATTTTTTACATGCAACAGTTAATCGAAAATAAACATGATATAAAGATTTAAACAGCTGCAAAGAGCGAAAGCACTGGATACTTTTAGTACACCCGGAACTGTAAAGGCTAAACCCTCGCCTATTGGCTTCGTAATGTAAAGGCGAAGAAGCCACAGCTCAACGGAGGCATTGGTTGGAAGATTAAAATGAGTGGAGTATTATAATAGATTTGGTTGGGATAAAGTAAGAGAAAGTTAAATCTCTGAAAAAAATAAAAGTCTTTATATGCAAGGAATCATATTACAATAACACACACACATATATAATATAGCATATATATATATATATATATGAGTATATATTACATATATATATATATATTGAGCCCAAATGCATGTTATGAGAATAATTATTCAGCAACATCAAATATCATTTGAAATGTGAATTAATATAATTTGTTAATAGTGAACAATCAATAAACTTAAAATTGTATATTAAATAAAATTTATAATTCCACATGCATAAGTATAAATTATTTACAATTATAATAATGACTATCATCATATGATCATTTCATGAATTATCACTATTTATTAACTACCCTACTATGTTGAAGAAAGTTACAATTTGCCTGTATTCTACATTTCATATGTAGAATAAACATACAGGTCATCTAATTGTGCCAATACGCATGCATAGATTATGCCTATAGCTAATATACCTACTTCTCGTTTAGTTTTATTATAATATGAAATTAAATCTAGAATATATTCTTTCTCATACAAAACTTTTGCTTCAGGGTAGTTGAAAGGAGGATTATTGATTTACTATTTTTCGGTCCATATGAAACATGGGTCATATCAATATTATATATATATAACACACACACACACACACACACACATATATATATATATATATATATATATATATATACATTTATAGGAAAGTTAAATAGGACTTCTCTCGTAATGTAAATTTTTGTCAACAATTCCAGCATTCAGAATTTTTAAGTTAATTATAAATATTATCTGCAAATGGATTCAAATACATACATTCTCAAGTACTCACACATCCACATAAATAGTTATTCAAAATAATTTATGCGATTTTAAATTTCCATATATTCAAAAATAAACGATAAAGAATTATAAATAGTACATGAATGCAAATGAAAGTTGTGGAAGTCTTATACTGTAAAAAATAGATGGCCCCCTCGTGTGGTTCTTCATGGTACTATTTCACGAAAACTGTTTTGGAAGCTTTCACAGAGTTACATCGCAGTTGGGTCTATCGCAGTGGTTCAGATACTTGATGTTACACATTTGGCTTATTAAGTCACCTGATATGGCCCCAATCGATTTCTTCCTTTGTTGGTTTATAAAAGATGAAGTGTATGCTCTGCTTTCTCCTACAAATTTATGTGAACTTAAGCAACGGGTTTCTACTGTTGTATAGCCAATTACAACTGACATATTACAACGTGTTTGGCAGGGATTTACCTATAGAATTGACTTTATATGTCCAACTATAGTAAGTTTTTTCGAACACCTGTAAAAAAAGCTCCCATGTTTTCTTTTTGCATTCATGTGGAACGTATCATTCTGTGCCGTTTAGATGTGAAAATATAACATTTTGAATAACCCTCTATATGTATATTAATAATGTAAATTATCAGAAATACAAAATAAACTTATTTTTAATAAAATATATAAAATTCATATATATTTTCTACCACATATGCCATCATGAACTAATACTGAAAATGAATTATTATAACACAATTCCACAATTCAAGTTATTCTTCAAATACATATTTACATTTAGGTAATTATTGTAAATATACATTTATAAAAGCTATCATAAAATTATTTCATGAATTATTATCATTTATTAAATGGAGCATATATCTCTCATAAAAAAGAATTTCTGACTACGATTCTGACAAAAAATTAAATTAATAATTAATTTTTTTGTAATAAATCGTGTATAATCAAAATAATAATGGTCATTATTACTAACTGAATTGGACAGTTCTTAAAAATAAATATAAGAGGTATCTCAGTTTCTAAAAACTCTCAGATCTTCTAGACGGTTCTGCGATCCAAAATGGTTGGAGGGTTTCTGCATTATGATGCTGGAGATATGTTCGATAGCTTTGCAGATTTCCCTACGAACATTGTTTAAAAATTAAATAAAATTCTCCTTGAAACATTGGTATGAACTGTCACGGTTGTGGCGAAGGCCCCCTGGGTGTCTCCACTGGAGGTAAAACCGCATTCGAACGCGATTCACCGACGCAAAAATATTTCTTTTGCGAGATTGGGCAACATCTATCACTTTTCTTGCACAAAAATTGACAAGCGACGCGTCATACGTATTACTTTCGAAACGGATTCACAGCTGCAGAATTTTTTTTTTTTTTTTTTTAATTTTTTTTTTTAAGTTTCGCCGTGAGCAGCGAAAAAACAACCCAACTCCGAACCCTTCTTTTTTGCAAGTGACAGTCAGACTGCCGCTGACTATTTCTCACAGAGGATTCGTCTATTTGTTTTATGTTAATCTGTGATCCAGGGGTCCGACCAGAATCTCGTTTTTAAATCCCCTTGTGACCCTAAAAAAAGGGGGGAAGAGGGGGAATGAAATGAAATTGGCGAGTCAAATCAGTCATGCGCAGTGGGTAGGAAACCAGTTTTTCAAAACAGATCACCTCGTGTGCTACGTTCAGTTTCTTTTTCTTCATTCCCCCCTCCCCTACCTTCTATTTAAACTTCTGTTTGTCTATGGGTTTCAAACGTTCTTAAATATACATATTTTAATTGAAAATATAGACACATCTAAAATTTTAATAAATTTTCCCTTTTTTTTTTTTATAAGCTAAGTGTTTTAATGTCTGAGAAATAAATAATAATTATAAAAAGAAAAAATTCTACTTTTAATGCCAGATAAATGGGGGTTTATAATCTTTAAAACTTTTATTAATTTGTGCAATACGATTATTATCCCTTACATAAATTAAAAAGTGTGCAGTACAATACATCATTTCATTAAGTAAAACAGTATATTAAGAAGCAAACCGACTTTACGAATGTTTTACACTTATCTATGTTTTTTAGGACATTTATTTGTTTTAATTCAATTTACCTAATTTTTGGAATACAGTTCTTGTGGAATATATTATAGACAACAGCTGTGAAAAATTCTACCAATTATTTACCTTAGCTGTGATTACAATTATGCTGATTGGTATTTTTATATAAAAATTGTTATCTCGTTTATAAAACTATTTGTAAACAATTTTAACGTTCGATTTAGAACAACTGAGCAGGAGGTTTCCATTGCCAAGAAACTAGATTAACGATAACACAATAGAATCTCTTGTAAGGGACCCCTCCGAATAAAGGTCACGTCTATTTCTCTGATCCTGTGGGTGCCTCTTATTGATGTATTATTGCTTTTCAAAAGTATTTCTTGTGACACTATAAATTTATAGTAATTTTTTTTTCCCAGTCACTTGTGAATTCTAACATAAAGACTAAATTAAGCTCCTGATTGACTTAATTTCTTAAGACTGTTAAAATAATTTGTCTTCCTGAATTCACAAATACTTTATTTCAAATAAAATGATTCATTTCGTTCAATTATTCATTCATTCATTTCAAAATCATAAGAACATTTATCCTTCGGTCTGAAGTGACCATTGAAAATACATTTTTAAATTTGTATATAATTTTGATTTTACATGTGTATTAAAATGAAAACACACACACATATATTTATATATAACAATTTAGATTAAATATAATATATAAATAATTTTAAATCTAAATTATTTTATTCTGATGGAGTATTTTAATTTTTAACATTAACGGTTGAAATTGGTTATGTGGCCATGGTAGCCTAGTGGTCGTGGCTTGGGTCAGCGTTGTTTTCGCTGAGTCGTAAGTTCGAGGCCCTGATGCCACTAATGATCCATCATGTAGCGTGTCTGATGCACGTTAAATCTGGTTGATGTTTGAAATTTTCCCGCGGCGGGATGGGGAAGTTTGAAGAGGGAGATGCTTAGCTCAGGTGTCGTTCTCGTCACTCGACCGAGGTTAAAAAAAAGTGTCTCGTTGCCATTAGCCCTTGTATTACTCCCAAGTGCGATGTAAATAAACCATCACAATCACCAAAGTAGCATGCGGATTGATATAATTGTGATACAATATGATGTATTTCCTATTGAACATCGCCAGACCCTCTTCTTTGAATTTTTTTTTAATTCGGCCAATTCTTACTGTATTTGTACAAATAGAGCTTTTTGTCCGAATAAAGGTTTCAAAAGCTCGTAATGTATTGGTCCTTGGACATCCCGCCTTACACACAGCATTCTCTTATTCAGGCTCAATCTCTGTTTAGAGGAGGAGATGACAAGTTTTCTGGGCTCCCATTATGCTCTTTTCCATTAATAATAATTAATTTCATGTACTTCCATTAAAGCCAGGTAATCCATTTTCCATCACCAATTACCATCCATTTCAAAAAGGATCTGCTTTTGTTCCGAGCCCCACCCCACCCTTCAAGATATATGTATGACGACTCGATTAAGGAAATTTTTCTCATTTCTAAGGCACCCATGTGAAATATTTGTAGTCCAATCCTAGTAACGACGGAAACTATATTGTACAAAAAATATTATAAAGAATATTAAAGCAAAAAAAAAAAAAAAAAAATTAAAAAAAAAAAAAAAAAATTATGACCCTCCCCCTTCCCGTCTAATTTAGAGATCAGGAAATAAGTTTTTTAATTCGATGGATGAATTGATGAAATATTTTTTTTCATGATATAGGAATATTTTTGTGCGTGCACGGAGAAAAAAAAGAAATACTCGAAAATGAATACCCAGATGTTCTCATTTTGAAATGAGTATGTTTGTATGATATTTGAACGTACGTCTTTATCGAATGTAAAACATTACATGTATTCAAAATAAAAAAAAATGTTAATCAATACTCTCAAAAAATTATTTTGGATATCAAGGACTACAAAAGTTCCTTTTATATATTGGTTAGGTATTTTAAAAATTGGGTTCAAAAACAAATATTGTTCGCTTAAATATTTCGAACTATATTTCTTATTTACCACGCTACACGCGGAAGAACACATGAATTTTAAAATGAATACATCTGACTTAGGTACATAAGTATATTGCATGAAACTTTTTACTCTATCTTTTTTAAATAATCTGCCAAAATAAGATAAACATTCATCACATTCACATATCATTAAATTAGTCGTAAATAATATATAGAGTATAATTAATAATTTTACCAAAAATTAACTTATGTAATATTAAAAACATAGGTTTAATGGACTAAATTCACATCGGATTTCTCTAAGTACTAGTTATTTACATTTAGTACATCCACTTTATTACAATTAATATTTTTAATATTATCATAGTTTTGACATTATTCGATTATTTACATTTGGTAGGAAATAATCTGAATATATTTTTATACATCTGTAGTCTTATTCTCGTTTAATTGTGTTGTTAAAATGTCTCATGGTAAGCTACAGTAAGCCTATTTAAATTTGCTTTTGGCGTTTGTTTGTATACTTCCGATATAAATGATAAATTATTTTCTGCTTTAAACAGATGCATTTTAGAGCTTTTAACAGCCATTTCAGATTTTTGATTTGATTAAGTTTATTATGTATTTTAAATTATTTCATGTATAAATTTTGTTACGTATCATTAGATCATCGGTTGATTCTAATATGTTAAAAATAAAGGCCCCAATATTTATTCTAGTATTGTAATTATTTTAAACTCCCTGAAAAATGTAAATAGTTAAGGTGCAATTAAGCTCTTCTGAATTGTAGTATCTTTTATATATAAACATTTTATATTTATCAGGCTGATTGTTTAAAAAATAAAGCAACATTGGATTAAACTATTTTCTCTTTTAATCAAGATAAATAATTAAGCTGTAACAGTTATATATTGATTTAAACAGATGCAATTTTGTACCTTGAATTAAAGTTTTTTTTTTTT
>BMAW01032987.1:0-16568 GCA_019974015.1 Nephila pilipes
CAAACGCTAGTTCGAAGTTACGTATTGCTGATATGATGCTCTACGGTGAGGTAAAAATTCAAACTGAAAGACAACATATATCTAGTTAGATAACATACATTGAAGAATAGCATATATCTAGAAACTGTTGTTTGATATGATACTACGATTAATTAAAAACCCATTCTGAAGATAACATATATCTAGTTAAGAATAACATACATTGAATAACATATCTAAAGCTGATTTGATATGATATACGATTGAGTAAAAACCCATTCTGAAAGGTAACATATATCTAGTTAGAATAACATACATTGAAAGATAACATATATCTAGAAACTGATTTGATGATATACCACGATTGATGAAAAACATTCAAACTGAAGATATATCTAAGTTAAGAATAACATACATTGAAAGATAACATATAATAGAAACTGATTTGATATGATATACCACGATTGAGTAAAACCCATTGAAACTAGAAGATAACATATATCTAGTTAGAATAACAAACATTGAAAGATAACATATATCTAGAAACTGATTTGATATGATATACGATTGAGGAGTAAAACATTCAAACTGAAGATAACATATCTAGTTTAGAATAACATACATTGAAGGAATAACATATATCTAGAAACTGATTGATGCTGATATACGATTGAGTAAAAACATTCAAACTGAAGATAACATATATATATCTAGTTAAGAATAACATACGAATAACATATATCCCAAAACTGATTTGATATGACAAATTGGTAAAAATATTCAAACTGAAGATAACATATGTAGTTAGGGTAACATACATTGAAAAGTAACATATATCTAGAAACTGATTTGATATGATATACGATTGAGTAAAAACCCATTCAAACTGAAGATAACATATATCTAGTTAGAATAACATACATTGAAAGATAACATATCTAGAAACTGATTTGATATGATATACCACGATTGGAAGGTAAAAACATTCAAACTTCGAAGATATATCTAGTTAGAGATAACATACATTGAAAGATAACATATATCCTACTGATTTATTATGATGTACCACGATTGAGTAAAAACATTCAAACTGAAAGATAACATATATCTAGTTAGAATAACATACATTGAAAGATAGCATATATCTAGAAACTGATTTGATATGATATACCACATTGGTAAAAACATTCAAACTGAGAAGATAACATATATCTAGTTAGAACTAACATACATTTAAGATAACATATATCTAGAAGCGATGTAGTATACCACGATTGAGTAAAAACATTCATGAAACTGAAAGATAACATCTAGTTTAAGAATAACATACATTGAAGATAACATATCTAAATGATTTGATATGATATACGATTGGGTAAAAACATTCAAACTGAAAGATAACATATATCTAATTTAGAATAACATACATTGAAAAGATAACATATATCTAGAAACTACAGGACCATGACATACGATTGAGTAAAAACCCATTCAAACTGAAGATAACATATATCTAGTTAAGAATAACATACATTGAATAACATATATCTAAGCAGTTTGTTAGTATGCCACGATTGAGTAAAAACATTCAAACTGAAGATAACATATATCCTAGTTGAATAACATACATTGAAAGATAACATATATCTAAGGCGATATGATATACCTGATTGAGTAAAAACCCATTCAAACTGAAAGATAACATATATCTAGTTAGAATAACATACATTGAAAGATATATATCTAAAACTGATTTGATATGATATACCACGATTGAGTAAAAATATTCAAGCGAAAGATAACATATATGTAGTTAGAATAACATACGTGAAGATAACATATATCTAGAAACTGATATGATGTACCACGATTGAGTAAAAACCCATTCAAACTGAAGATAACATATATCTAGTTAGAATAACATACATTCGAAGATAACATATATCTAGAAACTGATTTGATATGATATACCACGATTGAGTAAAAAAAACCCATTCAAACTGAAAGATAACATATATCTAGTTAGAATAACATACATTGAAAGATAACATATATCTAGAAACTGATTTTGATGATGTACCACGATTGAATAAAAACATTCAAACTGAAGATAACATATATCTAGTTAGATAACATACATTGAAAGATAACATATATCTAGAAACTGATTTATGATATACCACGATTGAGTAAAAACATTCAAACTGAAGATAACATATATCTAGTTAAGAATAACATACACATTGAAAGATGTATATCTAAGCTGATTTGATATGATATACCACGATTGAGTAAAAACCCGTCAAACTGAAGATAACATATATAGTTAGAATAACATACATTGAAAGGTAACATATATCTAGAAACTGATTTGATATGATATACGATTGAGTAAAAACCCATTCAAACTGAAAGGTAACATATATCTAGTTAGAATAACATACATTGAAGAATAACATATATCTAGAAACTGATTTGATATGAGTATACTGATTGAGGTAAAAACTTCAAAACTGAAAGATAACATATCTAGTTAGAATAACATACATTGAAAGATAACATATATCTAGAAACTGATTTGATATATACCACGAAAGGTAAACCCATTCAAACTGAAGATAACATATATCTAGTTAGAAGAATAACAAACATTAGAATAACATATATCTAGAAACTGATTTGATATGATATACCCGTTGAATAAAAACATTCAAACTGAAAGATAACATATATCTAGTTAGAATAACATACATTGAAAAGATAACATATATCGAAACTGATTTGATATGATACGATTGAGTAAAAACATTCAAACTGAAGATAACATATATCTAGTTAGAATAACACCACATTGAAGATAACATATATCTAGAAACTGATTTGATATGATATACCGATTGAGTAAAAATATTCAAACTGAAAGATAACATATATGTAGTTAGAATAGCCATTGAAAGATAACACATATATCTAGAAACTGATTTGATACCACGAGTAAAAACCCATTCAAACTGAAAGATAACATATATCTAGTTAGAATAACATACATTGAAGAATAACATATATCTAAACAAATTTGATATGATATACCACGATTGGTAAAAACATTTACATTCAAACTGAAGGAATAACATATATCTAGTTAGAATAACATACATGAAAGATAACATATATCTAGAAACTGATTTATTCATGATAGCCTGTACCAATTGAGTAAAAACATTCAAACTGAAAGATAAACATATATCTAGTTAGAATAGCATACATTGAAAGATAACATATATCTAGAAACTGATTTGATATGATATACCGTTGAGCAAAAACATTCAAACTGGCGAAGATAACATATATCTGAGTTAGAATAACATACATTGAAAGATAACATATATCTAGAAACTGATTTATTATGATATACGATAAAAACATTCAAACTGAAGATAACATATATCTGGTTAGAATAACATACATTGAAGACTTAACATATATCTAAAGAAACTGATTTGATATGATATACCACGATTGATAAAAACCCATTCAAACTGAAGAATAACATATATCTAAGTTAGAATAACATACATTGAAAGATAACATATATCTAGAAACTGATTTGATGTGATATACCAAGATTGAAATACATTCAAACGAAAGATAACATATATCTAGTTGAATAACATACATTGAAAGATAACATATATCTAGAAACTGATTTGATATGATACCACGATTGGTAAAACATTCAAACTGAAGATAACATATATCTAGTTAGAATAACATACATTGAAAGATAACATATATCCCAGAAACTGATTTGATATGATACCACGATTGAGTAAAAACCCCATTCAAACTGAAAGATAATAACATATATCTAGTTAGAATATACATTGAAAAGATAACATATATCTAGAAACTGATTTATTATGATATACCACGATTGATAAAACCCATTCAAACTGAAGATAACATATATCTAGTTAGAATAACATACATTGAAAGATAACATATATCCCAAACTGATTTATTAATTATACCACAGATTGAGTAAAAACCCATTCAAACTGAAGATAACATATATCTAGTTAAGAATAACATACATTGAAAGATAACATATATCTAGAAACTGATTTGATATGATATACCACGATTAGTAAAAACATTCAAACTGAGAAAGATAACATATATCTAGTTAGATAACATACATTGAAGATAACATATATCTAAGTTTGATATGATATACCACGATTGAGTAAAAACATTCAAACTGAAGATAACATATATCAAGTTAGAATAAAATAAGCTCATATGGGAACATTTTAAGAAATATAATTATATACTAAACCAAGCAAGACATTTTATTTAAATAAAACTTGGGAACAAATTAGCTTTCCTGAACATTATATGAAAACTGTTTAATTTACATAATAACAGTCTTAGATATTCTAATAATGAGGATATATTACAAAGAAATTTGGGAGAATATCTAAGAATTTCTTCAAATTTAAAAGATACTGGAAAAGATTACTTGTCTTGAGTTCCGAGATATGTTAGTTGATTTATTAATTCACCTATGATCATGGTAAATGTTTGGTGTAAGATAGAGATATTTTTAAGATTTAAATCAATCTTATTTGTTTATTCTTTTTCAAACAGGCATAAATGAAACGCAAATTTTAAATTCTAGGAAGTTCATGTTTCGACTTAGAACTATAGTGTAATAAAGAAGGTTTGTTCACACACGGCATTCGAGACAATCTTTTTAAATTTTAATAAAAATCTGCACTTACATCATCTAGAAACATTTCTAACAGCGTTACAACAATAAGTTTTCTGAGCTGATAACTTCAGGACTACTAATCTTAAATATTTGTACAGGACATGTTTGCTAATTGGGAATTTTAAAGAAAGTACTTTCTCGTAAATTATTTACGCTTTATTTCTGCACGGTGTTTCGAATAATGAGCGTTATTCAAATTTAAGTAAGCTTGATTTCATGGAATAATTACAACTAAAAATTTGGTTTCGTGTAATATGTCCATTCAATGAATAAATTTGATTACGTAGTTAACTACTTTGAAATAAAAATAATACATGGAAACAAATTCTATTACAAATAGTTATTAATTAAATAGCGTATTTATGAAATAATAAATGTAATTTTACTGGATATTATAAGCTAATTGTAGACGTCTTCAAAAATAATTTATGACACCAATTTTGTGATAAATGCCTATTCTGCTTATGAGTACTTTTCGCTAAGATTTTGCCCTTTGATTCACTGAAATTGTTCTTCAGCCAAATTTCTTCATTATTATTAAAATTTCTTCCCTTTTAAATAAATCAAACCTTAACTATTTTCAATATTCTATTCCTCCTTCAAAATTGTCTTTTACGCAAAGGCACCAGTTGTTTGCTTAGATTTCACATAAATGGTTACATACCATCCAGTGGCGTGGCGTGAGTCTTTGCCATCTGGTGCGATCTCGTTGCCCCCACCATTGAAATAGTAATGACAATAGAATACATTGCCCGTACGTAAGAGTAATTACTCATAATTTGCTACGTTGAAATGAATAAATAATAAGGCGAAGAGTTTAAAATAAACAAAATAAATATTTCCCTTGCCATAATATATATTCAACGAATCATAGAACAGTAAAACATAATCATGTATAAAAATTTAGGTACGCGTTAAACTTATCAAGAATATTGAAATGGTTTTGTTTTAATTTTAGTTACATTAAGCTTAAATATATTTAATTTAATAATTTATTGTTTGCTTTAATTTTAGTTGCATGTAGCTGATACGTATCGGGAAAGTTTACTATTGTCCATTTCTCGATATTTCATCGTTTACTTTAATTCTAATAATTGAGTAATTTAATAATAATTATAAAAACCTACTTTGATTGGCCAAAATCTATTAATTGCAGAACTTGCATGAGCTTTTAGCTTTTAATTTTTATTCAGTTTCTTATTTTTGTTTTATTATTATTTGCTCAATGAATTAGTCTTATGGGTTCTTAAACAAAAACGAGGATAAATATTATGTAAGAGCATATTCACCGCTGCAAATATACCTGATATCAGAACTATAGACTTGAGTTTTCATAAGCTCATATCTTCGCAATTTAATCATTCATCGCTCATTCATAAGCTCTTGTGCAGTTTTACTAAACCGATGACGTCTATTTGTGCTTAGAAAAATATTATTAAAAAAATAAAATAGATTTTAACCATTGAGGATAGTAACTTCAGAACATTTTCGCCTTTGGGGGTCATAACCGAATAGTTCCAAGTTGTTCGGAAAACAATTTCATAAAATCTACCTAAAAATTTTATGAAATTCAAAGGTAAAATTATATCCAACTTCTTCCGATTCTGCCTTTGAGAAAATCGCGTTTGAGGATGTAATATGGGTTGAAAAATATTTGTTTAAAATCACATGCCGGACAGATATATTTTATTCTTGGTTGTAATAAAAGTTACATTTCATAAGATATATTTAATATAATTAATTATAGAGGTTGCTTTAATTTCAATGTCTGAAATGAATATTGTCAATATTTTAATAAATTATCATCTGCTTACATTTTTGTAAACCTCTATTTTAATATTTGAAAGAATATCCTCAACTTTCATAACTTATTGCCTATTTTAATAGTTAATCATCTGCCTTTGGTAATGGATAAAGAAAAATTCATAATTTCCATTTCAAATTGTCAAAAGTGATCCTTTACTTCTATTTCCATCTGAAAGAAATATCCAGACATGCAAAACTCAAGCATATTCCATTAGTAGATCTGCATTCAAATATGTAGAACAATGTAATTGTAATTATTTTATTTTAAATAAAATAAATGATCTTAGATAAAATTTTAATGTAAATTTAAAGATTTCTGAAAACAGTCTCAACTCTTTGAAATCAATTGTTTGAAATAATCTCATTCAATGGCGTAGTGATTAACAATATTAAATAAATAAAATTGCATTGCGATAAGCAAAACGTTAACGTTACATTATAACAATTCGTTATATTAATATTACATTGAAAGAATATATATAAAAAAGTAATTACTATGCATTGCAACGAATTATACAGAAAAATAACTCGAAATAAAAACGAACGTTTTTATATGGTGGCAAAGTTTATTAAAAAATAATTATTGAAATATAAGTTAAAATTTGTCGCAAATGTCTAAATATTGTATTGTTAGGCAAGTAAGAACGATTCCCAAAGTTTCAGAGCTCTAGCTTGATGGGAAGTCGGTTAAATTAACGATTGAATATTTGATGACACACACACCAAGTGAAATTCAGAAAAACGTTTTAAAAAGATCATGAGTAGGAACGAAATGACATTCAAAGACATCGAACAAATAATAACATTCATATATACAAATGAGTCGTTTTGCCAGTTAGATCCTGCTACAATAAAAATACAACACACTGAGAAAATACATTATTAATATTATTTTGTGAACTTATGCGTTATTCTTACCTCGATACGATGGGAACTAAAGTGCTTGGAAAACCCACGTGCTGCTCCGGGTGGTGAAGCAGTTAGTAACGTAATTCAACAGACGCGCAGCTGTAAAGAGGGATCAAAATTCTTTCGCGTTTCCCTTTTATACACTCCAGGGAAAGCAACTCGTTTCTCATTGGTGCAATTGTGATAGGTATTTTCGGGTTGTCTCATTTGGCTCTTTAGCGCTTTTTATGCATTTATAACTCGTAGGGAAGGGTTGATATATTAAAATGGTGCCACATTCTTATAAATTTTTTTTTTAATTTTAAATTAATTTTTACGTTTGAATTTTCTATATCAAATATTTCAATGAAACTAAAATTTTGGCGGCACTTGTCCGTTACAGCGGCGAACGTCAAATTACGATTGCGCCAAGTCGTCGCCAAACTCGTGAAGCCTATCTTTTTATGCAACCTATTTGGCGATATTTCTAAGTCGCTTGGCGATTAATCATTGGGCGGCGCTATAATAGACAAGTACCATTGAAAAACATACAAGAAAATAAATCGGGTAATCAATGATTGATGAAGCAATAAAAAAAAAAAGCGAAGGTAAAACCGAACTTTGATAGGGCCCCTTGGCGATTTTTTTTGAAATCGCGCCAAAATGGCGCCAAAGCGCTAAGTTTGAAAATCGTTTGAAGATGGAAACGGTAAAAAACATGGCTTCCGTCGGGGGAGATTTTTTTTTGGAAGAAAAAGGGTGGAATAAGGAGGAAAGAAGTTCCCTAAGGGAGGAACGGGGCAATCGGAAAGGAAGGTGAATGAACTTTTTTTTCTCCTGAAAAAAAGGAGCGTTTTTAAGCTGCGTTAGTGAAGCAAGTGTGGATGTAAAATCGTTATTTTTTTATCGAGGGAATGGCAAGAAAGGGGAGAAAATACTGATTATTAATGGATTAGGAATGATTTCGAGGGATAAAAAGGATCTTTTTTTGGCTTCGAAAAAAAATCGGAATGTTAAATAAAGGTTTGAATTTCGTAAGAATGGTATTTTTTAAATGAAAAGGGAGGAATTGTTTTAAAAAAATCAGCAGAATGAAGGATCGTATAAGAATACAAGAGGAAGCGTAATATCATATGAAATAAGAATGGAAACTCTTTTTTTGACCGTTACAACCTTCGCAGATTTACAAGAAATGAAAGAAAAGAATGAAAAAACGCTTACCTCATTTAGAAGGAACTGCTTCATCACCAGGCGGGTATATGGCGACGATAGCGTGAACCGTAGCACCGTATTTTCACTAATCTTTAATTCATCAACAGTCGCCTTATTCATAGCCTTGCAAAACCACATTCGCATCACAAGCATAATTTCAATCAAACTTAAATGGCTACTTTCAAACCAACTTCCACACCGGAGAGACTTTCTTTTCTTGTGCTCGTTACCCTGTCCACGTTTCCGACACATCCATACATAACCATCATGCAAACTCTTTTCTTCTGTTAATTTCATCTGATCACCACATACACAACATTTAACATTTTTAGCAATTAAACCCTCTTTCATACACCATTCAAGTACAGCATTCATACCTTGGATCTCCAGGTAGTTGAAGAAGGCAGATGTAGGAGCTTGAAATCTGGAAATTTTGGAGGACATTTTTTTTCCAACGGTCAAAAAATTTAAAAAAACAATTAGTGAAGCGGAACGAACTTAGCGTGGATGTAATGCGTGGGATTACGTCCACGCTGCGTGACACGTAATGCGTGGGATTAGATTGCATTGTGGGATTAAATATATTGCATGTAAAACATATGCATGTAAAATATATAAATGGTAAAATATATACGCTGCGTGGCACGTAATGCGTGGGATTAGATTTAGTAGGGTTACCAGAAAAAAATTGTATGGTTACCATATTTAGCGAATTATCGCCCAAAAAAAGTTAAAGCGCGCCAGGCCCTATCAAACTCAGGTTCAACCAAAAGCGAAATCTGTGTAATCCGTTTTATTATATATTATGCAGTTTTATTTATGGTTATGTTCTGGTTCTTTGGACATTATTGTAATTTTTTTTATATTATTAGTGATAAGTAGATAATCTGTATAAATAGCAGCGGGAGATAAGTAGTAATCTGTATAAATATCAGCGGGAGCCATGGTCCCGGGGGGTGCAGATGTGGGGAATGGTCGAGCTGGTTTATCTTGTCTGATTCACCAGGCCATGATCATGAAGTCCAACAACTGTATCGTCGTTGGGTCTACAGAAGTACATATGCAAATTTTCAAGCAAAATGGGAGAGTAGACGTGGTTAAAAATATAGTTGCAAGATATGAACTAAACGAATATACTTACAATTGCGTGAAGTTAAATGAAAGCTTGCCAAATATTTTATTCAAAATGAGAAAACACATTTCACATTTCGAGTTTTGAAACCACAACGATGCCTGCAGCTATCCGTTGTTGCTACGCACTAAATACAATGAATTTATTCGTTGTGATTTTCGATTTATTATTTTATTGTTTTTGGAAAACTCATAGTCCTGACGGTGAGCAGGTGACTTTAAACCTCTTCAGGTTTCTTTGTTATTTAGAAGAGCGGTGCTGCGTTGATATTGCTTATTTTATACTTTAATAAACTTTCCCGAGTACCTAAATTTCTTAGTTGTTGCAAATAAAAATTTGTTTGTTTCATACGATTGTCTAATGTATAGCAAAGTTAATGTAAATGGATATTTTATTTATTTTCAAACTTTTTAATGGCTGCGCGGTTTTTTTTCCTACGTAGAATGTCATTTATATTTGTTTTAACATACTAAACTGTTAGTTAGTCAATTTTATGTGTACATAATGCTTTCATGATATTATTTTTTTTATTTCTATAAGTAGGCGGTAAATGTAGGGCTTGCACTGGAAGACAGACATCCACGCTACGCCAGTGATCAATATGACTTACTGAGAGATCGCTCCCTTGCCTTACTCTAAATTTTACTGTTGAACTTTATTCACATTTTGGCATGTGTTAATTAAGTTAAGGTCTTCCCGGGCACATTAAGCCCCTTCAGGCGGAATCGATCTGAATTTCTGCAGCCTTTGGGCCAGGGTGATATTTCTAGCTATTAGGTTAGATCTAATAATTTGTGACTATTTACATGAATATCAACAAAAATGCTATAGTGATTTTATTAGAAGTTGATTTCTAATATGTGAAATCTGTAATTCTCAGAATATCATCATCAGGAATATCCTGAATCCAAAATATCCAAGTCTTTTAGCAACAGATGTGTCTAGGTTTCAAGAAATCCCAAGTAGAGAATTCAAATTAAACAAATTATTGTTTTTTCTGGAGATAAAGAGTGTTACATCTCAGTACGGAATATGTACTGAAAATTATTTTGACTAGACTGATACTATTTGTATAAATAATTTAGGCTACTTTTAGTCATGCCATTTGAAGTTCCCAATCGTATTTTAGCTTCTCTCTCTCGTCAAAGTAGCAGATACATATAATTTTTTTTCTCTTGTAATACATTATAACCTCTTCAAATAGATATTCTTGGAATTACAACACATAATCCAATAATACAAAAATAAAATAAAATATTCGTTTCTTTTCATCAAGTAATCAGTTTCAATAATGAGAATTAAAAAATTCAGTGGGCAAGAAAATGTGAATTTAAATTGATTCGTTTATTGAGCAAAACAATCTTCATTTTATGAAGTTATTATTGTTCATACGGATGAAATCTGAAGGATCCGTATCTATTTAGCTATCCTATTATACGATTATTCATTTAACTCCATTCTTTTCTCCCTTTCTTACATTTAAGAAACTAATTAGAGAGCAATAAGAAAAATCGATACTTAAAATTCATGCATGGGAGCCAATGACCAAAAAAATTAAAGGTTTTGCATATTTAATAGTAGTTAGTCTGAGATTTATAAATAAAAGGAAGAGTTTGTGTATATGTGTGTGTGCGTGGCGTAATGGAAAGAGAGAGATTTTAAATTACAGGAGGATAAAATTTGGAGGAAAGAATTCACGGTTAACCACAGTGGGCCCCTCAGTGCCAATTTTTTTTCCAAATCTGCTTGAAATTCATCAAAGTTTAATTTTAAAGTGGAGTTTTCATTCCCAGCGTATAAGTTGATTGAAAATGAAGAATTTGTGCTTGCCGGTGGAGGAGCGGAAATATTACTAAACATAGGACCATTAAATTTGGCTCAAAAACTCTATGGGTACTCATATCTTACGTTTCGAAGCCGGGGTCTCAAAATATGTTTTTGATTCTTAAAATTTGCATTTTAAAATTCATACAGCGTCATGTTTGACTCGTAGTTTTTCTCCGTCAGATTTAGTTTTTTTTTATTCTCTAAGTGTTTTAGAAATCATTATCTTTAACAGTAATATTGATTCTTCCTAGAAGATTAACAATTCTTTGTAATTCACCACAGTTTTCTTCAAATTTCATTTGAAAGTTCACACACGTCATGCATGTCGTCATAGTTCTTTGATAAAATAAATTTCAGTTTCGGCCATTTTTTTTTTTCGGTTTTGATTCGGAACTACGTGTTCTTGACTTTCTCAAACTTATTTAATGTTAATGTTTTGTGTTTTCGGGTTGCCAGTTGATTAAAAATTGACTTGTTGAAAACTAACCTTATTTTCCCTTATCCTTTTCGCTAAGGGCACTTTTGATAAGAAACAGTACAAAAATTAGATATTTTAAGGGCGGCAGCGAGTTAATAACGCTTATGCTCAACAAAGGAAGAAAATGCCTGTTAAAACAACTGGAAAAATTCGATATAAAAACCAACGTTTTTAAAAAAAACGCTTTTATATGGTGGCAAAGTTTATTAGAGAAAATTATTGAAATATTAGTTAAAACTGTTGGTTATTTTTAACTTTAAAATTTACTTAAAAAAGAGACATTTGTGAGCGTATTAAAAAATTCATAATACTCATAAAATCAAAACATGCATTTGAAAATTTGTAAGCCATTCTATTAAAAAAAAAAAAATGGGAACCAGAATTCAGAAAAAATTATTGTGATAAGACATGGCGCCAAATATTGGAAACTTTCTTTCTTGCGAATGATTACTGTCTAAAAGTCAGCAACCCTTACTATCTCGGAGATAGTAAAGTTGAGATAGTATCTCCCCTTTGTGAGTACAATAGTTTTACGAGGCGTCATGTGGTGTGGGGAGTGCCCGGTGTTCCCAAAAGGGGAAAAAAAAATTTCCTCAATCCTAAAAGCGCCTAGAGGAAATAATATTTTACTTATTAAAATTATTGAAATATTAGTTAAAACTTGTCGCAAACGTCTAAATATTGCATTGTTAGGCGAGTACGAACAATTCCCGAAATTTCAAAGCTCTAGCTTGATGGGAAGTTGGTTAAATTAACGATCGAAAATTTGATGACACACACACACACACACACCAAGTGAAATTCAGAAAAACGTTGTAAAATCAAATCTCGCTAATGGAGTGTGAGGTTAAGCTAAGGCAAAATGTGGGGAAGGGGAATGGGGAAGGAAGGCCGTTGTCAAATCATTCAAAATGGTTTAAAAGTGGCTAGTTATTGATGAGATTTGAAAGATATAAAAGTAGATATTGATGATGTTAGAAAGATAGTAGCTGTTAAAAGATCTGAGTAGGGTAGCCCTGCAGGGGGGAGTCAGTGAGGCTTATATGGGAGGAGGATCAAATGACAATGTCTACTGTAATGAACGATCTATTATGGTGGTTTGAGGGGTGACGACCCTTTAGTTGTCTTATAAATGTATTTCTGACTGTTTGGATGAGTGAAGATGGCCTGTGCTCTAATTAGCATTTGCATTTCTAATCCTTTGCAGAGTTTTATTTTGTGTAGTTTGAATACTTTATATATGGGTCGAGCTGTGGCGACCAGCAGAGAACGCATAGATGAGAAGAAATAGTGGTTAAGGACAGGAATTTCAACTATGTCGTTTTCCAACTTGATTTACAGTTCTGAGCGTAGGCCAACAAAAGGTCACTCTGATAAGGAAGATGTTTAAGGTTCAGACAGTCCTTTAAGCGAATGATTCTCCTTTTTTGTAGGAAAAGTTCCTTCTAAAAGTCGAATTGGGAATCCTTATCCAATTTAAATTCAAGCAATTTTTGAAATCTGTTTTCGAAATTAGGGCATATTTTCTTTCATGCAATTTCAATATCTCTTCCTTAGTACCATAATTATAATTTTTAAACTAATCTATTCATATGCAAAAATTTTGGAAAAAAAATTCTTATAATTATTTTTCTACACTTTATATATAACAATTGTCATATTTTAATATTACAGTACACTTACCAGTCAATCAAAAGTATCATTTGAAAAAAAAAAAATGTGTTTATCTGTACAATTTATCCAATAATCGGTACGAATAAATTACTGCATAAGTGTACCAGTTCATTTTTTCTAAAGTACTTTTTTTTTGTTGGATTGTAAGCTGTCCAAATGAATACAGAACTTGTTCAAATGGACATAGTATGTTCCATATTGCATTCAATCATAACATTTAATTCTGTTACAAAAAAATTTGTTTTTCAATTTCCGAGTACAGTTATTTGAGCGTTATTTAATAAACATTTCCTTGTGCTCGGATAAAAAGAGTTTCAGTAGTAATTAAAGCTTTGATAAAAATTGTTTGTGCAGTAATTAAAGCTTTGATAAAGATTGTTTGTGCAGTAATTAAAGCTTTGATAAAGATTTAATTTTTCAGTTTAGTTCAGTTTATATTAACGTCGCACTAGATGCAACACGAGGGCTATTGGCGACGGACCTCGTAATTTTGAACCATGGTCAAGTGACGAGGACGACACCTGAGCTGGCACCCCCCTCTCCTAACATCCACACCACGCCAACGGGAGGACTTTGGGCCCCGAACAGATTTAACGTGCATCAGCCACGGCTACACGGCGGGTCTTTGGCGGCCAAGGATCGAACCCGCGACTGAACGAAAACCGCCGGCCGCTAGTCCAAGACCTTGACCACTAGGCTACCGCGGCCCTATTTAATTTTTCAGAGTTATTACGTAAAGAAATTTACAAACAAAGATAAATGCTGTTTCAAAATATATTTGATTAATTCAATAATTAATTAACCATGGCAACGAAAATTTTCCGCACAATTTTGTAAGAAATTAAGGATATACAATAAACAAAGAATGTAAAACAAATAAAACACATTTCCTTTTTAATGCTGTAATTAATGCAATGCAGGATGAGTTTGAAAAGGTAACATAATTATGTAAAAACACAAAATTTCTTTTCAGTATTACTAATATAAGCTAACAATTTGAATAGGTTTCTGTACAGTTCATACGAATTTGTTGATTATCAGCATAAACTTAGTGTAAAATGCTCTATAATTTTAAAAAAAATATTTCGAAATAGTCCACGGTCTTATGGCCGTAGTAGCTAAGAGGTCATGGCTGCGGGCTCGCGAAAATTAGTTTTCTTCGAATAGGGTTTTGAGCTTTGATCCCACTAAGAACCCGCCGTGTAGCCAGGGCTTATAAAGGTTAAATTTGTTGGGGCTCAAAGTCTTCCCATTGGCGTGGTGTGGAAGTTATGAGAGGGGTTGCCAGCTCAGTTATCGCCCTCGTCACTTGACCGTGGTTCAAAATTACGAGGTCCGTCACCATTAGCCCTCGTGCTGCTTCTAGTGCGACATCAATAAAACCAAACCACGGTCCTAAATACTAATTAGAAACTGAGCTGAAGTATTTTAATATGTATTGTTAACATTTGTCTTTTGAAGTATTTTTATATGTATTGTTAACATTTCTTATCTGCATTTTTAACATTTGTCTTCTTTTGCATCATTAAAAGAGGAAATTTTCTCTTTTTACACAATGGAAATGAAAAAAAATATTGAAAAGATTTTATGATAAAACATTGTCTCTTATACTAATCTAAATTAATCTAAAACTTTCCTTAAGGGGACTTAGTACCTTTGCACCTTCAAAAATTCGATCTTTCAAATTTGTTTTTTAAAAAATAGTACTGAATGTTCGGAGCATTTTAAAACAAACCGCGTCAAAATCCGACAATTATTACGCCCTGTGCAGCAAAAAGTGTAAATGTCTAAAGTGGCTTGTTCTATGTAATGCAATGTAAACAAACCTCTTTTTCTCAGTTAGCTATTTTCACACTTTCCCACAGGATTAAAAAAAATCTTTTGCATGCAGAGCTTTAAAATTTTACATGAGTGTTGTACTTGTAAATCTTTATTCTGTGAACCTCAATTTTGTGAATAGGATGATTAGATTTTATTTTATAACATGATACACGAAAAAAAAGTTACTAAATACAAACTTGATAATTTTTTTAATTTTTCAATTTTTTTAATGTAAGGTAAATTTAAAATTTGAGGTTTACAGAATATGCTCATTATTTAGCTTTAATTTGGTATAAGAATTATGGTTCTGCTGTACATCTTTCAAAAGTTATCTTGTGGGTAACGTAAGGTAAGCTAATTTATTTTTCAAATTTTTGTACGCATATTTCGTGTTGTATAAGAAAATATATTAATTTAATAGCAAAACTTGACCCAATATTTTAAACTATGAACTTTATTACACAAACTGGCAAAGTTTCATACTGAAATGAGCAAAAATTGTTGTTTTATGAAGAATCGAAAAAAGTTTGTCAAAATGTTCTACTTTTGATTTCGTAAGGTACTAAGTCCCCTTAATAGCATTTTTGTACAGCGCTCATTTCTTCTTAAGCCACTAGCAGCTGTCATAACTTAAATAGCAAAAAAATAAGAGGATGAAACTGAAATTTAAAATTTATTTCCAAATGATGAAATAATATATAAGTCATAAATTAATCCATTATTTTTTTATATTTTAAACAAGTAAATAAATCTTATTTTTGGCATAATATTTTATACATTAAAAACTCAAAATAATTCACATTATAAGTTTAAAAAGTAAAAAGAATTTAAATTTGGCATAAAACATAAAACGCATCACTTCATTTTGTACTTACTTTAATTTTTCTTTTGACTATAACAAATTTTTTATACTTATAAAAATAAATTTCGCAAAATAACAAGAAATTATCAAAATGAAAAAAAATTAACAACTACTT
>BMAW01033000.1:0-25998 GCA_019974015.1 Nephila pilipes
TTCCTGCGTAGCCTTTCGTTAGCTGAGAAACTTTAGTTAAGAAACATACTTTACATATAAAGTACTGATTTAATTTTGTGCAAATTAAGGTCATACAAGAGCTACATGATCTATAGGAGACAAAACTCAATTTTGAATAATAAATTAATGATGAAAAATTAGTCTCCTAACATATTACCACAGCTCAAATTTCAGCTTTTCATTCATGTATGAGCTAGATGGTCCACTTGCATGAGTCTGCTGTGTGGAATACTGATGCAAAATTTGAACAGACTCATAAAACAGAGATTTGAACAAATCCCTTTAAGAATTAAGTAGAGAATGTCTAAATAGTTTATTTTAAAATTTTGTTCAAATCCAATAATTAGTTTTAGAGATATATTCCAGCAAAGTTATTAGGGACTATATAACAGAATATTTTGTGCATGGTTTATCTGCAAAACACTTAAATTTTTTTTTTTCTCATATATAATCTTTACAAAAAAAAAAAAAAAAATCCTTTTAATCAGCATTTTTTAATTTTAATTTTTTTTTACTTTATAAAACAAAAAAATTATTTTTTGTGTGAATGTTTCAAATTCAAAAAACCAATTGATATTAATACCCCCCCCCCTCCAACACAGAATAAGTGGACCGATTATTAATAATTTTAGATTATAAGATGGTTCCTTAACATTGAACAATTTGAAAGCATCATTTTAATTTCAAATATTCTTGGACTACTTGAAGTTAAATGAAATTCCAGATTTAAGGCATTATGATATTCAGAAATAAAGTATCTATAAATGTTTGTATATTACAATTCTCCTTTTTCTACATAACAACTGTATTAAACAATTCATTTTTTCCCACTACATCATATTAGAAAATACAGAAATAAATTATATTTCTTTTGTTGAGATCTTCTTTGAACAATGCTTAGTAGAAGACTTTATATTGTTAAATGAATGAGACAATCTTTAAGTACCAATTATTTTTTTTTAACTCATCATTCTGAAGTTTTTATTGAAGAGAATATTACAAAATTTGTAATTCACATTAATTGAAAAATCAGATTCATGAGACAAAAGAACGATATTCCAAAATGAAAAATTTCCTTAGTGAGTGATAGTATTTTAATGACACAAAGAGTCAGATGTGGGCACGCTGTGCCAAAGAAGGTGAAGCTGTGATCTAGATGTTTAAAAATTTTTTTGTTTTATATGAACCATTTAGTCTTATTAATTTTAACCAGCATAATAAAATTGCAAAAGTTTTTAAGGCTCCTCCCCCCCATTTTTTTTTTATAAATAAACAAAAATACTTGTTTAGTTAATCAAATAAAAATATTCTATAATGATATAATTTTTTAAAATACTTATTTAAAAGACATCAGTTTTCAAAGTATTTTCACCCAAAAATTCATAAAAAATAAAAGATTTTTAAAATTTATATCCTGCAAAAATTCTTAAATGTAATAGAATTCAACAAAGTAAATATAAAATTAATACTGAATGCAAGGCATTGTGTTCGCTGCATATTTTAAAAATAATAAATTGAAGAACATAACAAATACCACATAACAATTTAATTAACTATATGTAAAATTGAATACCAAACTTTTAAATAATTTCAAACTGGTTAATACCATTAAATGCATGACAAATTCAATAGTAAAAACCAGCTAATCCAGTTTTTATTAACTAAAGTTAAGTGATTTGATTCTTCATCAAATGCCTCAGAATTCATATGAAGTATAACCAAATTTCTCAACTTTTAAAACATTTGCTTTAAAATTAAGGTTGTCTTCTTGTAATGTAATGAAACAGGAGTCAAACTTGAATACATTTCAAAGGAAAAAAGTTCTTTTATTAAAACAATTTTTTTACTTGAATAGGTATAGTTAGGTAGCATTATAATACAATAATTCGAAATAAAAACCAATGTTTTTAAAAACAACGTTTTTATATAATGACTAAGTACATTAATTATTATACATTAAATTCAAAACAAACACGTGATAAACACATAAATTTTTTTATTTTAATTTCAATTTAATCAATCATTTATTGAATATTTTTTCTGAAAAATTTTACAGCACATACAAGCCTTTCCTTCTTAGTTTCCAAATATTTTTGGATTACCAGATCTAACTGCGTGGAGGTGAGGTGAGGCTAATTTGAGTATGATTGGCTAAGTGTAGATAAATCTACATGTATTACATGTCATACTCTTCTAGACCCAAAAACGTGGACAAAACAAAACGAACTTTACTAAAAAATTACGAATGGAGCAAATAAAAGTTATGCATCTAATAATTTTTACTAATTCATGATTTCTAGTCGACATGCCAATCATTTAAATTCTACTTTCCTAGTACTTCTGAAATGCTGTACATCAAATTCTAGAAAGCATAATTTTTAACTTTAAAATTTACTTAAAAAAAGACTTTTGTGATCATATTACAAAATTCATTATATAAAATAAAAACATGCATTTGAAAGTTTGTAAGTCATTCTATTGAAAATGGGAACCAGAATACAGAAAAAATTATAGTGATATGACATGGCGACAAATATTGGAATATTTCTTTTTTCTGAATGATTACTGACTGAAAGTCAGCAACCCTCACTATCTCCCCTTTGTGAGTAAAATTTTTTTATGATACCTCATGTGGCGTATGTGGAATTTCCGGTGTTCTCAGAGGGGGAAAGAAATTTTTTCCACAAAGTGCCGAGTGGAAGGGATATTTTGACTTATTAAAATTATTGAAATATTAGTTAAAACTTGTCCCAAATGTCTATATATTGCATTGTTAGGCAAGTAAGAATGATTCCCGAAGTTTCAAAAATCTAGCTTGATGGGAAGTAGGTTAAATTAACGATCGAAAATTTGATGACACACACACACCAAGTGAAATTCAGAAAAACGTTTTAAAAAGAGATGTAGTATGGAATATATTTTGTGTGGGAAACAGATCTACATATATACCAACAGTAATGAGACTATTACTAAAATATACTGCTCTTTATATGATAGTGAAATCAGAATTTTAATAATAGAATTGAAACTTTTGTCAACCTGAAAAAATATGTACAATTTGGGCTTTTTTTTTTTTTTTTTAAAATCACATTAGGTAACGATAATTTTATGAAAAAAGAAATTAAGATATTTAATTTAGCAATTAAAAATTAGTTGCAAACCAAATTATTATCAATTATACATTTATTTATTCTTTTTAAAACATATATAAACATACAAAAACAAAATTAAAGTTAATTAGGCAAAGGATACATTGTTGACGCATCAATTCAGTTTGTAATACTTGATCCCTCTTAGGAATCATTTGTTTTACATCACTCCATTTCGTCGTGATATCCTAAAAAAGAAAAAAATCGAGACACAAGTTTAATAATAATTTTAAGAGTTCATTTTACAAATAAAACACTCCAAGAATGAATGTACTTCTAAAAAGACAAAGTACTTTTTAAATTACGATTACCTCTCTAAAATAAATATTCACCTACATACTTTTTTTTCCAGTTGCAGAAATAGTTGAACAAAGAAATAAGCAATTCAATGTTCATTAATAAAGTGTTATTTACATCCAGTTTGAAAAGATTCTGTATAAACAATTCATTTAAAAAGTTTATCCACTTGAAAGGTATCAGTTTATCTCATATTTATCTACAGAAGGTAAATTTCTAACTTTTAGCTTAATTGTGCTCAAAATTATCCATAAAAATTTTCTCCATACACGATACTTTTTTATAATTCTTGAATAACATGTATAATTCGTATAAAATGCAAACAACTACATCTGAAATCAATATAATTTGTAAATCATCTAACAGATTAATATTATATTTTATAAAATTATGAAGTTAAAGATATTTTGAAAATATGACATATTTTAAAACTGCAATACAAACAGCCATTCATGGCAAAGAAACAAGAAAATACATCAAAATGAATAATCAGTTAAATAAATAAAAGGAAATATCTTTCCCAATTAAAACAAATTATAGAGTTTTTATAACACTCTCACATTTTTTTAATGCTCCTTAAGAGAACATTTTAAATTTAAAGAAGCATTACGATTACATAAAATAAATACTCTTTACTATGGATTTGTAGATAATTAATAGCGACACTCCTCTATAATATATATATATATACAAAATTTAAATACTGATTGTATCTATCAAGATAAATTTAGAATTTTATACTTTCTAGGGGTAAAAACTTGTTAACATTGAAATGCATAATTTCTACATTATTTTTCCAAAATATTTCTAGCACTTTACAATAATATCATTTAACTTCTCCCCTCTTCCTCTTCAAATAGATCAGCTTTAGGGGAAAAAGTCATCTGCATTTACTAATTACCAGGGGTCTAACACATAAAGCCTACACATACATTTTTACAATTCATATCTTTTGTCCACATTTCCTAAAATATTTTTAACAAGTAGCAGGCAAATTTCATTTCAAATTCACAGGGATTATTATTCCTGATCAAATGAATCAAATATTGCCAACAATTGATTTGCTCCCCAGGACTGGTTTTTTAATCCTATTGGAAGTGTCACAGTAAATTAAAAAGTCTTGAATCTCTTCATTGAATGTTAGTATTGGTGAGTCATTTGAAACTTGTATAAAATATTCATGCATTTAAATCTCTATTAAATCATTTGTTCTTTTGATGCAAATCGTCTCATTTGGCAAGTTGATGTAACATTTTCAAAATATTTGCTTGATCATAATTGAATTTTAAAGGTTTATGACACTTGTTATATTTATATAAAGTGTTTATCTCATTTTTTAGGAGCATCTTTTGACATAGTGTGGAAAAGCACATGCTTGCTAAATGAAAGACTTAAAAATATGCATATTCTTGCTTTGAAGAGTAGGATGGGAAACAATGTCACATTATTTGCTGTCTAAGAACTTATGTTTAATTTCAGACATTTTATTTGAAATATATTTTTTAATTTACCTACAAACAAATAATAGCTTTAAAAGAATCAAATCCAATACAAAATATGAATGACTCTGAAATAATGTGAATAATAACTCCTAACACCATCAAATAATTATTGAAGGCTGCTCATTTTAGAATGCAATATAACCCTAATAATTTACCCATAAACAAATTCTCACAGAAAGTATAAGAATTATTAAAATAATAGATAAAAAATTTACTAAATACACGAGAGCAAAATACAATGAATATTCTACATTATAAGATGTTAAGTGCATAATACTTATTAATTTGGGGCTGATGATATTCCAATACCCATGTGTTTGGATTTCCAAACACAAAGGTATTGGAATATCATTGTTCATAAACCAGATGTCGTAAAGAAAAAGAAACTAAACTTGCCTATCAAGTTAACAAATATTAAAAAAAAATTTAGACTTGTAGAATTTTGGATCTGAGAAATTCTATAATGATTTTTCAACAAATTTTGCTTAAAATAAAGCTCTAACATTATTTAAGTAAAAATAAGCTTACAATAGATGTAAGTGTTGTGTAGGGATTCTCAATTCCTCCAGGAATCTGGCATTGCGTTGCAATTGTTTGAACTTCCTGTGCCAAAGCTGTAATAGATTTGTGTTCCTTATCTGCTTCACCCAGAGTTTGCTTGAACTGCTCATGGGCATCGATCAGACCCTAACAGTGAGACAATACACAACAAAATTAATCAAAATTCAAAGCATTAAAAAAGCTAGTAAAACACTTTTGAATACAATTTTTAAAATATATTTTGCATTGTCCTACTGAATGTTAATTATTTTAAAAAATAAGTAAAGATAATTATGATAAAAATAAATGTTTTTCAATTATAAAAATAATATGCATTTAATGTTCAGTCCATTAATTTTTCTCATAATAAAACCTATGTTACAATTTTAAAAAAAAGCATGTCAAAATTATACCTGAATTTCTTCCATAGTATGTACAATAAACATATCGACTAGGTCCTCTCGAGCACCATCCAACCAGTTGTTGAAAGGCTGAAATTTTAAAATAAATAAATAAAAATTATTAATAGCAAAAGATAATGGTAATAAATTTAAATCAATTATTCATAAATTTTTATATACATCTGATATTTTAAATTTCACACATAAAATACATGCTATTTAAAAATGTACAATTACTTCATGCAAAATTTTCTGAACAGTTGAGTTCATAATGATTATACAGAAACTTTTGATTACCTTTTTATTTTACTAAATTTGTTCTAATAACAAAAATTCCGCAAATTTAGCAAGTAATTTCAAGTTATTCATTTTATATAAAAAAAATATGCTTAGTAAACAGTATAATGCAGTTTAGTAGTATTCTCTCTAATTTAAATAAATAAAAAAAAAAAAAACTTACAGCAGCTCTCTTAGCAAACTCAAGGTGCAATGTATCAATCTTTTCCAGAACCCTTTCGGCTTCCTGAAACAAAAGATATTTAGAGCCTAAATTTAAGATACAACTTATACATTAGAGAATAATTCTGTCAACTTATTTTAAAATTAAATAAATATTTACATTTAGATACATGATAAGATATTATGAAAAAAAAAAATAAATTAAAAAATTAGTGTTTTAGTTCACATTTGAAAATTCCTCAAGATAAATCTTAATTTTTAAAAAGTATTAACTCAAACTTCGGGATTAGTAAGATTTTTGTTTAAAGCAAATGTTCTATTCTCAGAAATGCTCTGGATAATATTCAATTGAATGATGAAGTTCATAAGTGCAAGAGCCAGATATGGCTATCCTGTGCGAAACACAGTGTAACTATGAGCAAGTTGTTAGAAAAAAAGATAAAAATTGATAGATAAGAAAGAAAATCTAAAATAGAGAAGGATCATTAGAGTAATTCAAATAGGACATTAATTCATTTCAAAACAATTCCTTTTTCCTATTTTATAGAACATTCCTTTCCACTTTTTTTCCTGGTTGAAAGGTATTTTAAGCTGATTGACTAGCATGTAGGTGTAAAATCTCATTTTCAAGATAACAAAATTATTTCTTACCTCAAGTGCACTCCTACGTTTCTGAGTCAAAGTACCAAGCCTGTCCCATTGATCACATATCCTCTGGCACCTAGCATTAACTGAGGCAGCATCATGATAATCCAATGCACTAAAAATATGAATACAAACATTATTTTAAATACCTTATCAATAAAATGTATAAAAATATTATAATTATTTCTTAGAAGAATTTTAAAAATTAAAACTTGAACTAACTTCAGCTCTTGAGCAATGGCAGCAATTTGTTCTACACGATCTTGATGTGCAGCCAAGTCACTTTCAAAAGCTTCATGCTTCTTTTTCAAAGCCTATTGCAAAAATTTAACCAATATATTTCAAGTAAAACATAACAAATAAGGCAATAAAAATACCTATATAAACGATTTATACTTATTTAAATTATTTTTACTTCAGGTTCATTATACAATTTAAGAAAAACTCTGCTGTATTCTTTAAAACTTTGAGAAAAATCTTATTTATCTCAATTTTTGCTATTGCATTTTCAGATACTGATTTAAATTAAATAAAATACAAATAATATTTGTGTAATCTCATTTGTTCATTTTTAAATGCAAATAAAATTATATCAATCGATATAAATGAATGAAGTTATACATTCTTTTTTTCCAATTTTACAATTACTTATATAACTTCCATTACAATTTTAATACGGCAGCTTCTAAATCAGAACAGATAAGATACTTGGAATGAAAAAATCAATTCCCATATAATAATGAAAAACTGTAGATGAAAATATATGTACTCTATCCAATAATGTTTGGAAGCTGGTTCATAGACTTAAAATTGCTCTTATAATTCCATCTCAATCAAAATATTAAATAATCATTGCATATAATATCCATACAATAAATAGATTTAATGCTATTAATTGCTATGACTTCAAAGATCTTTTTGATTCTATTAACATAGTGCATCTAATTAAAGTTCTAAAAGATATGCATAAGAAATTCCATATTAATATGATTATTTACAAATGAAAAATTTAATAATGTTTGTATTAAAAGAAAATTATATAAGTTTTAATAATAAGATATGTAAACAAATTTGAGATATACCACATGGTGAGCTTGTAAATATTTGTTTAGACAATATTTACCAACATTTTTAAGAAAATAATTTTTCAATTATAATAGTTATAAGATGTTTACATATATTAATGTTATCTTCTTCGAAATCAATCATAATAAAAACGTTATAAAAATTTTACCTTCATTTTTTTTTTTATCCAGAGTATTTAAGTTTATTCCAAACTTGTTATTATAAATGAAGCAGAATATTTAGATATTTTTTTAACACAGAAAGTAATAAAATTTTTAGTCATATATATGATAAAAGGGATATATTTTCCTTTAAGATACATACATTACTCTTACAAGGAAGTAAGCTTGAATAATTTTAGGAACATAATTTATAATCATATTTTACAAAATTTTAAATTTTTACCTTTAACACAGGATATATATCTACATAAACTTTGTTAAGTTTTTTTTATAAAAAAAAAAAACAAAACAGTCCACTATTTGATTTTCATTGGAATTTTTTAGAGTAATTTAAAACACATAAACAATTAAAAATTACAGGTTTTTTTTTTTCCTGTTCTTAAATTTTGTTTTAATTAAAGTTTTTACATTTTTTTCTTGCATTAGACCTTTTTTTTTTTCTGATAAAAAGCATTACACTTCATTTCTGGTTAAAACATCGATTCCTTTATGTGGGATATTTGTGTGAAAAATGTTGCTACAATGGCATCTTATCCAAATTTTAAAGATCTTTCATACTCTGGTTGATTTATTGTTTAGATCATTCTTTACTTCCATTAGATATACACAGATTGTATACATCGTTTTATCTACATATATATTTTATTTATTTGTATCTTGTTTTTGTGAATTTATGGAATTTCCATTTTGAGTTATAACATTTTTCGGTCAAAATTGTTTGGTATCTATAAAACATTGTCTGAGCAATAAGTCTGTTAAAAACTGGATTCAGAATTTTAAATTTTTATCTTTTTTTAAATTGTTTTTCCTTTTTTCATGCATTGGATTGTACTTATTCATCAGTTGAACTTTAGCTTACTGCCATTACTTTACAGATTTAGTATTCTTTCAGGCATATTGTTCTCTTTTTTAAATGTTTTGTGGTGTAAGTTTCCCTACATTTGTAATGTGTGTGTGTGTGTATATATATATATATATATATTACAAATGTAGTGTTAAAGTAGAAAATACAAAATATATTTTTTACTAAATTGCAGATAACAGAATTTTTTTTAATTATTTTTTTTTTAAAATTGAAGGATTTTAAATCCCACATCTTTATCCCCATGAGTTAATATCATTGCTTATTTATTAAACAGTTTAAAAAACTACATATATTATTTTTTACATTGAAAATTTCCTGTATAAGTTTTAAAGATGCCCTCCCTCCCATTTAAGTATTAGATTTTAAAAAAAAAAATCGCTCATCCTAACTTCAAAATTCTCACAATTTAATTTCTTGGTACTTTTTTCAGATAGAATGGAACATTTTGTATTTCCCCCTTTCTATCAGAATTTTTTAAAAAAATCAATTTTAAATGTTAAATACCTTATTTTACTTTATTTAATATAAATAGAAATTCATAGACAAAAACTGACTTAATCCTCTCTCTGTCACACCACTGATGAATTTATGTAACTAGTGAATTTTAAGTATTTGTTTTAATTACTCAAAATGAAATGAAGAATCTTGCAGCATTATATTTAAAACCATTATTAATTTGATTAAATACCTTCAATTCATTCAATTTACAATTTCTGAAATCTTGACTTTGAAGCATTTCTTCTTTTCCCTGAGTCCAATCCTCATGGATATCAGCTTTGTGCTTGAATTTCTGAGCCAAATGATCCAATCGCTCTAATCTAAGGAATATCAGTAATGATTAAAAGCTCCAACAATATTAAAAAAATGAAGTAAAAAAATTTATTGTCAACAAACTTAGATTGTGTGCAAATCAAATATTTTTTTTCTGGAGTACAGAACAATTAAAAGTACCTTTTCTTCAATATGTAAATTTTCACAATATCAATATAAATAAATGACATTAGAAATTTATACTAAACACAACTTACATAATAATACATTTATAACTATAGTTGAGTTTATATTTCTTTAATACTTTTTTTTATTTTTCTAATACTACTGAATTACATATTATCAAGTAACCGAGATTATTTAATATTTAAATAAAATCTGTAACAATTTTCCAATGCTCAATTTTCATATAGTCAAATATTTCTTCCAAACAATATATACCTCATCATTTCAGATAGCAACCACTCTTCAAAACCTTTTTCTGACATTTCCAATCCCTTCCATGCATTATGAATATCCTAAAATTTAAACATTTATTTTAAGCGCATGAAATAACAATGAGAAAATAAAACATCACTTGCTATATATATAAATAGATACATACTTATGTACATACTTCTTATTTTTAAGTAAAATAACAACCATAAGATTTCAACTTCAAATTACATTACACTTTGACACAAGAAGACCTAACTGAACATTAGTTTTTTAGTTTCTAATGGAGAGAGTTTTTAAAAAGTAATAAATAAAATTACTTTTGCTTGAAGTGCTAAAATGTTCCAATTGGTTTCATATATTATAATTTTATAATATTTACAAGCAATTCTGAGACAGAAATAAAATATCAATATTAAAAAAAAATCAGTTCATGGTGATAATCAAACATAAAAAAATATGTTCCAATATACAATTTATTAGAACTAAATAAATATATAAATTTACAATAATGGTCTGAATAAAATGATTCATATTATATTAAAATGAATTATTATATTTTTTAAAAGCACAAATTTTAAGTTATGAAACCATTATCAATACTTACAGAAACCATTTTTCCTTCTGATGGAAGATAAGCTGGTCTGTTACTTAAACGAAGTTTAGTTTGTAATGTGTTAAAATTTGTTTCCAATCTAGCCTTCTGTTCAACACGTGGGGGCTTGTGTACTCTGCGATAATTTCTAAATTCATCTAATTTCTTGTGAACTCCAACTAAAGTGTTATCAGTTGTTCGGTTTTCAAGCCAAGGAGTTGTTCTTCGGATCCATTCCAAAAGCTAATAATAAAAAATTACAATGTTAGAAACCAATTTGTATTCAGATTTGAAAGCTTATTAAATTTATTTCTTACTTACATCACTAGCTAATCTTTCATATTCTTCCATAAGCCTTTCATTTTCTTGATTAACCTTGAGCACCTTGCAAATACGATTAGCTGCAGTTTCTGCCTAAAATTCAATATAAAATTAAAACCAATCATAAGATGAAAAAACAAAATATATCTCAAAAGTCATGAATTGCTATCTCAGATCAAAAGTTTCTTCCCTATAATTAATATCATTTTCACTGTACTTAAGCAACAAGTTTAATGGAATCTCAAATTTCATATATATTTAAATATAGAGAGTTTTAAGTTACTTTAAACATCACTAAAACTATTTTTTGCTACAGTTTCAGATACAATATAACTTTACAAATTAAGTACAAATCTTCAAGCACATAATCTTTCTATAAAAATAATTATTATTGAAATTTTGGATCTCAAAGACTTGTTACATCTTATCAACAGCTTGTTACACTTTATAGACTTCGTAAAATTTATCACTTGTACAAATATCATTATTTTGAAACTAAACAATGTAGATAAAAGATTTAAATATCATGTACAAAAAGAATAATTAAAAAAATTAAACTCAAAAATGCATAAAAAAAATTATGATCTGATCCACACAAATGTGCATTTATTTTTTAAAATTTGGAAATATGCAATTTTATGTTTACAGTCAAATTAAAATATACAGCAAATGCAACTGAACACCAAAATAATGAAAATGCAATTACACAATGATCTCCAAGATTTCATAGTACTTAAATATGGATTTCATTAACATCAAAAATATAAAATTAAAATAATAATAATAATAAAATTCATTTAAAAATTTGGCTTCAACAAGATAAATAGAATATAAATGCAACTAGACTGTAGGGTAAAATACATTTTACAACTTAAAATAGTGACCTGATTAGCCATGTCTATATGTCCTACAGTCTTAAAAATAAATTCAAATTTAGTAAATTTTTCTATGAACATTAATCCACATAAATTTACTTGGTTCATAATTTAAAAACAAGACAAAATGAAGGTTATTTTGACCTTAGCTACATATATAGTTATATAATAATTCAATCATATAATACATTTCAGACAAAGCCCAATGTCATCAGGTCAGTTAAAACTAATTAATATGTAATACATATTGTATTAAATTAAGAATATTCAACCATTGTTTTATTTGAAGATGAATGGCAAGGTGAATTGTGTATTAAATTGATTTTTTTTTTTTTTATTTAGTTAATCAGTACTGTTGCTTTTCAATACATTAACAGAAATGAAATATCCATAATCAGTGAAAATTCATAGAGCGAAACTTCATTCCAGGAAAAATGAAAGTTAAGATTTTCATTAATATGCAATTAAATGAAATACATTATGGTGAAAATAAAATTTCAGATTATTGTGACAAAAGTAAATTATTGCTTCAGTTCGATTTTTAAAGAAAATTTAAAAAAATGAAAACATTGAAGTAATTCAAATTTGAGATCTACTGGGTATCATTCTTTTAGATTTAAAACATACTTCCTACAAAAGCATATAAATAAAAATTAAAATAGAACTGCATTTCAAAATGATGCAAAAATTATTACTAGTGCAAGCTGACCATTACTAAAGGGTATTTAATCTCTAAATGGTTCTTACCAATAAAAAAAAAATTAATGCCAGATTAGCAAAATTTAAAAAAACAGCAGTGCATTTTTAAGTGCTTAAAAATGCAATTACAATACATATAAAGAAGAACAGAACCTCGAGATGTAGAAGAAAAACAAAACAATGATAGATTCCAAAAGTGACAATGATCCTCTCAATAAAATGCCATAAACCCTTCTATTGGTTGGATAATTAAGTAGAAAGGTGTCTAAAAGTAACACAGAAGTTATATATTACAAAAAAAATTCTAGTATACTCAGCAGTAGAGCATTTTGTTTTGTCACATGCTTAAACAAAAGATCAATACTTTTAATATAATTAATGCTCGTATTTAAATACAATAGCAAAACAAATTGATACTAAACTATAGTTAAAGGGAAAATACTCATAAATGAAATTGCTAATATACAAGTACCAATAATAATAAAAGCTTAAATACACACATACAAACAGCATACCTGTTTAGCACCAGAGAAAGTATGATAATATGAGGATACATATGTCATGACAGCCCTTTCATCTGGCATGGGTGTGCTGTTGATGTCTGTGGAAGAGGACAACACATAACAAACCATGCAAAACACACAAAAAATTAGACCATTATAATATTACCTGTTGAGCTCCCTGGAAAGCATGATAGTAACAAGATACATAAGTCATGACAGCACGTTCATCGGGTTTGGGAGTGTTGACCATGTCTGAAGAGAGCAACAACGATTTAATTTATGATATTTTTGGATTGTTTGATTGGGTTAGTGTTTCACTCCCATGCATTTTCAAACCACTCAGGTGTGTATATGAGGGAAGGGGAAATCAGTGACTGAACCTTCTCTTAAGATAAAAATAATTTTGAAATTTTTAATGCACAGTCTTGATAGAACAACCGTTGAAAAAGATAAACACAGTTTAATGTTGCTGTCTTCAAAAGAATGTAACAGTCACTAATAAATTTTAGTGTCAATGGCATTTAAAGTTAAACTAAAAACTCAATGCTAAGAAAATAACATTAACTGCTAATAGGGTACAAAAAATATTCCTTTTAAAAAATTACTAAAAATAAATATATAGTCTTTGTAACTTCCTTCTATCAAAATATCTCATATCTTTCAAATTTTAATACAAAGGACCACAATTATTTTGGACATAAGTAAATCAGTCGTCTGTAAACAAGGATGATCATTTAAAACAAATTACTAAACTAATAGTCAGTAATACCTACTACGTAAATAAATGAAAATGTGTATTTATTTTACAAAATTGAAAAAGAAAAATGAAGAGCTGATTCGTTCACAATAAGGAATAATCAATATATTCAACACAAAGAGCAATTTAGACTGATTTCTGAATTAATTTAAAGATATTCATTTGAATGATCGATGCAATTTTAAAATAAAACTCTTTCCCTTAAACAAAAACTGCATTTTAATTCTTCAAATATCTTTCGAAAACTATCAATGAGGTTCAGTTACTGACACTATTTCATGCAGTATTTATTAAGAGCCACACTGTAGAGCTAAAAAGTAAAATTTTGTTATCAAACTACATGCATTTGAAAAGCTATTATACATTTTTTTAAAATTAAGTGTTAAGATTTCTTATTGCCATGATATTTTACGTAGAATGGGGATATTCAAAATTTATTTGAAAGCTACATAATCTAAAATTATAATAAAAATTTTCTAAAAAAAATTAGATTTTAAAAATTCAAATTTGGTTCCCCTTATTTAATATTAAAAAATATGTTGTGTCAAATCATTTAAATTTTGTCTATTTTTCTAGTTAAACTATGACTTCTTTAACTTCCATATTTCCCACATTGTACTACAAATACAAACATATTTAGATAATTTCCTCAGATTTGCAAAATTTGATAACTGCCAGTATTTGGAGTTGAATTTTATTACTATCAGTAATAATAGCTATAGCAAAATAGAACTATTAACAATATGCTTCAAAATAGTATTTAAGGAATACAACAACAACAAGCATTAAAATTATCTTTAAATATTGATTAATTATTAATTAATACTGATATTACAATATAGATGTGTAAAATTTTCATAAATGCCATGATTTTCATTAAAATATACAAGACATACAATTTAAACAATTGATGCAAAATTTCCAGCAATACATATATTTGAATAATTGCATGAATTTACAAATTATAAATTGAAGAATTTTTTCTTTAAAAAGCATCTTCAATAGAAAATGATATAGCTCGTTAATTTTCAAACATGACCTCTACCTCAGTTAATGAGTATGAAAAAACATCAAATAAATTCTTTACATGATTGAAAAACTTGAGACAAAAAATGTTAAACCATACAAAGTTTATTATAATTATAAATATCAAAATAATAAAGAAGTACTTTTTTATATTGATTTTTTTTATTGGAAAACATTTTAAAATTATTTGTAAAGATATAAATAACATAAATAAGAAAAGTAAAACATAAATAAGCATCTTTGGATTTTCATCATCCAATAATTTTCCTTATAAACCATTGAAGGTTTACAAAAAATCTTGAAAAATTCATGTGAGTAAAAATTTCTTATTTTCACTACAGACATGCAACTCCCATAATTCTTTACATTGACATCTTTTCAAAAGATTTGTTTTTTAAAAAAACCTTTTGAAAGTGAATAATCAACATAACCATTTGACAAAAAAACCAGTAAACATAATTTAGCCAAAAATCTTGAAAAAACAATGATTGGTTTTTGATTTTATTTACTTATTTCATTTACACACAATAAATTAGCAGTACTTAATTCTATAAAAATTTAAGTTAAGATTATTTTCAGAAATTACAAAAATGCAAAATTGATCAGATTTCCCCCTCATTTCTTATAATGTATTTTTTAATTTAATATTACAATAAGCTGGCAATGAATCAGAATATATATAAATATGCAAATGGTTAGATTTTCTTTTAATATGAACAGAATCAATACTAGACTAACTTTTTGAGCATGCAACAATATATATAAATTATAATTTTTTTCTATACCTTCTGGGTCTAACATTCTTGGGATATTCAAATATTTTTCAGCAACATCAAAGGCAAGATTTAAATTATGAATAGGATTATCCTACAAAAAATACAAAAATTAAAAATGCAATATATTGTAAAACAAAATTATCATAAGAAAGTGGGAAGGGGGATGTGGTACATTTTACTAAACTATGCAAATGTAGAATAACATGTAGAAATTAGAAATAGTATTTGCGAGTTGCTCTGCATATATGTAAATGGAAATATTTTAACTACAAAATATGGGCAAAAACATGCAGAAAATATGAAGAGGAAAAACTACTGTTTTGCTTTTAATGAAATAATATTCAACAAGCACAGGACAGTATTTTTTTTTTTTTTTTAAAGTTTTGTTTTTATACAAAATATTTCATTAAAAACTTTTTAAATTTTTAAACTTGCATAATACAAAGCAATTATGTAATTTATCTTAATAACAAAATATGCAGCAATATTTTCAAGATATAACATTTCTTAATTACTCTGATTTGAGCAAAAATAAAATGCACCCTTAATTAAAAAAAATGCCCATAAGCATAATGTGTATATGCATTTTTTATTAAAAATAGAATAGTTTAAGGATTATGATTTTTGAATTATTACTCATAGAATCAAAATGATTATCTTCATATTACTTGTAGATTATAGAAAGTAAAGTCAATGAATTATTTTGCTCTGCAAATAATGTACAATTTTTAACAAGGGGATTTCCCCCTCTAATTATGAAAATATTGAATGTTTGTAACAGAATTTTAAAATTACCTTTGTCAATTTGCTATAATCTAATAGATCAGGCCTATGCCTGTGAATAAGGGCACAGAAAGCCAGACCATCTTTCCAACTAAAATTAGAGGAAAAGTCAGTCAATAAAAATATAAATATACACAAGTAAAAATTTACTTTTAAAAATAATCAAATCAAGAATTACTTAAAATGAATTACACAACAGTCATAAAAATTCTTTTGGTTTTATAATATTTGAAGAATATCAGTTATAAAAATTTTCTCAAACCATAGTAATTTAAGGTTTAATTTTTACATTTAATATAACACCAAAACCACAGTAAGAACAAGAATAATTTTTACCTAAGAGAAAAATTCCTAAAAAAAATAAAGACTTAATTTTATTTCTTTTTCACTACGAAATTTAACCCAATTTAAATGTATACATTTTTTTAAAAGTAAGATACATAATAATGTACATACATAAAATATAAAAGGATTTTAAATGGTATTAATCATCTTACCTTAAGTGGAAGTTCTGTACATTAACATTTTTGTAAGGAGCTGTTTTCCTTTGGCACCATAATAACAAGCCTTCTTTGGCTGTCATTTCTGAAATTAATATAAGAATAATTAAGCAATGTTTTATTTAAAAGCTATAAAAAGAACATAATAAACTGATATTATGAATATTTTAACTCAGTCTGACTTTATGTTAAAGCTCATAACAAATTATATGATTTACAATTACTGTTCCATAGTCAAGAATCAAAGATGACACTTGACTCATTTTCTCAATTCCAAGTTTACCATATCAAATACGAACTTGCAGAAAAAAATTGATTAACATGTAACAACCTTTTCTATATTGACATTAATGATAATACAAGCAGTAGTCTAAAAGTCATTTCTTCTATTATGATTATTATTATTCAATATGACTCACCAAAAACAAGTGTTGATTAATTTGTTCATTTTTGTTAATTTTATAGAACTTCTACTGTCATACTCAAAATTTTAAATGATTTTTATTACAAGTTTAGAAACATTAAACAGACTAAATATTAATATTTCAAATAAATGAGAAGCATTGAAATTTTATATTTAAGGATTCTTTCATTTTTAGCTCCTTGCATTATGTAATTACATATATAAGTATAAATATAAGTATAAATTATTACTTTTTAACAGCATTTGATTTAAATGTTTTTAGATTTGTAAAATACAAATATATGCATTTTGTTTGTAGATAGAATATTAAATGCAATAATGTAATGAAATAATGAAAATTACCTTCTACTGAAATATCCTGAATTGCAAACCTAAGAATAATGGTCCATATAAGCCCAAGGGTCATTTTAACATTTCCATCAACAATTTCTGGTTTCAGGAGGAGAAAAAAAATCAGCATTACAAACGAAAACATATTTTAAAGAAACTTAAATGCATTCAAAAAATAAAAAAAAAATATTCGAAAAATATATTCATATTGTACGAATGAATATATTAAGAGGAATCTGAAATATTCATACTATGCACAGTACAAGTTTAAAAAATCATACATAATGATAGCTATACCTTCAGCACCAATAGAAACTAATTTGACACCCTTGCTAGCAATGAAATCTAAAGCTTTGTTCACATTGGCAATGTGATGGAACCTCATCTTGCCCCGGTCAGGCTTTGGCAATGTTTCACTGGAAATGACTTCTAATAGTAACATGAGTTTCAGGCCATTTCGGAAGTCTTCTTCAATGTTTTCGATCTGAGTTCCGGCCTTCCTCAAGTGGGAATTGCACCAGGCAGTAAAGGTCTAAAAAAAAGTAAAGCATTACAAATTCAAATCCTCTAAAAGTAAAGCAATACAAATTCAAATCCTCTAAAAGTAAAGCAATACAAATTCAAATCCTCTAAAAGTAAAGCAATACAAATTCAAATCCTCTAAAAGTAAAGCATTACAAATTCAAATCCTCTAATTAAAGAACAATTATTAAACCCTTAAGTGTAAATAGAATACAATTTAAAAACATAATGAAATAGCTGGAAAAAGTTTAAAAGCTCGATAACATTTTTCATATTAATTCAGATATGATAACGAACTCACTGTATAAAATATTTTTATGTATAATGAAATTTCTTGTACAGTCAAGAATTCTATTATAAATTTAGGATACAATTATCATTTTCTGGGAAGAATTTTATTTAAATATGTGCATAAGTCAAGACTTTATTTCACAACTTATCCATATAAACATAATATTTTTAAGATTTATATGCATTCTTCTTTTTCATATTCAGATTATTCTTTTCTATTAATTGGTAATATTCCATTAGTATTTTTTAATGTAACAAAATAAATTATAATATATTTAACATTTTAAAAAGGATAAGATTCACCATACACAGTATTATCCTATATGAACATATCACACACATTTATTTTCTTTAATGTAAATTTCTACACACCTTTCCCAAAATTAAGCGAAGTACAACATTCTTCATAATTCTAAATCAAACTTCAAAAAAAAAAATTTTTTTTTACTTCCATTAAAGTTAATCTAATCTGTTTTTCATTTAAAGGAAGAAAAAAAATTCATAACAAAGTGGAAAATGTATTGGTAAGAATGTTTTTATTCCATACACTATCAAAAAATAGAGAAATCTTTAAGAATTTTACTAATTATAAATGTTTAAGATGAAAAACGCTTTTAATCACATGATTTAGAAATTCTTAGTTAAAAATAACAGAAAAAAGTTATCAAAATATCTATGAAATATTTATTTTCATGCTTGTCAACTTTTTAATAGAATTGTTGCTTTTGATTTTATATACATATATGTAGTGAGAAGAAAAAGACTACTGATTTTTTTCTTTTTTATTGAAATATTTTTGGAATTAACTAGGTGTTTTTTCAGGATTTTCTACTTCATAGTATTCACTGTATGAATATATATATATATATATATATATATATATATATATACACACACACAAAAAAAAAACAGTTGGGAGAAAAAAAAGAGTAATACAAGTCCTTTTATATGCATCAGTGTTACTTTTTACTCAGCAAAAATAATGAAGTTACCTTTAATCATGACAGTGAAAAGTATGAGTGAATGAGAACATAGCTTTATTCTCACACATTTATCCATCTTGTTAACAGGATATAAAAATGCAAATTTGGTAGAACCAATATTACATATTGGATAATAAATATTCATATCCATTAATAAGTTTGTTCCCATAATCGACATATTATAAATAATAAGTTTCTGCATATTTTCACATAAATTTGATCATGTTCTAACAAAAATATTAACTAATATGCTGATTAAGTAAAAGTTATTCTGAAGTTTGTGTCTAACAATGCATTTGTATAGCTTCTGAATTTGTGTTGGAAAGACCATATGTTCAGCTGCTAAAAATAGATTTAAATCTCCTCATATCATCAGTTTAATTATACAAGAAAATTTACTGATTGGTTGAATTTTGATGGCACAATTTTTAAGGGACATTTTGAGCCATGCACAAGGTGAAAAAAATAATTTTGCCATGCAAAACATTTTTTTTAAATCAATCATCAAATGTATTTATTTATCGAATTAAAAGGAGGAAGAGGGGATCCACTGCTGTGCAAATATTTAAAAGATTTGTGGATTCTCTCAACTAAGTCAATTAAAATGCACAATTTAAAATATTTAATGCAATGAGAGATTATACGAAAAAAAATGTCTAGAGTTCAAAATGTGTGAAAAAATAAAAATTATTCTCATGATTCATTTATAATAAATTTATATAAAAAGTCATGAGAATAATTTAAATTAGTTGAAATGATGCAAAATTGATTCTACAAATTTCGACTGCATTGTATTTGTTCAGTATATTCTTAACAAATTTTAGGATATATATTCGTTCCTGTTTTTCATTCTCCATTGCCCTACATTTTAAGAGTCCCCCCACCTTTAAGACATTTTCCAAAAATAAAACCTGCAAACCGACAGAAACCTCAATGGCAAAAACTTCCACCACCCCAAGTAACCGGACACTTTTCCACGATGTGCCCCAGCATTCTTTTTAAGGCGCTAGGTATAGGAAGCTCTAAAAAGCCGCGCCCACGGTTGCTAGTGGAGACGAAGAACCGCTGTTTGAAGAGCTAAAAGCTCTGGGAGGAGTGAAACTGGGGCTATACCGTCGGCAAATTCCAAGTGAGAGTGTGACTCAAGCAGTTCCCGTTTCCAGAGCGATATAAATATCCTCTTCTCTACGGAACTTCAGTATCGTCTGCCATCGCGCTGGTGAGGCTTGAGAATGGCAGTTCTCCGCCATATAAGGACACGGAAGATAACGAATTATACAGGAAGCAGACGAACGGAGAGGCTCTGTTCGGTTTTATTGGAACACTGAGATAGCGTTAAACGTAGATTACAAGCATTTCAATTGACAGATTTTGTATAGCAAAATATTTTACTAATTTTATTAATTTTAAAATGCAGCAATGTAAATTTTTTGAGTGCCAACAATCGAATGGAATTTCAAAACAGCAGATTCCAAGCGATTTTCAAAAATAAAAATTAAAGTGAAATGAATTAGAATAATGTCTGAATTGAGAAATATTTTTATATCTTAGTCAAATCGTACATGAATTAAAAATTGTTTATTGCAGAAATAAAAGAAAATTCTTAAAATGGTGGCAACCAAATTGATCACAGCGCCAAAAAATAAGTTGAAAATTTATTTTTCAAAAAAAAGAAAGAAAGAAATGTTGAACAACCCAAATATCTATTTTATTATATTCATGTTTAAAACAGAAGAAATTTATAAAATTAAAATATCCTTTACAAAAATGCTAACATACATCTAAATTAAGAAAACATATTCCTTTCAGAAAAACTTCAATATTTTTATTTTATTTATCGCAACTCAAAACTTTCTTCCGTGAATAGAAAATAATTACCATTTAAAATATTTATTTAAAAATTTTGATTCGGTTTTCATTTTATCAAATGATTCAAAATTATACTAAAAAGTGTAACAAGTAGCGCTTATGATAAAAAGGGAAAAGCAAAATGATAAATTTATAACATTTGATATTCATTAATACGACAGTCGAAGAGCTCCTCTTAATTCTATAAATAAATTATTAGTCGCAAGAGCAAAAACATCAGCTGATAAGTACTTAAAATTACAAAAATAGAAACCTCATTTTGTAGTTTATATTTTTACTCATTAAAATAAAAAAAATTTTGGAGGGAGTAGTTGACTTATCAAACAGCTAATGATCCACACAAGCGTAAAAAAAGTTTTGGATTCATCATATTCACCCAAATGAAAACCGCTTACATTTTTTTTTTTTTTTTTAACTATTTCTACGGACTGCTATCACAGATGAACAAGAATAGAAACTAACTTCCGGACATAACAGTAGAACAGGAAAGGACAAGACGGACTTGAATATAGCTGACATCTAGAACATAACTGACATTGTACGATAATGTTCGACCTTGATCTTGATCGACGCTTACCCATTTCTCTTTTGCTTTTCGAACGAACAGAATCCAATTATGCAATTAGCGTAAAAACAAAGCTTCTTAAAAACCTTTTATCTGGTCAGTGATAAGAATACTTAATTCACGCAAATATATACCGATAACGGATTCCATGTAATAAAAGAATGATTGTGCGCACAGCATTTTCGAGCAGAACGAGACCAAACATTGATTTTAAATGCTAAGACTCAATTGCCAGGATGAATAACGCATAACAATAGACTCTTTTAAGTGGTCTCACGTGGCTCGGGTCAACTGGCTTAACTTTCAAGTTTGGCATACTAACACCCATCGATTCGTCTCCACCGAAACCTGTTGCAGATAATATCTGGGTAGAACAAGAAACAAAGGTGCTCATTTATAGAGGCAAGGGCAAGTTAGTAATCCATTGTCCACGCTAGAAGCTCAAAATCAAATAAGCCTTTCCAGCTGAGCTATTGAAAGTAGTGAAGAATTGAGAACTCGGGTTCTATAGAAGACGAGATGTAATCGGACGACGACTCCTAAAAATTGTTCCAAATTCATGATATTGTCCAGTGAAACTAGTCTTCAGGGTAAATGTTACAAACAAGGCTTTAAGTTCTAAATTTGAGTTCAGAACTATAACAAATGTGGTTTGAAAAATTGGAGGGGGGGGGGGCCTATTGCTGCATTTTTCTCTCCTTTCAGAGATTAATTCATTTTTGGGATAAAGTTCATATTTTTTCGCTTCCTTCATTTGATGAGAAATTCTTAATTGCTATAAAGATACGCTTTGGAGCGGATACCAATACTAAAATATTTCACACCACTGATTTTCATATTACATTTCATAGAGCAAATAAATCGAAACATTCAATACGGTTCGTGCTAACTTTGATTCAGAGATGCCAGACGACCTGCATAAACAAATATCCCCCCAGTTTTGACTGGAAAGTAATAAAATAATGCTATAAAGAGTGATAGATGCTGTTATGAAATAAACTTTCTCAACATGTATGAGTTTCGGATTTTTACGAGATTAAATTGCTCACCAAGTGTCATACATACATGGAACGTTTATCAATCGCGTTAAATCGAAGTTTAGTTATTTTTAGAGAACAAATCAAGTGAATTGAAATGTTGAATAATTTTTTAGGATAAACAGAAAAAGTAAAAATTAAACCCAATAATTGTTTTATATGATACATTTTTAAATGACAAAACTGAAGTAATGAATTTTATTAAAATCGTTAATAGTGAGGACACCTCGAGAAAAATTGCTGCAAATGTTATTACCGTCCCGATCAACCTAATTTTAATATAAATATATGTGATACAGAGTTATCGAAGTCATACCTATATTATTATAAAATGCATACGAGTAAAATACTACACTGAAATTTAAAAAAAAAATTACTATAAGAGAAGAAATTTTTTTTTACGAGATACTGATTTTGTTATTTTGTTTCGTCATTAATTACTCCTCTGAATACTTCGTTCAATCAAAGGGAAGAGCAGCTTAGATTGTATCCTAATTAAGCACGACGGTTTTCGTGGTATCGTCGGCTTTCAGTGGGCGTTTGTAATTTTGCTAGTGCTTTAAATTTCTTGTGGAAAATAATAATAGTTATATATAACAATAGAAAATAATGGTTATAAATCTATTAATATTTCAATTCTGAAAATAGGGCAAATTTGTGAAATAAAATAAAATTCTCGTGATTATACGGCCTTAGACTTAATATGTTTCTTTATCGATGTAAAATATCAAGTTTTCCTGTAATTGCCCTTTGTAAACAGCATTCTCATTTGGAAAATTAAAGTAATTACAGTAAGTTGTCTTTAATATGGTACATCCGGTACCACGTCCGTGCCTGATTATCCAGTGTCAATACAGTTTCAAAGGGGATAACAATGATTACGTTACTGAAGATAAAAATGTAAGCAATTTAAATATCCGACAAATTATTTCTCGTCTGAATTACAAAATGAAATTCAAACATTGACCGCTAATTTAATTAAATATTTGTGTATAGATTAAAAAAAAAAAAAAACAGCGCAAAAGAAAAATTATTACAATACAATAGCAGTTAATACAAGTTGTGACGAATTACTCAAGTCACACGCTTACACTTATTTGTTTCATTGGCACTTTAAAAACACTTGCTGGGCTTCGAGAACATTTTACTATAGAGTGCATTGTGCGTACACACTTGTAATATAGTTCAAATGTGACATGTAAACCACCAGAAAAAAAAAGAGACACTGAAATGAAAACTGACAGTTCCGATAAACGACGGGTGAAAATGTGAGCAGCTCTGTGCCGAGACCCAACAGTAAGGGTCAACAAACCCCCGGGATACACATGAAAAAACCTGTAAACGAATGTTTCAATCGGCACCGAATTACAAAATACTCCGAGCCATCGAATGCCGGATCGAAAGCTATTGAATTTTCATAATTTCTTTTTTATCGTCGTTTTACTACAGCATATTGCTCACACATATATATAATAATAATCCCTTTTAAAAACTTAAGAGTTCTATTATTAAAAAAAAAAAAAAAAAAAAAATCCACAATAATAAATTTATTTAAGCAAAATTAACAAAAAAAAAAAACAAGTTTTCATTTAACCGAATTAAAGATTTAATTACGAGAAAAACGCTTTACCTGCATAAATAACGCATTATTTAAACTTTGCAAATGTTTATGTACTCAAACTCCGAAAATGAGGACACGTGTTTTAATATACAATTGAAATTCCCGAAAATGATTCAAGTTCCGTACGAAATGCACGTTAATTATTTTGTTTTGAGACACAGAAGACGGCCATGAATACGCAAAAAATTAGACCTTCATATAGCAAGAGTCAAATACCAAACTTTACGACAGAAAAGACGCGATGGGAATGCTAAAAATATTTTCCACGTACAAAGCAATTTACAAGCGAAAAAGACAGATCTTATTCACCATGAATCTGGTTTTGCAGAATTAATGGCGATTTTACAAGGAGGTATCGTAACGCTTTAATTATTTCTAAAAATAACGGAGATATCAAGATTAAATTTAACCTGCATATTAATTGATCCTTATTTACATAATGTGCTGTTAATTACAGCTCAGGGAAAATGGATGCAAAGCAGACGAAGAATGAAGTGGGAATTAAACCCATGTCAGGAATTTAGATTGTAGAGCTTAAGGCTCCCGTCTACCGGCCATTTTGATTTCGTCAGCTTAATATTAATCCTATGGAATTTCCACTTTCGTTCTCAAATCTTTACTATTTGGTTTATTTGAATGCAATAAAATGCATCTGAAAGAGCAAAAAATACCGAAGGCTTCTGCGGAATTACTTTTTAACCTGATTTTTAAAAATATTTTTAAAAGACCGGAAAACTCATAAACGAATAATTAAAATAGGGGTAAAAATATTTTCGAAAATCGGAGGAAAAAAGAAATTCCGCAGAAGCCTTCATTATTTTTTGCTCCTTCAGATGCACTTTATCGCATTCAAATAGATCAAATAGTAAAGATTTGAGAACGAAAGTGGAAATTCAATAGGATTAACATTAAGCTGACGAAATCAAAATGGCCGATAGACGGAAGGCTTAATTTTGATTTGTTTCGTTTCAGGAAACCATAGACTGAAATAACCCGCAAAAGGAGAAGATATTCAATTTGCTGAGCACTACAATGAAGGTCAAAAAAACGCTGAGAGAAATGTATAACTCTGGATGGTGACCAGTTAGAGGACTCTTAAGAATAATATATCAAATTTAATTTCTATCTCGATTACTTTTTAATAATAATTAAAATTTTACGATTCTCCGCGATATCAATTAAAACTTTA
>BMAW01033002.1:0-25344 GCA_019974015.1 Nephila pilipes
GTCCTAGTGGGAGCATGGAAATACGTCTTCTCGTCGGTGTTCAGCAGACAGAGACTGTGATCAGAGATCAATCGCTCGATCTGCCGACCACGAGAATTTGTACCATCATACCCCCACTGAGGGCTGTGTCCGTTAAAGTCACCAAGCAGAAGGAAGGGAGCTGGTAACTGATCGACTAGTTGGTCTAAATCCAATTGTGGCACAACATCGTTAGGTGGCAGGTAAATGCAGCAGACTGTGATTAATGTGCGAGTATGAATTCGCACAGCCACAGCCTGCAACGATGTGGTCAGTGTAACGACGTTATGAGGATAGTTCTGGGATGACAGAATGTGCAAACACCTCCAGAAGAAGGTGATGCGACATCAACATCCCGTCATATTACTCTTCAGAAAAGTTTCCTGAAGAGCAACACAGACAGGTTGGTGCGTAGATATAATGGATTTGAGATCCTCTAGTCTGGGTCGTAAACCACGGCAGTTCCAGGAAACAAAAGCCATTAAACAAGCGCACTCGAAGTGGAAGGTCCCGTTTCCAGGACCCCCATGGAGTCATAATCTTCGGGCGATGGGTGTAAAACTACCGCATCCCCGTCAATGACCCTTGTTTTTTTGCGAGGAACGCTGTTCTTCGCAGCAGATTTTAATTTTTGCCTCTGCAAAGCCTTTGACCTGGCCAATGGCCTAGTCTGATTAGCCTTAGCAGAGGAAGGGGTTTTAAGAATATTAATTTTTTTCGTTTGTTGTGTGGTATTAACCTTTGTAGAGGTAGGGGTTTTAAAAACATTTACTTTTTTCTTTTGTTGTGGAGTCTTAGTTATTTGTTGAGTTGCAGTAAGAGGTTCGGGAAATTGAGTTGATTTAGAAGCTTTCATTGTTTGGGTGGCCGTAGCATAGCTTTTTCCCTGTACAGGAGTACGGGAAGCGACTATACGTCGAGCCTCTGGATATGGGACATTTTGCAGCGTTTTTAAAGTCGTGATCTCTTTCTCTTCTGCCCATTTAGGGCAAGAGCGAGAATATGCAGGGTGGTTGCCCTGACAATTGATGCACTTCTCTGCAGAGGTACAGGAAGTACTTTCGTGTCCTGTTGCCGCACAGCGAGCGCAAGTCAATTGTCCCCTGCATGCATTCTTGGAATGTCCAAAACGCTGGCAATTGAAACATCTCAGAGGGTTCGGTATGTATGGTCGGACAGGGAGTCTTAGATATGCGGCCTGAACAGTCTGTGGCAGGGTAGGTGTCGAAAAGGTCAAGATAAGATGCTTAGTATTAAGCACCTTACCATCTCTCCTAATCGAAATCCTCCGTACCCCACAAACTTGCTGGTCCTGCATATTCTCTAAAATCTCCTGTTCCGACACATTTGCTAAGTCCAGAGAAGATACTACGCCACGAGAGTAATTTAAATTGCTTTGAGGTGAAGTGGTCACAGGAGAAGGACCTAAAGACTTCATCCTCATTGCAAGTTCTACTTGGGTGTCACTGCTGACTTCCATCAATAAATCACCGGAACGTAATTTTTTAAAATTTTTAACTGTCCCTATCATTCCTTGAATGGCCTTTTGTATCAAAAAGGGTGAAATATTTAAGAAGGAATCCTCTACTCTTTTTATTACAAAAAACGTAACGTTTTTAAGTTCGATGTTACCCCTATATTAATGTCAGGTAAAGTTTTTAGTTCATTTGAAATAGCTTCGTGCTTTTCAACGCGTTCCGCCCATGATACATTTGAAGCATTTTTAGCCTTGGGAGCCAAAATCTCATTATCTTTTGTTGTCACCATATTTGCCTTAAAAAGAGAAAAAAATCACGGAAAGACTTCTAGTTCGATGGGTCCCCGCCAGACTCCATCTCCCCACCCTTTCCTAACGCGGAAATGAGTAACCGACGGAGAGATTCGTTCCAGCCGGACAATGTGAACTGCCCCATTACGTGCCCAGGCAGAGGCACAGGTCCAAAGCCGAAGCCGAGGAGGATTTCTCGCAATGGGAGGGAGGTCCACGCACACGCAACCAAGGCCAGCCACACGCAACCAAGGCTCTCCCTCTGGGAACATTTTGAGGATGACGTTCCGAAACTGTAACCGACGGCGCATGCAACTCCTCTTCTCGCACACCCTTCCCCAACCAGGGCCTTTTCCAATCACGCCCATGCGGTCTCCCACTAGGTACCTCCGCATGAGGGGTACTGGGGCCCCGTATTGCCAGAGCTAGGCATGCAGGAAATCGGCATTGATACGCCGTTGGCCTTTTAGTGCTTTAGTAGAGACACCACAAATATTTTTTTTTTATTTTTAAATATTTTTATTCATTTTTTATTATTTTTATATTTTTTTTAACACAAGAGTTAACACAATCACTAATGAGAAATAAAATTAAGTTAGTTTAAACTGTTTTCCGCCCGATATCACGAAATATCAAGCGGAAAACCCCCCAAAGCAAAACACATGAAGGGAAAAAAAGAGGGGGGAGAAGAAGAGGAAAAAAAAGATCACTGAGGTACCTCGGGGTTGTGAAGCCCGTACTCATCTCAGGTAGATGAGCCCCCTGAGGGGCCATCTGTGCCGGGAAATACTTCTGTTATTCTACCCGTACTCCATTTCGTACTGGGAAGATTTTCGTCTTTTATTAACACTAAGGATCCGACTGAAATATTATTTTTTTTTGAATTTCCACTTGTGACGTTCTTGCAAATTATTTAGATAATCCCGTTTCCAAAGTTTATAAATGTGTTGAGTAAATTTTTTTACTCTTTCCCATCTCGACAACCTATTCTCGTTTATATTAGTTACTTGTGGTTCAACTATGGATGTTAGGGGTCTACCAACTAAGAAGTGTGCGGGGGTCAGAATTTCGAAATCATCGAAATTTGATGTCAAAGGAGTGAGTGGTCGGGAATTTAGTACTGCTTCAATTTCATAAAGTATAGTAATGAACTCTTCAAGAGTTAAATGTGCATTCCCTACAACTCTTTTTAAGTGTAATTTAAAGGATTTTACCCCTGCTTCCCATAGTCCTCCACAATTTGGGGACCTCGGTGGGATAAAGTTCCACTCTATGGATTCACTAGTCAAAAAATCAGCTAATGTTTGATCAGGCGATTTAACTATTTTGAACAATTTTTTAATTTCGGCGTTTGCTCCAACAAAGGTTTTACCGTTGTCAGTGACGATTTTTGCGGACTTTCCTCTCCTACCAAAAAAACGTTTTAAACTTACTATGAATGCTTGGGATGTGAGATCAGTCACAAAATCCAAATGTATAGCCTTTGTGCATAAACATACGTATATTACCACATAGATTTTATTTAGTACTCCTTTTCTTTGATTTTTAAACTTTATAAGGAATGGGCCTGCAAAATCAATGCCTGTGACATTAAAAGGGTAGTTCGGAGTTACACGATCTCTTGGTAGAGTAGCCATAATTTGATTTGATGTGATAGGCATATTTTTGAAGCAAATTTCACATTCATGAATAATTCTACGACAATTATTTCTGCCATTGAGTGGCCAGAATTTCTGACGAACAAGATATAAAAGTGAGTGGGGTCCTGCATGCAAATATTTTTTATGATAATAACACAATATAATATCAGTTAAAATATGTTTACTCGGTAAAATCATTGGGAACTTAGCCTTCTCATTCAAATTTGAATTTGCAAGTCTGCCTCCAACTCTAATAATGTTACTCTCATTAAGAAAGACATTAAGAGAAGTTAACTTGCTTCTTGTAGGAATAGGCTCACCTGCCAACAATTTACGCATTTCTTCGGGGAACTCCTTTTCATGTAAGGAGTGGATTAGCCCATTTTCAGCATAACTTACCTCTTGTGAAGTACGGGGTCCTTTTATCTTTGCACTCCTGGTTCTGCAGTTATGTATGAACCTGTAAATAAAACTTATAACTCGAATTAATTTTACATAACTGTTTGATATATTAATTATGTTCTCAAAAAATCATTTTGAGTCATTGTCACTGTCAGGGAAATGTCACTTTCTGGATTTGAGTTCTTTTTCATTTCTGTTGAATACAATCTTTCTGGGATCGCTTCATCTAGTCCATTGGTAAGAAAGTTTGTTTGACTCAGAAACGACGGTCCATTCCACCACTTGGAGTTCGTTGAAAGAGCTTCGACACTGATTCCTCTTGTAAGGAGATCTGCTGGTTGTCCTTGCCTGAACAATGGAACCACGACTTCGGATCGGTGAGGGATTGGATTTCCCGAACTCTATTCGCCACAAAGGTTTTCCATTTATGACTGGGACCTTTGATCCAATATAAAGTGATCTGAGAGTCCGTCCAGAAAAAGACTGTACTTGGACATTTTCGATCTATTAACTTCCTTTGTTAAGCGTGCAGCAAGTAGAACACCCATCAGTTCCAATCTGGGCAGGGATAACTTTTTCAGAGGTGCAACGCGGCTTTCAATGCTCTTAATAATATTGAAGAGGAAATCTAGGTGAAAAGCAGCTTAAATAATTAGAAAATAACTCCTTTTTTTACAAAAATAAATAAATAAATAACTCGAATTTTCTTGAACTGAAATCATAAGTAATTACTACATTGGATTCTTCAAGAAAATATGTTTCCCTAAGAAAGGGAGATTCTTTGTATTTAGGAACTTTCTAAGCCGCGAACATCCCCATTGATCAGCGAGAGATCAACAACTATTCTGCTTCTTTTGTCCGCCGATGTATGGTACCATCAATCAGCGACAAAAAAGGGGGAAGTAAACATAGCTGGAAGCGCCGTCTTGAAGAGCCTTTTCCTCACAAAACCCGCCGTCTCCAAAAGGTTAATCGGCCAAATTTATAGATGTTTCTTTATTAAATATTTTAAAATTTAACTGCGTATGGATTTAGTGAGTGTCAGTGTCCGTTACTGGAACCATTAGTTATAGATAGTTAGCTAATTGCTATTTTTCTTCAAAAGGAGAATATGCTGGACCAGAAGGACTGTGGAGTGAGTGAGGCATATTTCGTTAGGATAGGATGGAAAGGTGCTTATTACTAAGCACGTCATCCTGACGTTTACGATGTCTCATCTTCCAGAATCCATGAAGGAAGCATATATCCATTTTCTTGCATGACCATACATTCCAAATCCATTTCGTTGTTTTCAGTGTCAACAATCCGGATATCCGAAGACCACTTTTCGGGGTCAACCCACCTATGCTATAGGTAGAGTTAGGCCACGACAGTAATCAATGTACCTCTAAGGAGCGATGCGTAAATTGCGAAGGTGACCTTCATTCGTATTCTCATTCTTATCCGACGTAGATTACGAAGAAGGAGGTTACTGCTGTCGAAATAAAAAGAATAATAAGGTGTGATATCCAGAAGCTCAGACTTTTATTTCCAGTCTCTGGTTTGAGATATGCTTCTCAATGATTCACTCTCGAAATCCTCATCTACATAAACAAATATTGCAATTGAGAAGCACAAGTCACTTCCTTTTTCGCTTCATCTCCGCAAAATCCTAAAATGGATGTTGCAGCTGGCTAGAGTCATTCCCATCTTGAAGCTTGGTAAAAACCCACAGAACCCTCTTAACTATAGACCTATCGCACAAACGAGCTGCCTTTATTAGACCTTGGAACAAATGGTCAATGAACATCTCGTTTATCAGTGGTAAAAAATTGATGCATTTCTCCTTTTCAGAATGGCTTCGGGAAAGGAAGATCCACTCTTTATAACATCATTATGCTCGAAAGTAAGATATGTACAGCTTTCGTTAGGTGGAATAATTTGGTTTCTATTTTCTTTGACATAGTAAAGGCAAATGACCGCCCTTGACGCGATGGGATACTTCGCACTTTATACACTTTTGATCTCAAAGGCAATTTGTTTATTTTTATACAATTTTTTATATTTTTTTACATCTTTTAAAGTGTGCGTTGGAGGTATCTATCTTCCTCTTATACCCAATTTGAAAGAGTTCCTCAGGCTTGCATTTTGAGATCCACATTTTTCCTTTGTCATATTTCACCTATTCTTTCACAGCTCCAACCATCTTTACATTTATCACTGACATCGACAACTTGCTAAATTTCCTACGAAGGGTCGACAATGAGACTAATTGGACCACAATTTCCGACCGCTATCAATAACCTGGTTGCATAGTGCGACGCGAATGGACATAGTATAGTATATAGGCTAGTAAGAGTAGCTGTGTACATTTTTGTAGGAAACGAGGTCTCCATCCCGATCCTGACGTTCGCAGCCGTGATAAATCTGTATCCGTTGACACTGATGCCCACTTCCTTGTAGTTATTTTCGACCGCAAACTCATTTTCCTTCCGCACATTTTATATCTGTGGAAGATCGTGAGAAATCCCTATTATCTTGAAGGTGTTCTCTAACACCTCTTGGGGAGTGGATCGAACATCTTTACTCCTAGTGTACCAGCTGGTGATTCTGTCTCGAATCGATTACGGATGCATCGTCTACGGATCTAACATACTTGCAACTCTACCTTGTGGAAACTTGATGCTATCCACCACAAAGCTCTGATAATGTGCAGCTGCGCGTTTTTTACTTCACCTGTGCAGTCTGTGTGCTGTGCAACCAGATTCCTTTGGTTTTGTGGCATTAGAAACTGTCACTCAATTATTTTTTCCGGATGTCATCCACTCCATTTCATCCTTTACAGATTATGCACATCAGTACTTCTTTGCGAAGATTGTACGCAACAGATAATTTAACTTCTCCATTGATAAATTTTTAACCTATATAGACGGCTGCATCAAAAGCCTTTTCCGAAGAATCACAAAAATGGCGCAGATCTATATGGGGAGCGTCTGGGAGAAGGATATACCTTGGGATTTCCAGTTGATTTACTTCAGTCAAATGATTTAAAATTTTAACCAGTCATTTCGCTCATTTGGTGGTATAGGACCATTCAAATTTAGTTTTAAGTGCCAAAGTATGTGAAGAAATATTTTTGCTCTTGTGATTACTGGACCAATGAAACCTAAGGAATCAAACGGTCTAGTGATGAAGGTAAGCTTCTTCACTTTGTAAAGATTTTTGATGGTTGCATTGTTAATGCAAAGCTAAAATAATCGGATGTGGGTGCCATAACAGGCCAAGTGTTTTAACTGTGAGTAGATCTAATGAAAAGGCTAATTCTTCTGTTTTGTTGTCATTTAAACTATACTGTACCACCTATACGTGATAATGGTACACATTCTTCTTAGTGATCCGACTGAGGAGGCGATAATCTCCGCAGAAGCTCCAACTTCCGAATCTTTGTTCTCAACCAAGACAACCGGTGACGACCAAAGGTTGTCTAATGGCTGAATTATGCCGTCTATTATTCAAAATAATCTAAACTTTTTGTTGATTTTTGTTTCGATTAGATTTACACGGTAGTACAAAATTAATATGATTACCGTTATTACTGCGTTGAATTTAATACTGCATCGATAAAACACAGCTGAAATAATTCATAAGATCGGAAAGAAAGAACATATCTATAAAGGTAACTTATATACAATATACTTTTACCCAACTAGTAGAAAGGGGGGAAAGCCACTCTATTTATGCTGGCAAAACCACCTCGTAATGCCATCTATTGTCAAAAATTAGAACTGATTGAATTTAATACTGCATCGGTAAAACACAACTGAAATAATTCATAAGATCGGAAAGAAAGAACATATTCGAAAGGTACTTATATACAATATACTTCTACCCAACTAGTAGAAAGGGGGGAAAGCCACTCTATTTATGCTTGCAAAACCTCCTCGTAATGCCATCTATTGTCAAAAATTAGAACTGATTGATTATGTTTAATTTTATTATTCACAACCCCCCCCCTTTATCTAGTAGTTCTAAAACATATTAAAATTTCTCCTCAAGTTTTGAAATTGTGGTCTGAGAAGATGTTTTGTTAGCATATCAGCTATGTTTGAGTTACTGTCACAATATTGAATTAGATTCATTTAGATGCAAATGTCTAAGATATTAATATTTCACATCTGTGTGTTTGATTCTTGAATCACTTTTTGGAGTTTGTGAAAGAACGATGCACGATTTGTTGTCCTCGAACAGTCTAATAGGTTGATGTTGTTCCAGTCTGAGCTCTTTCAAGAGAAGTATCAGCCAATGGATTTCTTGGGCTGCGGCAATGTACTCTGATTCGAATGAAGGGAGAGCGATACAGTTCTATCATTTCGAAAACCAGGAAATGTGGTTGTTCCAAATGAGAAAGACATTTCCAGTTGTTGAACTTCTCGTAGAAGTATCACTTGTACAATCGTCGTTGGTGTAGAAGGTGAGTAAAGGAAGACTGATGCTGTTGATATCAAGATTAAAGTCCTTAGTTGTGTTTAAGTACATGATCAGTTTCTCCAGTGCTGTCCAGTCCTTTTTTGTTGGGGTTTTATTGTTTCTGCTTAGTTTGTTCACTGCTAGGGATACATCTGGTCTTGAGACTGTGAAGATACACAGAAGATCTCCGATTGCTTATCTGTATTGCGAGTTGTCTTCTAAGTTTTCTGTATTGTCTTCATTTTTCGAGTACGATGTATCCATTAAGATACAAGTTGGTTTGCAATCCTTCACACTAATCTTTTCGAGAAGGTTTTCTATTTTCTTCCTTTGGTTAATGAGAAAGTTTCCACTTGAATCTCTCCGGATGTCGATTCCAAGATATAATTCTTTACTTCCCCCAACTCTATAATCTCGAACTTTTCTTGGAGACTTTTCACTGTTTCGTTTATTTTGTTCTCTTCACAACTTGCAATCAATAAATCATCGACGTAGAGAATTACAAGTATGATTTTACCTTTTTCTTCTATTGTAAATAAACAGTTATCTGCTATACTTTGTTGAAAGTTTTTGAGCTGCAGTACTTCAGGTATCTTTTGGTTCCAAGCTTTAGCTGCTTGCTTGAGGTCGTACAGGGACTTCTTTAATATGCAGACTTTCTGTTTTTTACCGGGCGTTATGTATCCTTATGGCTGCTTCATATAACTATCTTCATGAAGATCCCCATGAAAAAATGCCGTTTTCATATAGATATGTTTCACATACATCCTTTTGTAGACTGCTGCGGTCAGAAAAGCCCTTATAGTGATGTGCTTCACAACTGGAGCAAAAGTGTCCTCATAGTCAGTCCCAAACTTCTGATTTTATCCTTTAACCACAAGTCTTGCCTTGTATTGCATAGTATTTCCATCTCGGTCAAATTTTCTTTTGAAGATTCATTTACAAGCTATAGGTTTCTTTCCTTTTGGAAATTTTACGAGATCCCATGTGTGATTGTTATAGAGAGATTTCATTTCCTCTTCTATAGCTTCTAACCACTTATTCTTGTCATTGCGACTTAGAACTTCTTTATAATTTTCAGGATCTTTTTTATTTTCATGAGCTAGGTAACCAAGTCTATCAGGAGGTTTTCCTTTATTTGATCGGCTGGATCTCCCGTGTAATATTATGGATTGAATTTTTGAGGCTTTACCATGTTCATCATCAGATTCTTCATTAAGGTTAATTATTTCTTTTGATGGAAGAGGCGCGATTGTTACATTATTTTCCTTTTGATTATCTTCTATTAATATTACTGTTCTGCTAATAATTACATGATGATCCGATATGTAGAATCTATAACCCTTACTTCTTGGGACATATCCAATAAGAATCCCTTCAAAGCTTTTGCATCCAATTTTCCTCTTTTTCTTTTATGGACGTATTGAAAGGCTCTTGATCCAAATGTTCTTATGTTGGACAGATCAGGTTTCCGACCAGTCCATAACTCGAATGGTGTTTTCTTATTCGGTTTTGTAGGTAATCTATTTTGAATGTAGTTTGCTGTAGGACAGATTCAGTCTAAAATCTTTGAGGCAGAGTTGCTTTAGATAAGAGACATTTCGTTATCTCAACAACACACCGATTCTTTCGTTCTGATGAGGTGAATACTGATGAACGATTCCTTGATCCTTCAGAAAATCTTCTATGTCTTTTCCAATATATTCTCCTCCATTATCACTCCTAAGAACTTTAATTGTTCTTCCAAATTTATTTCGTGTCATTGCAACATATTCCTTCAACTTTGAATGCACTTCATCCTTTATCGATTGAAGATATAAAATTGAATATCGAAAGTAGTCATCTACTAAAGTTAGGAAGTAGTATTTTCCACTTACGTTTTGTGTATTCATCGGTCCACAGAGATCACTATGTACTAAATCTAGTGAACGTATAGCTCTATGTTCTGCTTCTTTAGGATAAGGAAATTCCGTCAGTTTTTTTAATGCAGTGTGCACAGTCACATGCATGTTGACAATTATCTAACTGAATAGCAAGATTTTTATTTGCAAGTTGTTCGATAGAATTAATGTTGCGGTGGCCAAGTCTCTTGTGCCATAAATAGGTGCAATTGCGATTTTTACAATTATACGCAAAGTCGAGATTCGAATCAATTTTATCTTCATGCGTAATTACCTCATAAAGATCGGTATTATTTGAAATTGCTTCTAAATGAACAGTACCATTTTTCTTAACTTCACACTGATTATCGTTGAAATGTTCTGTGAAACCCTTTTAAGTAATTCTTTTTACCGACGATAAATTACACTTCCACTGTGGTAAATAATGAGTTTTGCAATAGTCTTTCACGGACGCCGTTTTTAGTTTCGTTTTGAAATAAATATTCCCGATGAAATGCTTTTTCAATCTGCAACGATAATTAATATCGATTCCACCGATTTATCTAACGACGAGAATATGTTTGCATCTTTTATTAGGTGTTGACTGGCACCTGAATCCCAGTATTTACGTCAAGTTTCAAATATGCAGTTTTTTGTTTAGTTTGTGTTTATTAACGTCGCACTAGAAGCAACACGAGGGCTATTGGTGACTGACCTCGTAGTTTTGAACCTTAGTCAGGTGACGAGGACGACACCTGAGCTGGCATCACCCTCTCCTAACTTCCACCCCTCACACTTTGGGTCCCGACAGATTTAACATGCATCAGCCAAGGCTACACAGCGGTTCAAATATGCAGATTGGGTAGCTGATGAATTTAAAATTTTCTATTCATTTCAAAATTATTTTTGTAAGGCATAAACAACCATTTGCTGGGAACTTTCGTTAGATTCAAAGCAATAATTTTAATAATTATTCTGCCATCTAATTTAAGAAAAGAAAACTATAAGCTACCATTTGAAGATAAATGTGCGGAGGGGAAAGCGTATTTTACAGAAATTTTCAACGTGGTAAATATGTGGCATAAGAAATATATCATTGCCGCTGAAAGGGTTAAAACATCTTATTTCAGCAAACCAACGAGTATATAAATAATCATAATTTGTATGCCAAAAATTATTTATTTGCATTTTAAATGAAAAAAAAAAATAAATTTTAAATTACCGAGATTCTTTTTTATACACAAAAATATTGCATTATTAAGGGTACCAAGACATGGGAAGAATACTAAAATAACGAATTTAGGATTACTTGTTTATGCGAGATATATTTTTTAAAGCTATTAATACAGCTTAGATTTTGTGAGTGTGTGCCTAATAATAATATTTTAATCATTCTATAAAACTAAAAGCAATTTTTAGTCAAAAGTTTTTCTCTTAGTTGAATATGGACATGATTTTTGAGACATTTGATTCAGGTATGTTTTTTATAGTATTCCTTAAGTATTCCAAATATTTTATGCTTCATGTATAACTTTTAATAATATTACAACTTTTTAATAAAATTACTGTATATTTGCTTTGAAAAAATTGCAGAACTTTAAAATTTTGGAAATTTTAGTTTTTTTTTTCAAAAATAAATGATTGAAATGAAAAAGTATTCCTTAAAATTTGGGAATTACATAAACAATAAAATATATTTGATTCAATATATGAACAGATATCTTTCTTAGAAGTGTAAAAAAAAATTAGTACCATATAATGTAAGATTTCAAGTGCACCTAAATGCAAATACGTTTCAAAAATCATGACCATCTTCAACAAAGGAAGAAAAAAAAACCTTTTAGACAAAGGAAATTACTTTTATAATTATATAGAATATTTAAACTATCATTAATAAACACATAAAAAAAATCTAAGCTCAACTAATAATTTCAAAAGATATATAAGTCACACAAAAACATCAAAAATATTGTCTTAATTTTGAAATTTAAATATTCCTCACGTGTCTTGGTACCCTTAACAGTATATATATATTATATGTGTGTTAGGATTTACATAACTTCTTTCAATTTAGACTTATGTAGTTGCTGATATGCCAAATTTGAGCATCATCTTTGTAGAGAATTTCACAGTAAACATCACAATGGAAGTTGCATTCCAATATAGAGTGCAGGGCAGGGACGTTACAAGCAGAATGAAAGTGAGAGGGTTGGAGATACAACTCCGCTGTTTGATCAGCAACACAAGAGTGCAGATGAGAGAAATTTTCCTTATTATTCTTACTATACAAGATATATTTCTTTTTAGACGCAATAGATCACATGGTATAGGTGTAGGTATTCTGAGAAATTTACATGGCCTCCAACAACCTAGTAGGGATTATCCCTACAGGTCTTCAACCGTGAGAACTGTAAATTCAGCAAATTTTTAAGAGCACATGATTGCATAAATTAGAGAATTTGGATTTGTATCAGGAAATGAGATTAACGCTTTAATTTTTCGTGAGAGACTGGGAAAAAAATTAGGAAATATATATATCATTTAGATATTTATACATATAATATTCCAAGAAAATAAATATTAACTGAAATCCAAAGCTAATTTTAGACATTTAAACTGAAATCCAAAACTAATTTTGTAATTACTACTGAAAGGAAATCTCCTAAAAATAAATTAATTTTGGTATAATTCGAGATATCTCATTGTACTGAAAGTGTTGTAAACCTTTTCACCACTACTGTTATTTTATTTGTTAGCTGAATTCTGGAAATAAAAAAAAACGAGGTTGATAAAAATTATTTCTAGAAGACCCTAAGGACAATCATTTTGTTATATTCCTTCAAGGTTTGTAAAACTATTGTAATGTCATATGCAAATGGAAATTCAAAGGTTAGTAATTAAATAATTTCAGATTTCAAATAATTCAAATTGTCTTCAGTTCATTTTTATGAATTTGATCGAGATTATCTTTTATCATGAAAAAGTAAACTAAAATTCTAAAAATAGAAATATTTTGACTTGTTCATGTTTCTGTTAGCACCAGGTCCTTTTTTTAAAAAATAGTGATCAGTAGATATAATATAACAGTCAATAACACAATGAATAAAATATACAAGTGTTTACTGAAAATATTAATTAAAAAGAAGCTGATCATCAACAACAAAAACCTTTAAGCTGCCCTCTCATAAAAATTTCAAAAATGGACAGTGACCTGCAAAAAGAATCAATGTTGCAATAGTTACAATTCAATAAAAAAAAAAAAAAAAAAAAAAAAAAAACTCAAGCTATCTCTTGTACTTCTTAAAGGGAAATAATCTAGCATTGAAAATAAAACAATTCCAGAAATAAGTTTTTTAAAAATAAATTTTGAAAAACTTCCCGGATACACATTTATTCCAAACAGACTTTTTTTCCATTCCTCAATTTTAAATAATACCATGAAATAAATTATAAATACATATTATTTTCATTAAAATAATTGAACCTGTTAGATATTTGTTCAATATTGAATTTATTTACACACACACACACAGAAAATGCAATACAATATCCACATATAACTATTATTATTTACATTTAAAAAAGAGCAATATTTCACATGCAATTGAATCTTTTATAGACAAAAATTTACAAGCAGATATTTCCCACAAAATAACTATACATAATGAAATCAAAATTCTTTAAGATTATCTGAAATTTTAAAACATACAATTACAAATCATATTTAAAGTATAACAATTCAATTTCTTCATACCTGCCATTCAAGATTAAAAAATATACAAACCCCAATCATTAATGAAAAACTTAAGAATTTTACAAATAAAGAAGTTCTTCTGTATTATTGTGACTATATAGGTGAAGCTTAGAGAGTTCTCTACAAGAAAAGAATGACATATGACAAAGAAAAAAAAATTATGTATACATGTTTATATAGACATAGTATATATAATTATGAAAATTTATATGCGATCCTACATGTGTTTTCTTCAAACCAAAATTTCATCACAATAATTTAAGAATATATTCAAAGAAATTGTTTTAATAGTTCCTTGATCAGCTATATAAATTCAGAATTTAATTAGAACAAACTTTTTAATTTCTATATTAAGAATGAAACAATTTATAACACCAAAAAATAACTATTTGAATCAAATATTCAATAATTGTAATCTAAACATTTACGATGTTTTAATAGCTGAATAAAGTATTTTTACACAAAAATTAATTACTTATTCTATAAAAGATTTTTTACCACTAAAAAAAACTCTGTCTTTTCATCGATACAAAATTTTTGGGAAATTAAGCTAATAATACATAACTGTTTTTGATTTCTAACTTTAAATATTTATGTTTATATAGTATAAATTCCTAAAATAATGTAGAAGTTAATATAGTACAACTTGATTAACATATTTTACATTTTTAGGAAACAAAAAGAAAATATAATGGTAGGTAGAAAAAGTTTTGAAATCAGGGCCATTTCTAAAACCAGGATGTCAAACCTGATGGCCTACAATGATATCAAAATACACAGTTTTGCATAATACATAACAAAAAAAAAAAAAATTGCCATTCTATTCTAAAATATTTCATTTGTATAGAGCAAACCATTCAGCCATTGGTTAACTAACAGTTTATATTCATTTACTACTTTAAAAGGAAAGACAAAAGTTAAAACCATTTTTCATTATTGCACAATGTACAGGATGTTTTGAAACTCATGGGTAAAAACTTAAGGGGTGATGAAAAAAACATCTAAACAAGCAATTTTCATCATACAATGCATAGACAGTGAGCATGTAGTAAACTGCTAGATGGCACTATAATGGAAAGCATAAAACACAACTTTTCTTGCACATCGTCATTTCTACCATGGATTTCAAGAGGGGCAACTTATAGTAATCAGGAAAATGTAAACGTGGATTTTATGTATGTTCTTGCAAATGGGAATGGTCTAGAAGCCAAAGGATTGTCCACATAATGTTTCCCGAGCGTTTTCACCACTTGCTGTAAGCCTATGTATTGTATGATGAAAATCTCTTGTTCAGATGTTTTCTATCACCCTTTAAATTCTTTCCCATAAGTTTTGAAGCACCCTGTATAGTAAGTTTATATTCACAAATGAAAAAAACTTTAAGTAACTACTAGATGTCAATTTTTTATTATTTGAAGCAGGGGTTTTGTAAATAATCTGTTATTTATAATTGTTGAGAGCCATAAAACCTTTTTCCTAACTACTTTATTTTTCATGATCATTTAAAAGTAGACTAAGATTGTACCAAAAATTTATTGTGGTACAATTTTTATTTTCCAGTGTTCAGTACCAAATGCTGACTGTACAATTTTTTTTTTATTTAGTTGTTTAAATAATATTATGGCAAAAATTTAAATCAAATAATAACCAAGCAACTATGTAAATTTACATAAAGTACGTACTTATGAAATTCAGATTATGCTGGAAAAGGAGGATTGTGATTGTTAATTAACATTACAAGGAGAAGCAAAATTAGGGCTATTGGCAACAGACCTAGTAATTTTGAGCCTCGGTCAAGTGACAAGGATTAAACCTGTAAGTTGACACCACTCTCTTCAAGCTTCCCCACCAGGTGAACAGGAAGACGTTTTCTCATTCAGATTATATGCACATCAGCCCCACTACACGGTGGGTCTTTAATGGCCTCAGGGCTCAAACTCGATTCAACAAAGATAATGCCAGTTGTAAATCCACGACCATGAACACTAGGCTACCGCAGCCATAAAAAAGAAAGGAAAATGTGTTTGAAGCAAAGGAACCCAAAGAGTGTCAAATATGGCAATGCTGAAGACAGAAACAAAATTAGAAATCCTGATGTGGTTACGATGAAGCACTGAAATTGGATTAAATACAACTTGGCATACTCTGAAATCCAGACAACTTTCTCCACATTGACTGATAATGCATAAATGCTGAGCTTTTTCTATTGATTTTCTCTTCCCCCCCCTTTTAACTTGTAAAGAAAAGATATAAGTGGCATTTAGAAATTGACAACTGTGTTTGCACAACCTTTTATTTTGTCTGGTCGATAATTTCCATTACTAAAATTTTATTTCTTAGCTTTGTTATTACATCCAAGTTTTGAAATGCATTAAGGATTACATATAAACTATAACAATATTTTACTAAATAAATTTCTTACAAATTTTAATAACTTGGAACATAATCAAAATTTCTTTTCCTACAAAATAATAAAAGTCATATATACTCTAATACTAAGAAACACGCATATATATGCATATAAATAGAATAATTAAATTTCATGAATGAGAGCATAAGGACCTTCCAATAACAAAATCTGTTTACAACGGAGCAGTGTTTTTCATTGCAAACATTACCATATAATTTTTAACACTACACACAAGAAAAAGAAAAAAAAAATTCGGCATATATCCTTCAAGAATCCCGTTTATTTTAATAGTACATTATACCTTTCATTAGGATCAATGGATCATTAAAGTTATGGTCAAGGATTTGCGGGATATGCTTGCAAGCAAGTGTTCCACAATATACCACATACTATATCAAATAATGAGTTATTCTCACAGTTACTAAGAGTATTCATATTTTAACTGTTATTTAATAATAATTACATGAAATGCTACATGAGATTAAACGTTTGAACTACCTACTGAGCCTTAAAAACAAAGCATGTCGGCATTCTCTGGAATCATAAGGCAAATATTTATCGTAAAATTCATGAATAAGTTCTTCAATTTGAAAACCCATTCCTTGATATAAAGCTACAGCAGGACTTGAAGCAGATACATGAAGAGTAATATCTTTCCCAATGCATGTCTGAATGAGATGATACAACATATAACGACCAATACCTGAACGGCGCCACTCAGGATGACAAAACATAAAAGAAATATATGCTTCATTAAATTTTGCATCTGGTACGATAAAAGCAAATCCAATTATTACTTTTTTATATAAAGCTACACAACTAAAATCAGGATACTGAAGACATTCTGACATATCAATACCAGGCCAGAAAAATTTGTGACACAAATTATTAATGCCTGGAATATATTGTGGACGCACATAACAATAATCAATAGGACTTTGCTTTGGAGGTATCCAATTAGGATTATTTCTATTAGTATAAAGCAATATTTCTTCTAATAAACGCATCTTCAATGGTTTCATATTGTAATCTCTGTAAATGAAAGGTTTTAAGCTTCGCTCAGTATATGGACTTAGAAAACTGGTTTCTCCATCTTCCACTCCCATTAAACGAGTGATGAATGATGTATATTGTTGAGATTTTCCACGAGCATTAAAATTATTACTGTGGAACCTATCTAGAACAATCTGTGCATTAGACACAGGTGCTGACATAATGGATTTGTCAGGCTCCAAATAGTCTGGGGGATCCATGCCTAATAATGAATGCATTTTAGCATCAATATTAAAATTTGGTATGCCATGTTGTCGTTGTAATTTTCTCACAACAAGTTTTCGATACAGCCTCCGGACTTCAGGTCTTTCCTTCATTGCAGTAGTATAATTATTTTGCAATTTTTGCAATAGTTGTTCTTCCTCATACGGATACATCAACCTATATTTAGTTTCAGGAATGACTACTTCCTTAACTAGACTTTCCTCTTTAGTGACAACTCTTCGTTTACGACCAGTGTCTGGATGAAATTTCTTAGTTGTTCCAACCGTTTTACTACAGTTGCTGTTTTCTTCATCAAATGCACAACATTCTTCAAAATTTTCAATAGCACTCATTTTTTCCAAAGCTTCCCTTATTACAGCTACATGATCCACATCACAGCCTAGTGGTACATCCATATGTGAAAAATCATTACTTTGGTTGGTAATTTGTTCAGGTGCTTTGGGTACTGGCATCTCCTTATTTATATCAGAAGTTTCATCAGTGGACAAACAATCTTTTTCTTTTTTAATGATTATTTTTGGGATACTTTTCTTGGAGTTTTCATCTACAAAATTGGTAGAATTTGAAATATCAGGATGAGAAACTACCAATTTTAATTTGTGTTCAAATGATAAATTAGATGAATCTGTTCCAATTACTTTTGATTCCAATAGTTTTTTCTTAGATTTAGGAGATCGTGATGGAGATCTTGAATCACAAGCAATGCTAGCTTTCTTTTCTTTCAATGCAACAGCAGCTTCAACAACATTTTGATTCTTTTTCCTTGATCCTTCAACAACAGATGAAACTTCAGCTTCAGAAGGAGCTTGGCGCTTGCGACTGGCTTTCATAGTCAATGCAACTGAATCTAATTCATCAAGAGAAGGTAATTTGCTAGATTTAAGAGACCACCAACCATTTTCACCTAGCACTTCTACACCAGATACAAAAAATCTATTTGCACCAGTTGATAATGCCCCAGCAACAGTTCCATGCCAAGTGGCACTTTTTTTTCGCTCTTCACCAAATAAAGCAGCCCAATTTTTTTCTATGAATCGACAAATGTGTTCACGCCATCGAAAATATCCACATTTACCAGCACCTTGAAGTTGAAGATTATACAAGGCTATCATTATAACAAGAGTCCACTGCAGTTTCTTTCGTTTTATCACTTCTGCGCCAGTAAGGGAACAATTTTGGCAAGTAAAATTAAAATATATATCCCCAGCTAGAGGTGATGGACGTCCACTTTTTAAACATGCTGGATGATATCGCTTTTCGCATTCTGTACAAATTAGCATATCATGTTCGAGTTCAACAGTTAAGCAATAGCAATGTAAGATTGGTTTTATATCCATGGTTAATGTGAAAATTAATGATCTCAACAAGAAATGCTGCTGTGATCAAACCGATACAAAAAAAAATACCCTTTGATGCGATATTATCATCAAATATTAATTCGTGATGCCAAAAAGAGAGTACTTCATAAGCCGGCACCAAACGATAATTTTTACAGGTTTTAGGAACGATTTAGGACGTGTAATGCTCACTTTCTAGCGTGGCAACGATACAATGGTTGCTAGTACAATATTTTTGGCCTCTTTTTGTAGATCGCCAAGTTAACCATACGGTTTGTTATTGAGCCAAATCCAATTACAGTCAAAAGAGGTTTGATGCTGATCGGTTGTTTAAATACGTGGTTGATTATTTTGATACTGATTATTTTCTTGATATTGTGATGTTATATTATTTTTATTTCACTGTTCTTTATTGTTGATTGATTTCATGTGTGTTTTAATTTTCTGATTTTTTTTATTTCCAGATTTTTTTTAACACATTAGCTAGATTATTGTTTTTCCCCCCAGGGATCAAAATTGACAAACGAAATGGATCAATTACAAAAATATTAGGTAAGAGAATCTTTAGTATTATACGTGTCCCAATCATCAAAAGTCGAGAATAAATCTTTTAAAATTTATATAGCTGAAAGTAATAATTTAAACGAGAAGGAAGGTTTTGATTGTGATAACGTACATCAAAATGTTGAATAAACGTGACAATAGTATTTACAAAAGGCAAAATGCTGCATATTGTGTAGAAATACATATTTTACTTCACAATCTTTTTCTAAGTACCGTAAAATATGCGAAGGATATGCCGCTATTGAAAATAAGAATGACAAAAAAGGGATCGGTCAAGAAAGGAAAAAAGCAGTATTTGTCTTAAAAGTTTTTCATATATATCTATCAAAATTACAGAAACATACGGAATGATGCTCATATTCAAGTTTGCCTTATCTTTGTCCACATCCTGAGTGTAATTGTAAATTTAGGTACTTGACACATGGAAAAGAAGTTCATGGAATAAATATGACAACGAATGTAATAAATTTAGAAGATAAGTTAAGTTTTCAATTATGGCTAGAAAATGAGAGTTCTAGGACTTTTTCTTCTTTTAAAAAAACTTACTGGTGATAAAACAACCAAAACAAATGTTTATTCGCATTACAGTTTTAAGTCCATAATATCAAAGCCATTTAATAGGAAAACTAGTTGAAAATATGTTAAAGGCTTAATACCATCAACTGAATGTCCTGCTTGCTTCATTGTTTTTGAGACAGTTAAAATATCATTTGTAAGACCTTTTCAAAGCATAATCATGAATTAAAGGCCTCAAAACATAAACTTTTAACCAATAAAACAAACCTTGTCGGAAATTTATTAAAGCTAACCTTCAAATGGGCATTGAGAAATCTAAAGTACTGGAATATGCTCAGGAGAACAGAGAAATGAGGAATGATCGAGGTAACTTATTTTGTTAAAGAATCCTTTTTGACAAAAAAAAAACATATCGTATTACGTGAATTCTTTGAAATTACTTTCATTGCCCCATAAGAAAGATGCTGTTTCTGTAGATATTATTATTAATAAATTGCAAAATGAAACTTATAATTGTGTTCTTTTGTATAAGCCTCAAGGACAAGATATGGTTTCAGGTTCTAAAAGCGTAAAAAAATTGCCAAACAATTCATTAGTAATTGGCTTACAAACAGCCGAACAAAAAGAAATGATGGTAAAAAACTGTAACAAAATCTTAAGCATTGACTCTACTCACAAAACCAATCAGTATGATTTCTATTTAATGAATTTAATAGTACCTGATGAATATGGAATAGGTTATCCAATTGCATATTTCATCACAAATAAATTAGATATGGAAACTATGCACTGTTTATTCAACAGCATAAAAGTAAGAGTTCCCAACTTAAATTTTAATTGTATTATGACTGATGATGATAAAACAACAGGTCTTGCTTTTAAACAAGTATTTGGCGATGAGATTAAACATTTTCATCATGCTTTAAAGAAATGGCTAATCTTGTTTCTAATTTAGAAACAAGGAATAAAATTTATGCATTTTTGGCAGTTCTTTTTGAGGAAACGGACTCAATAAAATTTAAAAATAATATGGATAATTTAAGAATTTCATTTGCTGATAAGGAATCAACATTCATAAAATATTTTAATGATAATTATTATGGTAGAGCAGAATTATGGAGTATGTCATATCGTCAATTTCTCCATATATCGATATGAATATGTATTGCAAGTTGTTTCATTAGTGCAAATTCATTTTTTGAATAGATAATGGAATTTATTCTGTTTTAAAATTAGAAAATGATACATATTTTGCATATCAATATAGAATAATAATTTGCATACACTTAAGTGTTTATCCTTCAACATATAAATAGCACAATACTGGATTAGAAATTCCTGATGGAGATGTTTATGTGAAAGCAATATATTCATGATTAGTAGTCTCAAACTAATGGAGATGTGTTTTAGGAAGTTAAAATTAAATTAATTTTTTTCTTTATTAATAAATCCTTCAATTTTAGAGAAAGCTCAAACATCCAAATTCTATTCAAGTTGTAACAATAATTAAATTCAGCTTACAATATTTTCAAAAAAATTTTATGGTTTGTTTCAAAAGAGTCACTTAACCAAACATTTAACTAAAAAAAAGTTTTTGGAGTAACGTTCTTATATCAAAACGGCAAGCAAAACTTATACCTGTATTTATTCCGAACAAGCTCTACACGTTTTTGATAAATGATTAGAATGTCTTATGCAACGAAAGCAATTACCGTTTTTCATTGAAATATTTTTTTCTTTTTTTCCAAAGGAAATGAAAAAGCAAATCTACACTTCAAGGATTCATGTAATGAGTCATTATAAAATATGTATAGACAGCTTTTAGCTTTATTTTCATCGGACAGTAAAGCAATTGCTGTAAAATCATTTTTATTTCGTTTGTTATTCTTAGTTAAATGTTTTGGCGGAATGACAATAATGTGTAATCAGTAATTTGTTGTATACATCGCTTTATCGTTTGTAAATTGGGATCGTTGCTGTAATTCAGAAACTAGTATATTTTAATTCGAATATACATATGGCGATTCTTTACTCCAAAAATGTTTTTATTTTTAGACTTACAAGTAAAAAATACGTCATAGAACAAAATAATATAAAAAATATTCATCATCAAATATATTTATTCTAAAAAAAAATTATTTTTTACTAATTATTTCGTTAATTCAAATTGAAATGTTGATGTACATTTTCTGTGTCATTTAATCGAATTTTTTTGTAATAAAATTGATTACGATGTACAACATCAATAATTTTGAATTAATGTTTTTTTTCCCTAAATTTTGATGAGGACGTTCAGGTACAAGCAAAAACACTAAATAAATTCTTTTTATTTAGAAATGCATATTAATAATAATTTAGTGTAGTGTAATATAAATTATATCATATCACACACAATCAGTTATTTCAAGTGTAATGTCGAGGAATTTAAATATCGTCGAATTTTAAAATAAAATAGAAATAGAAAAAATGAAGAATATTTCAACATATTTTCTAACCTTTTTTCCCTAGAAACAAATAAATTATCTTCAAATGGAATGCATTCAACTGAAAGAAAAATTTGGGAATGTTTCTTTACTGGAGTCTTATAAAAATTAACTACCCCGCGATAAATATATTTTTCACAATCATGCTTTATTAATGTCTTCAGCTTTTTGGCAGTGCTTATATTTGTGAACAATTATTTCAAGAATGAAGTTTACAAAAATCAAAAATAGGACAAAGATCACTGACAAACATCTTGAAAATGCAGTAAGAATTGATATGTCTATTGAACCTGATATCGATTTGCTTGTTCACAAAAACAAATTCATCCATCTCATTAATTCGAATTTTTTCCATCTGTATGAAATCTAAACTAAATGAAATGAAATTTTTACAAATTTAAAATAAATACGTACTTATACATATCTAATTCAAATTTTAAAAAATTAGAATAAAAAGAAGTTATAATTTATTTTAATAAAACTACATAGAGTTAATTTTTATTTCAATGTGCTGAAAAAATATTGTACGTGCTGCCCAGCATTTTTTTTTTCCCCCAATGTGGCCCAGATTTTTTTTTTTTTTTTTTGCAATGTAGTCCTCAAATGGTCATAGTTTAGACACCTATGGTTTAAACTAAGGACTCATATTCGTATAACAAACTATAAATTCAGTTTTCATTAATTTAAGTGTATATATATGTGTGTGTACAAAAAACCTTTTTTTAAAAAAATTTTACACCCGTAAAAATAATGATCAAAATTTCTACGCAAATTTTTTAAGTATGCTATTTTTACTAAATTCATTTTGAAGAGAAAAATATTCTCAACTAGTCAACCTTAGGAATGAAGAATTTATCATTTATGGTTTGTTTTCTCTCTCTCTCTCTCTCTCTCTCTCTATATATATATATATATATATATAAAAGCCTTAGTTTTGCTTCTAAGTGCGACTTTAATAAAACAAATCAATTAAATGTGTAAAAAAGGTGAAGATTTTGAGGAGAAATTGCTATTAATTTATCGCTAACCAGTAATTCCAAACTAATTCCTAAAATTCTACGGTCCTAAAAATTGGAGAGAGAGAGAGATAGTCGCTGTGCAAAAATTAGATTTTACAACGAGCGCCAGCGAGTTGTTCGCTTCTGCTCAATTTAAATTTATGAGTTTAAATGATCAATTAGAGGAAAATTCAAAAATATTACTTAAATTTAATTGGAATAATTCGATATAAAAACCAACTTTTTTAAAAACAACGTTTTTATATGGTGCCAAAGTTTATTACAGAAAATTATTGAAATATTAGTTAAAACTGTTAGTTATTTTTAACTTTAAAATTTACTTAAAAAGAGACATTTGTGAGCGTATTAAAAAATTCATGATACTCATTAAATCAAAACATGCATTTCAAAGTTTGTAAGTCATTCTATTAAGAAAAATGGGAACCAGAATTCAGAAAAAATTATTGTGATAAAACACGGCGCCAAATATTGGAATCTTTTTTTCTTGCCAATGATTACTGACTAAAAGTCAGCAACCCTTACTATCTCGAAGATAGTAAAGGGGAGATAGTATCTCCCCTTTGCGAGTACAAAAGTTTTACGATACCTCGTAGGGAGTGCCCGGTGTTCCCAGAGGGGGAAAGAAATTTTTTCCTCAATCCTAAGAGCGCCGAGAGGAAAGAATATTTTGATTTATTAAAACTATTGAAATATTAGTTAAAACTTGTCGCAAACGTCTAAATATTGCATTGTTAGGCGAGTACGAACGATTCCCAAAATTTCAAAGCTCTAGCTTGATGGGAAGTTGGTTAAATTAACGATCGAAAATTTGATGACACACACTTACACACACCAAGTGAAATTCAGAAAAACGGTTTAGAAAATGCAGAAATGTTTACAGAAACTGTAACCATTTCTGTTTCCCTCACGGGCCGGGGGGAAGTGCAGTTTTGGTCGCATATAAATAATTTAATATAAGGAAAGATTGAATTACTTCGGAGAAAAGTGCTATGGTGGTTTTAATAGTTGGAGCCATTTAGTTGTTATGTACACGAAATTTTGCTTATTATTTGTGTCGGTAAATATGGTCTGCGCTCTGATTAATGAATTTGCATGCTTTTCGATAGAGAGAAAAGTGTTTCTAGATAGTTTAGTGATAAAACGATCAATATTTTCAGATTGAAGGTCGTTATGAATGACCGAATTTCTAACGTACCATGGAGCGTTGGTGATAATTCTAAGAATTTTTTTTTTGCAAGGTTTGGATGTGTTTGAGGTAGGTCGGGGCTGCGGCCCTCCAAAAAGGGGAGGCAAACGTAGAGCAAAAATAAATTAAAAAAAAAATACTAATAAACCGAATTCCTTCACCCATTGGTGCTACACTGTTCGTGTCAAATGGCGTGGAGGGGATATCTGAACTTGATCTTTGCTTTTTGTCACTGAGACCTGGTAAGGTCTTAAAAAACTTTTTTCACATATAGTCCTTTCCTTCCACACGTGTTATTTTCTTTGCAACTGCATACTGTTACCGCTACTATCTATTTCTCCCTTTTTCTTCAGCTGTGGTCATAAACTAGGCCTGTGCTTGTCGTCGGCATAATCTGTTCCTTTTCGGAAACCACAGGAGTCTGGATATCTGGTTAATGACGGACACTATCCTTGACTGAAGTCCTGTCAGAACGCAAGGGTCAAAAGGGGCTTGTCGTCTTCCTCCCGTCCTCAGAGTGGGGGACTCTCTGTACATAATACTCGTTCCTTCCCCCTTTATTGACCGAAGTCTCCATACAAACTTTTTCCTACTGAAGAATGACTTTCCGGCACTAAATCTCGCCTCAAGTCATTTCTACTGT
>BMAW01033003.1:0-14728 GCA_019974015.1 Nephila pilipes
TAAGCTCTAAGTGCGCATGCACGTAACACCGATCGATGTTCCGGTTAGAGCAATTATGTCACTTCTGACTGTAACGTACAACGTAAAGTACCAATGTGTTCTTTTCTATGTATTTAAATTACGTTATTTTTTGTGTGCTGTAGTAAATAAATATGCTTTCGTGAATGTACTATTTTCATCACTGAGCTGCCCTAATAATGGTTATGAGCCTGGAAACCAAAATGAAAAACTATTAGCAGCGCTCAGTATGAAAAGGAAAGTATAAGATCTAAAATAGCTCACTGAATTAAAAGTGCGACACATTCATGAACTGTAGAGTTCAAACTCGTGACGGAGCAATTAACAATAATAGAGAAGCTTACTAAAGAGAAAATAAGATAAATAGAATTTGCAGATTGAAGCGATCATGATAGAAAAATTCCTCTAATTCTACACAAATGGCAACAAAGCTAAGCTTAACAAAGACGCCATGCCTGATGTCATTCAAAAGTTACGGAAAGGGATTGATTTTGATTGAAAAGCTCACGCAGATATTGTTTTGTCTGTCATTTCAAATGAACTTATATAAGTCAGACTCTGCATTACTTCCAACAACGTTTGGAAAACCTGAACGCTGAACTCATATCTAAAAGTTCAAAAAAAAAAAAGCTTTGCAACTAAAAATGCCATTGTTTCTGAAACTGACAGACAAACAAACATTTCTGGATCATCTAAATTAATATTTCAAAATGTTAGACAACCTAGAAGAAATTCAGCAGGAAATTGTAGAAGATCTCTTATCAATTTAACTTCTAAATAGCAGAACTCCGGACTATTTCGAAAACTTCAGATGTGTCAGTGAGTCCAGAGATGCACTATACGTATATATATATATATATATATTCATGTATTTATATTATATTTTAAGGCATTATAATATTTATTATAAAATTGGGTAATTATGTCTTCAACTGGAATTAAAGCATTTAGGGGGGATTGTTAGAAATCAATGTTAATTTACTATTCCCATCACCCAATTCAAAATTGTTTTTGCCAAGTAAGCTGTAACAGTGCATGCGCGTAGACGAACTCTTACATCATTTCTGACTGCTCCTTACAACGTGAAGCCTTTATGTCGCATTATTTCCTATGTCTTTTTAGTCTTACATTTTTTGTGTCGTTGTAAATAATTATACATTCCTTAATGTGCTGTGATCATCATTTCGCCGTCTTCAACAATATATATATATATATATATATATATATATATATATAACTGGATATTTAATTTAATGCACAAAGAAGGTCATATGCTACCCACGAGAAATTTACACGACAGGAAAATGTGATATGCAAATGATTAGCTTTTCACAACATTAATGCTACGTAGGCGCCGATAGCTACATTTGCAATGTGTATGAATATAGAAATTGTACGGCAAGTGTTTCACACAGAAATTTAATTTGAACATTATTGCAAAATGAAAAGTCATTATAATGCTTTGTGTAAGAAGAAATGCTGACCAGCACATGTCTAACTTAAATACGAGGTTGAATTGTAACCTATCGAGTTTGTGTCTTAGTGTATAGCAGTATTGCTGTTCGAATCAGTCGAGATCATTTAAAACTCTGCAGAATATCGAATAGATGGGTTCAATATGATCATACAGAGCGCTGTGTTTTATTTCAAAGGTTGGCTCTCAATAACAACCGAGAAGACAGGTATGTTTCATTCATGGCCTAACTAGGTCGTACAGCCACTTCTTTTGCACTGAGTCAATAAATGGAGATCATTAGCGATACAGCAATTGTCTTCACGAACAGTTCGACTGTATTCTCAGAAACATGGACTGTCAGCTCATCGACCATGTCAGCTTCTGTTAACCTTAGTGCTTCGTCATTGTGCAGTGCCATTGGAAAAAAGTTTCGCTCACCTCTTGTTTACATTATTGGCATTTTGAATTGTGACCGTTATATTTCTGGTGTGTTAAGGTGAGTAGATTTACGTTTTCTTCGAGCCCTGCAAAGCTTTACGTTTCAGCAGAAAATAGAGGGCCGCAAGTTGCAGGTATTCAAAGAACCTTCCTTGATACAGAAATTGTTCGACTGCTGCCCCATCTAAGCATAGTCTCTAGATATCTCACCAAAAGAAAGTCTAAATAATTGTATCTGAGCCACTAATACATCACCATACGTCAGTCATTTCATTCGATGATCCGTGCTATCGTGTTCAAGCTACAAGAGCATCTGTACCTGTGCATGCTATCCAATCTCTGTTTGAATCAATCCCCAGTCATATAAGAAATGTTACAGCTGTTAAAAGTGGTTATTCACTTGTTATGTCTAGTAAATATTTGTCCGATAAATATCATTTGTTATTTACATTTGTTCCTGATGTAGCAATTTTAATGTGGCCAGAATATGTATGTATAGATAGATAGATAGATAGATAGATAGATAGATAGATAGATAGATAGATACGCACACACAGATATATATATATATATATATAAGATAAAGCAATAAAATTATAATTAAAAACGCATAACAAATAAGACATCAAATATATAAATATATATATTATCGCTTTTACAACAAACGTAATTTGAATTAGAGTGATAGAAGGAATTTTCATTTTTCATTTTTCATTTAGAATTTGGATTTTAAATAATTGTGATACAAATATGAAATATGTTGTGATTATAACTCAATATTAGCTAGTAGCATTGATTTTCTAATTAATTTTGAGTTAAAATGTTTTGGCAATAGTATTTATTATGAGAATCGAAAAACAATCGTTAAGTCTAGAACACAAACAATAAACCTTCATGCACAAACTAATATAGATAAGATTACTTTAAAATATAAAACTGTAATTTTAATTTTTATAAAGTTGTAGAAAGTAGTTAAAAACTTCACTATAGGAAAAGAAAAAAATAACATTTGTTCTTAAGGAAGTAAAGTAAAAATTTTGTAACGGAAAAAAAGGCTGCATTTAATTTTAAAGGAAAGGAAAAAAACTGTTTAATTTTAATGTTTTGATTTTCACAAAGAAAAAGTTGTTATTTGAAACCCTTCAAGGGCAAATATAAGGAAATATTTCTGACTCAATACAAAACTATGTTTCATTTTTATAATAAATAAACAAGAATATATAATATGAGAATTTTTGTTTAGGGAATTTGTTACCAAAAGACAACATATTATCGTAAAATAAATTTGTTTATTATGCGATAAAAATGAAGTAATTTATCGTAAATGCAAAGCTAAATATATATAGAATAAACGTGATCTTAAGAATGCATTAAAAATAAAATTATAATAATAATGATGATTTTTATTGAATCACAGAAATAAAATGCAGTACGTTGCAGAAAGAGCAACGCGTAAAATATAAGAACAGTACATTTAGATTTAAGCTGACTCTGATTAATGAGATATTGATACATGATGCACGCTCCCCTTCATAGTAATTTTGCTAACGAACAACAAAATTATAAAATGTATAAAGAATAACATTATTTCATTAAAAAAATGTGAAAAATAACCAAATAAAGTTCTTAAATTACGTTTTAGAATGCACTTATTTGCAAAAAAAATGTCTTTCTCTGTGGAATTATTTTCATTTAGCAACACTGGAATTTAATATTAAAATAAGTTTAATCAATTGCTTACTTTTGTCAATAATGACCATTACTCATTTGTTATAAAACTGACCTTTGAATTAATTTGTTTCATTCCTTTTGAATAGATTTAATAATATTAAATCAATTTTTATATAAATCACAAATTTATTTAGTATTTACATTACAGTAATGAATTGCTTTTCTTCAAATAATAAATATTACCTAAATCGTATTTCTGAATTAAGTTCCAAATGTAATAGATTAAGCTGCAGTTAATTTTAGAAATATTTCAGATATTTAAAATAGACTAATACAATAATTGTAGCATTAAATAAACGAACTACAATCAGCTAAAGTTCCACTCGATTAATTTCACTGCTATTAACTTCATGTAAATGATTTTGGATAGTATATAAAGCAGTTTTTATGACAAAAGTATTATTTAATTTAAGCAATTTTGAGAATTTAATTTAATTTTCTACAAGTAGAGGTAAAAATGATTGCTATCTTATTTTAATGCGTTAATTTTATTAATAATCCAGGGGGAAAAAAACTGTAAGTAGTATTGAAATTTTGTATAGTTGGTATTAAAAATTAAATTATATACATTTACATACATAAATAAATAAACACACACACATACACACACACACACACACATATATATATAGTTTTAAACAATAACTCTTGATATTTTAAAAATGTTCTCCATTCGTTCGTGACGCAATGAAGTAAATTTTAAAACTGAAAAAACTGAAAGTTGAAATGAACTTAAAACAACTCAAAGTAGGAATTCATTAATATATTTCGAGAGGAAGGAGTTACATCGTTATAGCGGTGGACATGCGTCCACTCGCCTTCGTAGCTAAAAGAGAAGAGCAATATTAATTACATGTTGAAAATAGGGGACACCAGAGAAGTTTTTTTGCCTTCGAAGCTGAAGCAGAAGACAGCGAAATTTTCCTTGATTGGAATTTAAAGGCAAAGATTTCTTCAGATCTCGTGGAATTAGATTTAGGTATATTTAGGTATTTTATAAGCAGACAAAACTTCTATAGGAAAATCTTCCTACATATATGAAACCATAAGACCCTGATGATTAATGTTTATTTTTTATGCTTGATGGCATACATAAAAAACTCATATGGATTTGCATCAGAAAATAAGATGAACATATAACTGAAAGTGTTAAAAGTATAGAAACATTAGAAAATTAAATTAATTTCAAGTGAAAACGTTACAAATTATTTCAATGAAATCATTACGTCATAATCAATAATCATGTTTTAATTTCATAAGTCTGAAATACAAAGCAGTTACTTTTCATTTTAAATTAAGAACGCTTATTTATTTTTTTACTACAATCATGATTTTTCTTACGATAAACTAAATCTTACAATTCATCATATGTTATATTCTTTATTTTTGTATTTTTTAGACATGTAATGGGAAAAATGGAGCTGAATCATCATATATCGTAACATTTTACGTTACGATAAAATAGACTGAGTACCCTTATTTAACTAACATTGTGCATGTTTTGTTTCAATACGACAAAAAATGAGTTCTTACGTTTTCATTAAAACTGGAAGTAAATTGTTATCGAAATAAATTTAGCCAATTTTACTATTTTTTCCATTAAGCATTTGACTGAATTAAGTATAAGAACACCAAAATGCATATTACAAAATATATTAGACCGAGAAAAAATAACGAAAAATCAATAGAATCTTAACTACCGTAATTTTTGCTTTCAAAAATTACAGATTTGAAAGTCACAAAATTGAGTATATACCTAACAAAATTACTCAATTTTTTTCAAACACATAAATGAATAATTATTTAGATATCCTTTTATATTTAGAAAATTTTAAACACGGTGCGCATTGATTTGAAATGTTTCTAGTAGTTTAATTGGATATTTGTGCCAATATTTCTTCTTATACTTATTGTAAGTGTTCCTAATATTATGCTTTTGAACAAATTTTTTCAACTGAGACTACAAGTGTTTTTCTTTTATTACAATATAATCAAGAGATTACGGTGATTGTATGAATTAGCAATTTACAACTGTATAAATACCATAACTTAACTATTTTAACAGTATTTTTTGGTTCGTTTTCTTGTTGAATCATACAATGCGACCCTTAATCAAGTTATTGAGGATAATTTTAAGTTCTCTTAGATTTAAATTATTTTTCAGTACACTTTCAAGTATTTCCTTTTATCCATGACTGCGTCAATAAAAAGAGATATTCCGAAGCCTTTTGCAATGACAGAATTCCATTCATAAGGCAAACCACCTCTGTACTTGACAGTGAGAATGATGTTTAGGGAAAATAGTTCAGAATTATGATTCTGCTAAACATACCATCGACCATAACTTCCAAAACATTGAATAGATTTTCATCAATGAATATTTATGTTGTTTTTAAAATATTTAGGCTTTGAAATTGGTTTTTAGTAAATGTAATCCTTTTTTACTCTGATTGCCTTGGAAATGAAGGGTTTTCTTCTAGCTATATGATTATTTTAATTTTCTTATAAGATTATTCTTTGAATTGTTTCTCAGAAACACATCTTCCTACTGATGTAAAAGTAGATGAGAAAATTTTTACAGCATTAACTTTAATAGATTTTCTTACATCTCGCATGATCTCTGTAGTTGTCCTTGAAATAAATGACTCTTTTTCTCTCCTTATAATAGGCTTACTTACAATTTGCCCAATGTTGTATATATTTTTAGTTTTTTAATCTTTCGGATATTTCTTTTTACTTTCCAATATCACACAGAAATTCATCTACCTCAGACGTTATAATGGCAATTTTTCAAATTTCAAAAATAGTTTCAGTTCTGGAGCTCACCTAAAATATTTTTCGGTCTTTGAACTCACATATTAGTAAAGTAATATAGCATTTTGAGGTAATATAGTAACCAAATAACCAGGATTTCTCTCGACATTTAATTCATTTTTTTTTAAAATTAAGTGACTAAAATTTACAACTTTTGTAAAAGGCTGTCAATACGCTTTGCTCCTATCTGTTAATTTCAGTATGATTGATTCGCTTCTTTTATACTTTTGAATAATTATGCTCATCATATCAGTGAAGTGTTTGAATCAGCGTAACTACCGCGATATAAATTGTACCAGCCTCTCGAGCAACATGGACTCAATTTGTGTAACAAAAAAAAATCGGAAACATGTTATACATACACTTATTGATAGGACAGCCATAAAAATGAATAATGCAACTCTCTGCCACAGGTCTATCGAAGTAATTCTTAAGTATTCTCTGTTTGGCTGTGTATTATTCTGTCTGAATTCTGAATGAGCCCTAAGGCGCTGTGTGTACGCGTCAGCTCGCCGTTCTTCCGTTGGTTTTCGCCTATCTCAATAGATGGTTACTATGCCAATTGAGTTCCCGAGTAATAAATCTGTATCCTATGACAACAAGGACCAATGAACTGTCTGCAGGTAGAAATCCCGTTCTCTGTTCGTGTGAAGGAGTAGTAGTAGCTATCTTTATATGTTTTTAAAAACTTTTCACTTCAATCTGTCCATTGTAATTATTTGCACAGGGAATGGTTGAAAATATGAGTGGAAGAAGGATACTTTCTTTAACAGGACTTTCAAAAGAAAAATTAAACAGAAGAAAGAAATATTTCTAAAACTTTGCCATAATTTGCATCATCTTTCAGCAGTCATGTTGTATGGATTGCAGATCTTATACTGACTGAAATGATAATATGATTTTTTTTTTCATTATTTCCTTATTACCGTTTAATAGTGTTCATAATAGACACAACATTACAAAGTTCATTCATTCAAATCCATGAACAAAGTCATATTTTTCAATTTCATTGCTTATATTTAAATAAAGCAAGTATAAAAATTGTAAGACCATGATTATGTTATTCTATTATTTTTAACAAGCTATATTGCCATTTCTGTTGGTTGTTAGTATATCTTCAAATCTAATCTTATTCAACCGCAATATTTAATGGTGTTTCTGTTAGAAGCAGTTTTAGACAAATAATTTATTCACCATGAAAAATTTCAACATCATATTAATTGGTATCTAATCAAAAATCATTGGTTTAAAGGAAATTTAATCCATTTTTATTTGGGAAAGAAATAAAAAATAAATTTCCTTTTTGGTGAAATGTATTGCTACAAAATAGAACATAAATAAAATGTTGGAGGCCACAAAGATCTCAGCCCATCAACTTTTGAGTAGTTTCAGCTTTGCGTTGGCGGTGTTTTAGTTGAATTTAAAGGTTTAGTATAAATTTTGTGTAAAATAATGATTGTAATGTAGTAGATAATGTACTCGTCTTTAAATTCATTTCCCATCTCAACTTACTGTTCTGATCAAGTATAATTAAAATAAAGTTAACTTATTTGGTGAAAATATTTCTAATTTTGATCTAGATATTCTTAGGATCTGAAAGGCTTTCTTGCAACATCTATTAAATTTGGAATCGAAGACGTTAATTCCTTTTTAACAGAAGGAATGCTCATAAGTCTCTTGAGAGGAACTTAAGTTTGTTCTTACGTATTAGAATATATCTTCTATAATACAGACTAGGCTAACCGATAATGAAAATCTGTTATAGAAATTGTTTGAACTATACTAAAGGCATCTACTCTTAATGCTGACTTATGTATTCTAATTTTATACATCACGGAGAAAAAAAAAGAAATACTCAAAACTGAATACTCAGGCATACTGATTTTGAAATGAGTATGTTTCTATCATTATTTTTTAAGCAGAATCAGCCTGATAAATATAAAGTGTTCAGACAAAAAGATACCATAATTCAGAAGAACTTTAAATCACTAACTATTCACATTTATTTTTAGAGGGTTTAGAATAACTAATACTAGAATAAATATTGGGACCTTTATTTTTAACATGTTAGAATCAACATATATTGTAATGATACGTAACAATATTTATATATGAAATAATTTGAAGTACAAATATAAACTTAACCAAAACAAAACACTGAAATGGCCTTTAACAGTTCAAAAATACATCTGTTTAAAGCAGAAAATAATTTAAAGCTTATATCAGAAGTATACAAACAAAAGCCAGAAGAAAGTAAAAATAGTCTTACCGAGCGACATTTTAACAACACAAGTAAACGAGAATAAGGCTATAGATATATAAAATATGCTCAGATTATTTCCTACCAAATGTAAATAATTGAATAATGGAAAATATATGATAATATTAAGTATATTAATCGAAATAAAGTGGATGTACAAGATGTAAACAACTAGCATATAAATAAATCTGATGTTAAAGCAGACAACACCGGTTTGTTTTTGTAGACATCACATTATGGCAGCGTCTGGAACAGTAAAACGTAATACATATCACAACAAAATTGAAAATTTTTATTTATATCATGACGCATATCTAACTGCTAAAATTCTGCTTTTAAAGGTGGCTGACCAATAACCGTAATTTCTCTATGAAATATATTTTTGTCCTAAAAGCACAATTTTGTAGACAAATATTAAAGGTAGTGTTTTTCAATTTGGAAAAAGTTTGATTTTATTTTTATATCCTATTTTAAAATGCTTGCATGTCTGGAAATAGACAAGTTTACAAAATATTTTTGTAAGCATTTAATCTTTCTAAGAGAATAGTTTCTTGTAAATTTATAATATTTTTTTTAGATCAGAAATTACAAAATGAGCAAAATCAATTTGCAAAATGAAACAGGATAATCAATTTCAAGATTTCTTATTATTCCATATTCCAAAATTCTTTACAATATGCGACATTATGTATAAAAATTAAATGTATTTTCACACTTATGCATAATGGATATTTTGTCTTAGCTATGAACTAATCTACACTGTTTAAATTAGATTTATCTTATTGTATAATACGTAACCCAGAAAAACTATGCTTTCATATAACCATTCTGCTTTGCTTTGATTGAAAACACTTGTGTTAATTCTAGAAGAAATCTTGTTAAATTGATATTTTTTTATAATCCTAAGGAGACAAATTCTAAGTAAATTTTAATTCTCTAACACCAATTAAAAATGGCGCATGTGTTTAGAAAGAAAAAAAATTTAGAATTCCTTGTGTAACAAATGTTTTGTGATCTAAGTGTGCCCAAGTCTGTAATTCAAAAAGCAAGAAATGCTATGTAGAATATATGGTTTAACAGACCAAGCAGAAATTCTTACATGTAATAGTACTATATTGGTAGATATACTATAATGGAACAGTATATTCTAAAAATATAGCTGTATTAATTGGTTGTGTAGATGACTTGCTCTCTTTCGAAAAATTAAAATATTGTCTACATAATAACGATATATATTTAGCATATTTATTTGAAACAGCACTTTTTGAAAAAATCATTTTCACTCATATTTAGTAACTTCACAAAATTTTGTTAATTTGAAAGAAGTAAAAAATCTGTTAAATTATGTACATTTACATATTAGAACTTCCTATATTTTAAATCATACCTTATTATACATTACATTAAAACATAAACTACGTTGTACAAATAGGGATATAAAAGGACAATAGTATGAATTTGATAGCAGTGTTTATAAGTAATTTTTAAAATGATGTGCCTTCATCTGTTGGAGTTAAGAAAATTATACTTTTTTAGTATTCTTATTTTAAAATTATAAATGTTATATATTTTAAATGTCTGATATGTATGTGTGTGATACTCAGAATAAATTTTTTAAAAATGTGATTTAGTTTGTTTTATTTTTCCTGTTTTCAATGAATCTTTAATTATAGGTATTATCTTTGTTATGATGTTAATTCAAAAGGAAATGTATGTTAGAAAAAAAATAAGGGAACACTGAAAAAAAATGCTTCATACTAAGATCTTACTATGGAAAATCTAATATTCATCATAATGTTTCCAAAATATTTGCAATAACTTTTTAAAAAAAGACTGAACTTTAAGTAAAACTCAATTTTCTGCAATTACAGGATTTTAACAAAACTATATATTTCTTCTAGAAACATAAATATAATTTTTAATGAACCAAATTGCTTCTGAAAATACCAGCTCAAATGTTTTACAAATTTATTTTGAGAAAAACTTAACTCTTAAATCGAAACTATTTTCGTCATTTTTAAAGATTTATTAAACTCTCGAATTGATTGAAATTTGAAGCATACGTTCAAAATTCAGTTTATGAGCAAGTAACAGTTGCATTTTTGTTTCTAAAAGTAACAGTTCTTTTACACACAGTAAATGCAAGAATTTTGTTTCGAAGTTTTGTGATAAAAACTTCATAAAGTGTATGCTAAATAATATGAAATGAAGAAATGAAACTTGTAGGAGCGATTATGTAAATCCCTTAAAATATAAGTTGATATGTATTTTTCTGTTTAAAATTCATATTCGATACAACAATATCGAAAATGGAAGCCATACATATTCCCTTTATTGTTTCATACTCATATATGATGCAGTAACAGATTCAAAAATAAATACATGATATACTCATTTTTCTATTCCACACTCATATTTGATGCACAAATATGAGTGTAGAATAGAAAAATGAGTTTACGAAGTCTCCATTTAGAGAACGTACCTGTTAATAAAAATAATTACGTGCGAGCCTTAAATTAGAATATGTTGGGATCAGAACTATTTTGAGTACGTGAAGTATGCAAATGTGAGTATATTGAACTCACTTTAGTAGCCGCAATTTCCTAGTGGTCATGGTTTCGGATTCGTGGCCGGCGGTATTTGTTCAGTCGGGGTTATGATCCTTGGCCTCCAAAGACCCACCGTGTAGCCTGGGCTGACGCACGTTAAATCTGTTAGGGGCCAAAAGTCCACCCGTTGGCGTGGTTTGGATGTTAGAAGAGGGGGCTGCCAGCTCAAGTGTCGTCCCGGTCACTTGTCCGAGATTCAAAATTACAAGGTCCGTCGCCAGTAGCCCTCTTGTTCCTTGTAGTATAACGTAAATTAAAACTAAATTTAACTAATTTGTACTCACTTTTGAATACCTGTTTCTAGCAGTTATCTGATAAGCTTGGGATTTGACCAAGATTTGGGATTAGACTTGCTTTAAAAATATCTGTAAAGCCAAACGTATATTTCTCTCTCGAATGCGGGAAAATTTTTTTTAGGTAAGCACACAATAGAATAACCAGAAACAGAATTCACTCCAGAAATTTCAAATTTATTCTGATTAACCCATTTTTACAACTTGAAATTTTGTATAAAATATATTTGGACGGAAAAGACAAGTGATTAAAATTTGGTGTATAATGAATGAATAACAGAGCTACAGTGCATCGGAATTGCGCACTGAGCAGGTGTATATAAGAAGCGATTCTCAATCTGATGGTCAAATTTTCTGTTGCATTGCGATTTAGGATAATTTTCAACGACTGAAAAAATGCCTCGCCGTAGGATTTCAGCTCATTACGAGCAACTATCAGAGTTTGAAAGAGGCAGATTGGAAAAATAGGAGAATCGTTCATCATATTGGTCGAAGCGGTGGGACGATTAAAAGATGCTGGCAAGAATGGGTGGGCAGGGCAGATTTCAGCATCATGATGGTAGTGGTCGACCTAGGGTCACAGGAGATCGGAAGGCCCTCATGCGTGCTACCAGCACTCGAGTGTCCACCGTGGCCATTTACAGACGGCTGAAATCTAATATCGTACCGACCGCTACACCACCTGGCACACACGTCTTTACACTGTCGAGCCAGATTACAATGGTGCTTCACTCTATCAGATTGGAATGATGTTGATTGGGGACGTATGGTATTTAGCGACGACTCTCGCTTTCAACTGTGTCCTGACGATCATCGAAGACTTGCCCAGGACAGCGTGCTGATTCTGATTTCACTATTGCACACCACACAGTGCAATTGGGAAGGGATTGATGATGGGAAGGCGACTGTATCTACCAGGGACTGTTGATGATCTAGCCCGACAATTGGAGCATATTTGGCAAGAAATACCGCAAAATACCATCAAAGAGCTTTATCATTCTATTCCACGTCGTGTGATAGCTTGCATTCAGGCTAGAGGTGGGTCAACACCTTACTAAGCACATTACTTTGTAACTATGTAATTCGGAAAAAAATAATTCTATTTTTTTTTCTGAAATTTTAATCATTTTCTATTCTGAACATAATTTTCTTATCCTCCAACTTTTGTCTCCATCGGACAAATTCTTTTTGGTGAATCGTTTTTCTTCTTATGGTGTGTATTATCATCAAATTCTAAATTACAGCATTTATTGCATCTTGTTTTGTAACCTTCTTGATATTATCTATAGCAATTAGATTGATAATTGTAACAAAAATGGAACTAAACTCAAGCCATAAATATTTAAATTTTGTATTAAATAATCTTAATTAACTAAAACTTAATTTGGTTCAGATAGCTTTTGTTTCAATTTCGTTAGAATAAATATTTTGCTTTCTTTTTAATTCTTTAATATTTGGTATTATTTCGCTATACAAAATTAATAACTAACAATAATAGTCCTTAAATTTCAAAGTCATTAATATAAATCAAAAGGGTATACTTCCTCTCGATTCGGCAACTTCTAGAAGAATAATATATCATCTACCATGACACTGAAAAGTTTAATAATAGTTCATCACTCCGAATCGATGGACCAGAAATGTTAATGTAGCGCCTACTGCTGCTCTTCAAACTATAAGGGGACTATAAATAACTTATAAAAACTACTTCAAATAATAATGGAACAATTTTGGAAAATACACTTTGGTGTTCTGATCATTTTACTTAACTGTACGCACGCTCTCTGACTCATCAAATCATAAGTAAATTATATTTGAAAAGCGATCGCTGTGACACTTCATAAATCATTTATCAAGCAATTTAACGGATGGTTTAAATAGAAGGATTATAAATGACAGAGATGTGTGCTATTACATCAATTTTTTAAGCTTACATCAATTTTTTAAGCTGGTTAAAATCCAAAGGATATTCCCTACTATATACCAATTAAGGAATTCTTTTTGTGTGAACATATCTTTAGTGTCCTCCCATTTATCAGTTAAAAAAAAACCTGTGAAATATAATTCTCTTTTACAGTACCTTTCGTAAACGAAAATCTACTCGTGATAACATCAATATACTCGAAAGCAAAGTCATATAACTTTTATCCTAAGGAATAATTAAATTTAAATTTCCTCTGTAATCGAAATAGGTTATAATATTAGAAATATCCCCACATTTTATTCATGATTAGAGGTAATCTGCCTCAGTATATTCATAATTGTGTTTGTTCTAGAAATTTTAAAGCTTGTGTTAGAAAAAATTTATTCATCTCTTTTATAAAAATTAAGAAAACATTTTAAGATCATTTTTCAATATTTTTGTATATTTACGTTAGATCAATTACTGGATTTATTTTTTTTTTATAATTAAATGTACCCGAAATAAAATGATTTGTTAAAAAATTTAATTGAAGGCTTGAAAAATCAATCCTTAATATATATTTTATAAATATTATTTCTAGGCTTCAAGCAAATTCAACAAAGATTAAAAAAAACTATTTACCACTAAAATTTAAGAAAAGTTGCCAACAGTTTTTGTTAAGTAGGCGATAGATATCAGCCTGAAACAGATATTTAGGCTCGCGAAAATACTTCAGCTTTTATATATTCAGGAGACAGAAATTTACCCTTAGTCCTAGAAGTAGTAAATTTGTAAGGCACTTTTGTTAAGAAACACATTGATCCGTGGATAACACATTCTGCATATTAGATGTGGAAACTGAATAAAGGCTCTTTTTTATATTGCGTATGAATGTATGTTGAAGGCATTTTGGAAATTCAGAGTATGCCCCTCCACCTAAAGCCATAATATTGATTTTATAAAAAAAAAGTTGTCGTTCTTTGAAGAAAAAAGGAAAATATTTATAAAGTTCTTTGCTTCTGTAGTTCTGACTTACCATTTTTACACTTGAAGTAAATGGATGAAAGTGAACAAAAAAAAGATTTTCTATTTATTTTCAAAAATTGTATTTTTAATGCCGTTTAACTAAATAGAGAATTTTACTTTCTTTTTAATTTTCCCTTTCACAATATATATATATATATATATATATATATATATATATAT
>BMAW01033030.1:0-90972 GCA_019974015.1 Nephila pilipes
CAGCTTGATTTTTCGATTTTTCGCTCAATTTCTATTAATGCTGCTACTCGCGGTTCACTTAACCCGCGGTTTGGTAATTATGAATCCTGACTACCGCTTGTTAACGAAGTCAGACTGTAGTAAAGCCAACTTACATGAATCCCGGTTCCGACACAAGGCAAGGTTCTCAAATCGAATAATGTATTAAAGCACCTACAAAATTTAGTTAACCCTTTCACGACGGTTGTGTCATTTTAGCATCGGTTATCAACGGCCGAGTGTGTCATATATTAATCACCATTTAAATTGATTCTGTGGCCAGGTGAATCCCCTGTGAATTTTGAATTGACCATTTAAGAAATATTAATTTATGAGGATTAAATTTGTATTTATTCAATTTGTTTATTATCAATTTATTCAATTTATTACTAATTAATATATCTATTATTTATTTATTTATTACTAATTTATTCAAATTATGACTACTTACATAAATGTATTTATTATTCATTTAAAAGATTTATTAATCATTTATTTATTCAATTCATTTATAATTTATTTAATTTGTAATAAATTATTTATTATTAATTATTCGAATTGTTATTAATTAAGTAATTTATTCAATTTTTTGCATTAATTTATTCATAATTGTTTTTCAATTTACTATTAATTAATTTATTTATCCAATTTATTATCAATTAATTTATTCAGAATTTATTAATAATTTATTCAATTTGTTATTTGTTAATCTATTTAGTTATTATTCATTTATTCAATTTATTAATAATTTATCAAATTTCTTTTTAATTAAGTAATTTATCAAATTTCTTTTTAATTAAATAATTTATTCAATTTATTTTTAATTAAGCAATTTATTCAATTTATTAATAATTTGCCGAATTTATTATTAATTTATACAATTTATTATATTAGACATCATTTATTTATTCAATTTATGAATCGTTAATATTCACTTTCTTAAAATTTTAAGTTTTGCGAATTAAATTTTCTTATACAAAATTTAAATAAATTTAATTTTTGTGAGTTTTTTTTTTCCAAGCTAAATTTAGCAGCGCGAATTGCTCATCTCAACAAAGCAGTGCACCCTGTTAGTACGCCGTCGTTGGACAGCGGCTTCGCTAAAGGGTTAAAGGGAGAAGCTCGTTACAAAGTCTTTATGCGTATTTCCTACAATGTACGTTTAGATTAAAATGTACCTTTGGAACAATCATGACAAAATAAAGAGTTCCAGTTTAAAAAGTCTGTTTGCTGAGTTCAGAATTTTAATTTTAAAATTCAGAGAGATAAATGTGTGTCAAAGAAAACTCTCGTATAATAAAGTGAACCCTCCCAAGCCACATGTTCTTTCTCAAATTTATCTCTCTGGTGCGTGAAAATTCATCTTTTCCGCTCCGAGAGGGTGTGTTAAAAACACCTTCAGCCAAAACAACATCCGAGGCCTTGACATTCAACGCTTAAGACCGAGAAGAATGCGAAGTGTCTGTGAAAGCACGCGCTAAATAATGCAAAGAAAATGTAGAATAAGAAATTTCGCTGTTTATAAAGTTATTATATAAAAAAGTCAATGTGATAACCATAAGCTCACAAGAATACGCCCCCATCTATATATATATATATATATATATATATATATATATATATATATATATAAGAATAGAAAACTTGTTAAAAACTTGATTATAGAAATATTTAAAAAAAAAAAAAAACTTTCCAGGACATGCGAGAAGATGCGGAGTATCACATCAAAAAAAATTTTATTTTTGTGATACATATATTCTCATTCTATTAATAGAACTATTTTTTTTTCTGTGCCTAATAATGATATTGTAATCGTTCTACACAACTAAAAAAGTAGTTCTTTTTTTTCAAAAAGTTTTTGATTCTGTCTTAGTTGAATATGGTCGTAATTTTTTAAATATATTTGCATTTGGGTAATATTCTTAAGAAAAATATTACATAATATGGTTTCAAATTTTGTGTGCTTTTATAAAGGGTACTTATGCATACAGCGGAGCAAAAATATTTTTTTTCTTTAAGCAATAACTAAACACTTCAAAAGTAAATTTTTCGTATTGAAAAAAAGGAAAAAAAATTGATTCCCAAAATTACAAAATTCTACAATTTTCACAAAGAATATATACTGCGATATCATTTTAAATAATTAGTTCACTATATTGTGTGTATTGTTTTACACGTGAGGAATAAAATATTTTGTCTATCAATGGAATATTGGAATCAATTTGTCCTTATAGTGTTAACCATAAAAAAAAAATCAATTATAGTCTATTATCCGTAGTAAAGAGTTACCGCGCATTTCACTTTAATTAACTTCTGGAACTATTTTCCTACGATGTTTGATATCAAAGCCTCGACTTGTGAAAGAATCATGAGATATGGAAATTAGCTTTATGTGTAAAGAAGTGTAGAGAATAGGAAGATGGAAATAGAGGAGTTAGAGAGGTTCGCAGGAACACTATATTGGTTCGATCAGTAGCGTACCCAGAAAATAATTTTGGGGGTGCCTATCGTCCTTATCAAGACACGAGCAATTTTTTTAGTTTTGAATTACCAAAACGTTTGATAAAAAGTAAATTATATACTATATCAGTCTTATTTTTCCTATTTAAAACTGTTGAGGTATTGATGTAATTTTTTCAAGTTATAATAAATTTAAAAAGTAAAGGTCATTTAAGAAAAATAATTAAGATATATCATGAGAAAAAAAATTGCATTTTGGGAGAAGCATTTTTGTAGGGATACATCCCCCCTCTCTTCATCTAAAAACACTGAACCAGAGGCCCTCTTTCAGAGACAGCAAAGATTTTTCTATTCTTTTCTGGGGAATCAGATTAGTTGAAATTCTTTTTTTTAAGCTTCTTGATGAAAAAATACTTAAGCACTAGGTGAAAAAAAAAGTTCTTATGTCTTAAATTTAGAATATCTATAATAATATTATAATATTTTAGGATTATAATGAATAATCCTTAAAATATTTCAATTTTGAGAAAAAATCTTGAGGGGGGGGGATGCATATGTTCTTTTGCACTTCTCTTTGGGGACGTCACTGGGTTCGAGCAAATGTGAGGTTATATATTCAGCATATGTATTTGACTCTGATTCCATTTCTAAAAGTGTACTTGCACCGAATCCAATTATTTCAAGTCAACTGCTTAGAATTATATTTAGGTGACTCTAACTGAATGCTTCATTATAATATTTGAGTATAATATTCTTCATTATGTTTATTCCTTAAGTTGAATTTTTCGTTGTGATATTTGGTGTAGGACGTGAAAAATTAACCACTTCACATTATTTATTTATTTTGGTATTGGTTATTCAAAGATTGAATAAATTGATTGAATATTTTGGTTGATTATCATTCTCGACGTCTCTCAATCATAACGATGACAATTCGTTTCTACATGTCTCGGCAGCAGTCAAATTTTGAATCAGTGACAACTTTGTTTTGGCGTCGATGGTTACACCACGCTGTCTTATCAACGCCATCTGTCGAAGAAAACATATTCTTTTTAAACACCCTCCTATGTGTATATAATTTTCGAATATATACCATCGAAAAAGTGTATTTGATGTTTGTAAACTCCAATGGGATACGACGACAAAAAAAAAAAAATATTTTAATAAACGCAGGAAAAGATAAGCACTTATGAATTTAATTGTGTGTTAACAGAAAATACGGGAGTGTTCATTTTCAGAATTGAGGTTAATTATTCAAATTAGCCTTTACAAGGTAATGGGAATCGTAGGGATTTCAGAGTTCATACTCAATATTAATTTTAGTCTCAAAAATAACCTGCGTCAAAATTACTCTTCAGCTATCAAATCAGGCAATTTAAATTATAACGATTCATGTATTTTCCATGACAATTTTATACTATTTCACTCCATCTAATATTATTTAAATCAAAGAGATTCAAGGTGAAATTATCACGAAATTTGAAACTGATTTTTGTTCTGAGCTACTCTTAAAAATACAGAGTTGTTAAAAATGATTCATTCGATTTTGAAATTCCATATTTTCAAAAATTAACGACACAGAAGGATACGTAATACATGAATTCAAAGGGGGAAATGTGGTAGTTTTACATTGTGAATAAAACAGGTGGCCCTCTCGTGTGTTTTTCGTGAAACTATTTCACGAAAGCTGTTTTTGAAGCATTCACTGAGCTACCTCGCAGTTGAATCGGTCGCAGTGGACCAAATGACTTAACGTTACACAGCTGACCACCTGAGTCACCTGATATGCCTCCCGCGACTTCTTCTTTTAGGGTTTGTAAAAGATAAAGCGCAAGCACCACCATTAACTATAAACTTATTAGAACAGAAAAGAAGGAATTTTGCTGCTGTACAATCCATTACCACTGACACTTTATAACGCGTTTGGCAGAAATTTACATATCGAATTATCATTATATATGTTACTAAATGTAGTTATATCGAGAACACATGTAAAAAAAACCTTCCGTATTTTTCCTTCGCATTCATGTATTACGCATCATTATGTGTCATTTATTTATGAAAATATAAAATTTTGAATCATTTTGAATAACCCTGTTGTTAAAAAGTGTATTTTGAATGTAAAGTGAGGAAAGGTGAGTTGACTGCGTGTGTGTCCCACAATAAAAGCTTTGCAGTAACTTTATTTAATTTTTCACTTCAATTCAACCGCTCATGTTTTGAGTCGTGTTTCAAATATCTATATTGAGTAAAATTGTATTTTTTTTTTGATATTTTTATGTGCAATTTTCGAACTTTTTTTCCTCAAAGTATTTCAGATGAATTTTCCACAACATTATGTCACCGTCGATTTCATTCATCTTCGCGAAAAGAAGAAATAATTAATACTCTTACAAAATGTACGTAATGTAGTGTTTTATGTTTATGGAAGAGCGGAACGTTTTAATTCTAGCATATTCCATTTTTTTTTAAAAAAATCATTCAATAGCGTCCCTAAAAGAGTCTTGCGTGACAAGAAAAATATTAAATATAAACCAATAACAAAGTGTCATTTTAATTTCATTCCATTTTAATATAATTTAATGCCGAGAACCGTTAAATAGCCGTTTTATTTTTAACACATTTTCTTTTAATTATTTCATTTTTGAACCATGAACCACCCCACACCTTTGATATAAATAAATTTTTTGAGTTACCATTTCAGTTTCAAGGCGAGTTGCCTTTAAATTATCATTTTACTTTTTGTCATGGTTATTATTCACTAAATCGTTAACGGATATTTCAGTATTAATAGATATTTTCTAAATATTGTATTAAATTAGGAGCACACACAAAAAACAGAAAACATATGATTCTCGCCTTTGCGTAAGAACTAAAAGCAGACGTAGATGCAAAATAACAATATCAGCTTTTCTTCTGCGTGACATTCGTTGTTTATGGAGCAATCCGCTTCCTCATCTATCTACATGCAAGAAACAAAGAAAAATGACCGATAGGAAAGAAAACTAACCTCTCTTTTTCTTCTCTGTCCTTAAATAACGATAAGGCGATCAAGAATTTGTTCTTTGGCACACAAACGGTATCCTATGAAAGCACATGGTAACGCGATATCCACATGGACGATGTTGTTCTGTTTCGTTCGCGGAGGCGGGAGAGCAGACGATCTTTTCCAGAAGACAACCCCCCTGGTGCGCTCCTCCGGAAGGCGCGCGCAGGGTTGCCGCAATTTCGGGCGCCAAAGCAGAGCGGAAGCGAGTTCGAGTCCCACCTTCCCTCCCCTGCCCGAAATAATTTTACTACGACACCGAAGTGTTTTGAGTTTTCTTTGGAGCGCTAACGCTCGTCGTTACTTATTTACCTGACACTCGCGCTCTTGGGAAAAGTGCTTGCCTCAGCCAAGATGCCAGTTTGCTGCGACTCACGTCGGTTGTGGCCTTGTTACCTTTTGCTTTATTTTACCGATGTGCAGGTATCGTGTTGACGGTGATTCAGTTTCTCCGCTTATGTCGGGAAGACAAATGAAATGAAATGCATTAATTCTGTTTCAGATGCCGGAGGAAACCGCAAGGTAAAAGTGACTAATAGTAATGTTCATGGTTTTCATGACGAATCCTCTTTTATAGAAGAAACCGTAGACGTTGCTAACTTCTGCATAGATTCTCCCTCCCTCCCCCCACAAATTAGTACAGTATTTTTCGGAAAATAAGACGTACCTCCCAATTTGTTAGATGATTTTTAGAAAATGGTAATATATTTTGTTACAGAAGGCTTATGAAATCAAAAGGTAAAAGTAACTGATAATAAAGCTCTGGATTATGGTGACGAATCTGGCATTATATTTTTCGGAATATAAGATACATTCCCAAATTTGTAGGAGACTTTACAGAAATTAGTAATTTATTTCGTTGTTGAAGTCCCGTGAAATCGCGTCTGAAGAAATTAATAATAAAGTATGGATTTTGATGACGAATCCTTTTTAATTGAAGAAATAATGAACAATGCAAGAATTGATTTTAAACGAGTCGCTTCCCGTACACACAGAAATTAGTACATCGTTTTTCAGACCGTGAGACGCATTCCCAAATCTATGGGACAATTTTTTTTTTTTTTTTTGATGAAAAAAAATTAATTTTGCTGCTGAAGTCTTGTGACATTATTAAAACCGAAAATTTATTTATGTATTAGAAAGATGTACAATTTTAAAATATTTTTTTAAATTCAATTTCCTTTTTAATTTCTTTAAAAATTTTCTTATACGGTTTAGAATGACCCTATATATTTTCTTTCATTAGCGTGTGAATAGCTTTGACGCTGTATTCCTATTTTAATGTTACCTTTGAGACAAAAGAAGCATTCTAATTTTATGTCGGATTTTTCTATGCAAAAAGGTACAGCTTATTCTTCAAAAAATACGGCATATTTATTAAAAGCTATTTTAGATAAAAAAAAAAATATTTTAATCAAAATTAAATGATAATTTCAATTGCGATAATTTTTCGATCCACTTTTGAAATATGAGTAATTTGTTTATGGTTATATTAAAATCTTATTAGATCCTTATACAAAATTGAATTCTTGAAATATGAGCATCCAAGTCAATTAACATTTAAAAGTCTTACCCGTAATGATTTTGAATTAATGTTACTCTAGGACAGTGATTCTGAACTAGAGTTAAGGATATATGCTTCGCTTAGAGGAGGAAAAGAAATGATTTAATTACGTATTTAAATCAATTAATTTACGCTATAGTTTAATGAAGTTCCAATCAAAAATATTCAGGAATTATTTCTTTCCTGTACCAGAGAGTGATCGCTTCGTAATAATGTTATAGCTGCCAGAGAATCTCGTTTGGCGAAGGCAATTCTGGACTACACTGGGAGCGAGATCAACTTGGAAATCGGATTTTTTTCGACAAAGCAGAAATAATTTCACACGACGCTTCTTTGACTGCTAGGTCTTTAAAGCTTACTTAGTCATATATATTTTTTGTCTTCCGGTTTCTTCCATTTTCTTGTTCATATATTCATTTTGCAACTGAGATCTAAGAACAAATTTCTTTTTTTCTTCTATATAAGGCCGATGCTATATCTTAAAATGTCTATAAAGATCGTGTCTTCTACTATGTGGAAAAGAACTTTCACAAACAAAGCAAAACGGCTTTCCTAATGAATTTGCTTTTTTCCCCTTACGAATACATAGGTAATTCCCAGATTGGAATACGAATTGCATTCTTTCCCACTGCTCATTAAATTCACATTTAGTATCACTTTATGCGCTCCTTATGATGCTTTTATTTTGCCCTGCAATTGATTAAAGGAATTTTTTTTAAAAAATTACAAAAACAAAGTACAAAGTTTTAAGAAATATTTGAAAAAAAATTAATAAATCACAGTATATATCGCATCACACAAAATTTAAAGAAAAAACATAAATACACACACGAAACGTTTTTGTAAAAACTTTGCTTCGAAACTGAACGCCACGATGGCACCCTCAGAATGCCACTTGAAGCTCCACTTGTAACCATCCAGTGCACCACAGTTTGGGCACCCCAGTCCTTGGCATTGTTCGCAAGAACGCGCTGAAAAGTTTTATTATTCTAAAAATTATCAAACGCATGTCTTCACAAACAATTTCAAATGTCTTAGCAAGATTTAGATGTAACCCATTACCTGCCTCGTCAGTCATTTGAAATGTTACTCTAATCTCAATCAAAATTTCAACTTAAATTCAAGCACAGATAAAATAATAAAAAAAGGGGGGAATTACTCGTACATTTCAAAATAGAGTTTATTAATTCTCTAATGAACGGAACACTCTCAACCTCTCATAAATCCCTTGCCTCAAGTACTAACAATTATCTTCTTCTAGCAAATAACAACTTCTGCAACATATCAAATAATACGCTTACCAAAACACAATGCGAGCACATCCTCCAAATATTTATTCAACCTTACCGCATTGGGTCCTAGTTTCAACAAATCATGAAGTCCCACTAGAAACTCCCGTGCATTTTACACGAGCACTTTCTTTTTCCGGAACCTTATCTACTTCAATTCAATTATCTGCCACTTTTGTACGATATACATTCACTCCACTTCCGAGGCCTGCGTAATTTGCATATCCATGTTTCATTTGGTTGGAAACTTAAATATAAAGTTAGAAAGAACTCCCAGATGTTAGTCAAGAGAAGTTCAACGAATAGCCCATATTACGGAATCAGTCCGCCAAAGAAGTTGATATTGGTGCATAATAACGTCGTTCCTAATACCTTTTTGACTAGTATGTGAACCAGTCGTAACATGAGCATTGCACCACACGAAACTTCACAGTGCGTGTGAGTATATTCCATTTCCATCAACAGAGCTAAAATTTAAAGTCAACGACAAGATTAAGGCTCCCGTCGACACGCCACAAGGGAGCGTAATGTTGATTTTTGGGTGTTATTTAATTTTCTTCTCAAAGCTAGAGTATTACTTTTAAGGTTCCCTTCTACTCGCCATTTTGATTTCGTTAGCGTAATGTTAATTCTATGGAATTTTGACTTTAATTCTCACATCTTTACTATTTGGTCAATTTGAATACAATAAAGTGCTTCTGAAAGAGCAAAACATAATGAATGCTTATGTGAAATTACTTTTCGCCTCCGATTTTTAAGAATATTTTTAAATATTTTTAAAGACCAGAAAACTCGCAAACGAATCATTAAAATAAGAATAAAAATATTTTTAAAAATCGGAAGAAAATAGTAATTCCACAGAAGCATTTATTATTTTTTGCTCTTTCAGATGCACTTTGTTGTATTCAAATTGACCAAATATTAAAGATGTGAAAATTAAAGTCGAAATTCCATAGGATTCCATTAAGCTGACGAAATCAAAATGGCGGGTAGACGGGAGCCTTAATTGCTAGAAATAAAATGCATTCAAAAGAGTAAAAAAAGAAATTGATGTTTATGTGTAATTACTTCCTTTTTCTTTACACTTCTGGAAGCATTTAAAAATATATATTAAAACTCTGAAAGCTCACGACAACATTATTGATTTCAAAAAGGGGAGTAGGTATTCCCTCCCCCTCCTTTCCGAAAAAGGGGCAGTGAATATTTTTTCCCCCGAGAAGGTGATTTTGTAGGCTCAAAATGGATCGGGATCTATTCTATAGAAGCTACTCCAGGGTTGTTGGGGAACTCTGAAAACTCTGAAATACAGTCAAATAACGAATATGACACCTTAGCTAGTACCTGCCTATCCTAATATCCACATCACACCATAGAAACACTAGTTACTTGGTCGCTAACACAAATTCGATAATCTTAATGTAAGTACTTGAAAGTAGTATCGATAATTTTGCTGTATATCTAACTTATTAGTTTATAAGATTACAGATGTGTCATTTTATTTTCAAATCATTTAAAAATATTTTTTAAATAGTTTTTCCTGGTTCCTTAGCGCATTTTGCAACCATAATGTAAGTCAATGATAACGGGTCTTGCTCACAACCAAATATTTATGTCAAATTAACATTTCACTAGAACAGCGTAAAAAGGGATTGACGACGGAACTCGTCTTTTTAAGTCAAGGTCAAGTGAAAGAAATTTATTTTTAAATTAACGGTATTTGAAATATTATCTCGCTTTTCAAACTTTCACACAGTCACATGCAAGGAATTTGGGATTCAAACATTGTACATGCTACATCGCTTAATTTTTCTTGTGAGTTTTTAATAATTCGAAATAAAAACCAACGTTTTTAAAAACAACGTTTTTATATGGTGGCAAAGTTTATTAAAAAAATTATTAAAATATTAGTTAAAACTGGTCGCAAATATCTAAATATTGCATTGTTAGGCAAATAAGAACGGTTCCCAAAATTTCAGAGCTCTAGCTTGATGGGAAGTTGGTTAAATTAACAATAGACAATTTGATGATACACATACAGACACACACCAAGTGAAATACATAACAACGTTAAAACTCACTAAAATTAATTAATCCGGTAAATTAAATGGTTGGAATACAGTTTAGTCAAACCACTCTTGGAGACAGGAATTATTTGGCGGTATTTTGCCAAATGTTGCTAAATTGGTCCGCGAAGCGGACTTAACATTCAGCCAAAAAAAAAAAAAATTCGCCAAGTTTGGCAATTATTCAAATTGCCCCAAGTGATTGGGATAAACTGCATTATTTAAAAAAATATGAGTTAAAACTTGTCGCAAACGTCTAAATATTGCATTGTTGGGCGAGTACGAACGATTCCCAAAATTTCAAAGCTCTAGCTTGATGGGAAGTTGGTCTACCGAAAATTTGATGACACACACACACTGTCACACACACACACCAAGTGAAATTCAGAAAAACGTTGTAAAAACGATATTAGGAATGTGGTGTAGTCCAAAAGCTTCAGAAATTTGCTGTCGAGTTCGATATTCGCGAAAAAAAAAAGTATAAAATTCTTATTTCGATAATCGTCTCCAAATAAGACGAAAGAAAAAAGATATATATTTTAATATTCAAATTTATTACTCATTTACGTATTTATTATTCCTTTAAATTTTGTTTACTCTTATATTCATTTATTACTCTTATATTAATTGGTGATGTAACTTAATAAAATACCCATTCATTCTTACTCTTATGAGCATCTAAAAAATATAAATAGTTCAAAAACAAAAAGATCGAAACATAAAAAAATGATATAAAACTGGAACCAAAAAAATTGTTCCACATAAAGTTTTGTAAAGAACATATTAATGTACTAAAGGCACTCCCTTTTTTTAAATTTTTTTTTTACTAATTATTATTCACATCTTCCATACAAAGGTTTGTGATGACTAAATACAATATCACCCACTCCACACAATAAAAACCCAGTTTTTTATTGGAAATACAGCTTCCACCTAATAAAGGTAGTGCCAATTTTTGATATCAAAAAGAATAAAACTAACGATTATATATATGTATAATATAAAAAATAAAAGGAATTTTTACATATTGATCTATTCTTAACACTAATATTTCAATGCGGCGACTGCAATTCCCAAGCTGAAACGATTGTGAATCATTTGGAAGAAATAGAATTAAATTAAACAAATCATGTACATTTCACGTATTATTTTAAAAAGTTGTCTGGGACGACATTATTGTGGTTGTACGGAAACAAAAGCTCCCTTGGCAAGTATGTTTAAGACACGGCTTAGACATGCTTTGATCGCTATTTGTTCCTTCATGAGGATTTTTTCTTTCTTTTTCTTTACGATCTATTTGAAAAATCTCTTCACGGTAAGATACGATCAAATTTTCGAACATATCAACTGTTTAAAGTACATAGTAAAGAGAGATGGCACATTTTACTCACAACTGGCGAAATTATTAAAAAAAAATTAAATATTTTGAGATCTAAAATTGATGGCATGACAAATACTTATAAAGTTAAAGCAACTGAAATTCACGGATCTTTGAGAACTTATTGATTCCTTATTTATATATGTAATCTTAAAAAATATTATTCAAAGATATTTATCGTCTGAGAAAAATAATTCGTTGGAACGAACGCTTTTATGCGCCTTGCTGCTTTCATTATTGTTAGATATAATTAAAAACATCATTTTCTAACTGTGAATTTTATCAGAATTTTACCGCCCATGTTTTGTAAGAGCAAGGAATTTTAAATGAACTCATAGCTAAGTATTTATATGTAATTTTTAACTTTTGTCTTCTAATTCATTTGTTTATTAAAACAGGTCAATAAAATTCAATAAAGTGGCCAAAATTTATAAATCCTTATTTTAAAAAAAATGTGATATGCTAAAATTAATATTCAAATAATTTTCTTGCTTTATGAGTAATACAAATTTCTGTTGTAAGGAATGTGAAAATTTCGAATAAACTGTAAAACAATTTAAATCTGCTATAGAGGTGGTATTTTATTATTATGTTATAAAATCATAATTCTAAAAAGTATGTTGGAAATCGTATAATTGATATAAGTGCTCATTGATGCGTAAATAATTCCAAAAACAATTCGCGGCAAATAGTCAAGTCTATGTGCCAGAATTTTCGTAATATTTCAATATGCTGAAGGGGAAGAAAAATTTAAAAAAAAAAAAACTCTATAAACTTTGTTAGAAAAAGCAAGCAACTTTGCCAATTTTAAATGTCAAACCAATTGTCGTCAGAAAGTTTTTAATATTCTGATTTCTGTCATGAATATCTTTTATCTAACTTACACGGCTATTAGAATTATTTCGATTTCAATTAATGTCAGTGTAAAAAGAGAAAAGAAAAAATACACAACTGATAAAAATATAGACATTTTTTTATAAATACTATTTTCTAGATGTTTAATTTGTTTCGGTGTAAACAACTGTTTTATTTTTTATAAATGCTCTTTTTTGGCTGTATAATTTTTTTCGATGTGAATAGTTTTTTTTATTTATTATCTGACAAAAGTTAAGCAAATTGTGGCATCTGCGAAGCAGCAATAGTCTTTAAAATTATTAATACATCAAATTTTTTAAAAAACGTTTAAATTATTTTTAAGAATTTGAAATCGCATTTTATAGCTAAACATAATTGGTTTAGGTTTGTTTTAGAGTAGAGCTCAAAAGAACAATTAGACAGTAAAACTGTTTACATTTTAAGATTTGTAAAATCAAGTAGCCGACTAGAATTTTTTTTTTCCAGCAGAGCAAAAGTAATGGGTAAAAGTTATATGTTTTAATGTATGGCTTTGTAAAATCCCATGCAAATTATTTGCATAACGAAATTCTTCATTATGTAGATATTTCAATCGAGGATAATACATCTGAATTAATATTTATTCCAAAGTTTAATGAATTGAAAACAAGGGTATAAATTACTTACATTATCGCAAGAAAGAAAATGCCGAGCGAGAAAAATGAAAAAAATCAGGTTGTTTTACTTGGCGTTAGAGAAAATAGTAATATGAACGATGATGCAGCGGAAGACAAAAAAATTTCCACTTAGGCACCGACGAGATTCGAACTCGTGATCTCCTGTTTACTAGACAGGCGCTTTAACCAACTAAGCCACGGCGCCACGGTAAACGTGCTGCAAATATAGTTTATAACAAATTTATCCACACTTTATAATAGCATTATTGTTAAAATTTGATAGTGTTATAACAATTAGTTTTGAATTGTATATTATTTTTACTTTTCAAATAATTTTTTTCCATTAAAAATCAATAATTGGGAACGTTAGAAAGTCAAAAGTATCGATCCAACTGTACTTCATACGTTTATTTTGTTACTCTTATAAAAAAAAAAATGAAAATACATACATGAAAGTAACAAATGTGAAGAATAAATATCTACTAATTTTAGAGGTTTTAGTTCCCTCTATATATTGTCTTCTAATTAGCAATGTAAATTTCTTAAAACTCTCGGATTATTAAGCATTTCCGTCATTATGGTAAGGCTGCTTGTAAAACAAATCGATTTTAATTTTTTTAAAAAGTATTAAAGATCTATGTAAATATATATTTTTTATGAATGAAAATTATAGTGAAATGCAAAAATTGAAAGTTGATTTTGTCTTTTTAAATTCTATTTTGTCCTTTTAATTCTTCAAAATGCGCATTTGCCTGTGGCAACGTTAAATCAATCGAAACTTGACTTTATGTCATTTGACGCCATATTATTACCGTAAATCGAACGACTAGAGTGGATTATAAGAAGATAAATGATTGAATAACGAATTCTTAGTGAGAAGTAAGTACACACTGGATAATAATTTGCAATTAAATTTATCAAGTATTCATCTGTTATTTCAATATTTTGTAATGAATACTCTTACATTGTTTGTTAATCAAAATATGTAAACAGGGTTGGGCACATATCATAGATATGCGTCAGGTCAAAGGATTATTGTTGTCAAACTTATTCATATCTCTGATTTAGGTATATATAAACTTTTATAAAGAAAGGGTGTGGCTGTTTTATTTTATTGTTGTAGTTGATGCGTTTCTGCTTACCTCGTTTTTAAGGTAAAAGATTTTTCTCTTATGTAAACATTAGGTTCTTCTGTTCTTGCGGTGATACTATTATGTTTATTAAAGTCAAGTGTTTTGTTCAGTGTCTTGCGAGTGACATATTTTCCTGTTTTATATATCCTCCAGTTTTTCTTCCACTTTTTCCTGACACGTTTTGTGACATGTTTTATTTTTAGGTGGATCATTCTTACTGCATCTGGGGAAAGACTTAGGATTTAAAGATGAGTTATCAGATGCAGTCACCTGCTCCACCGGTTTCAAGACCAAGTAAGTTTATTCTTATTTTATATGTGTGTATATATATGTATACCAAAAACTATTAACGTTCAATAAAATTTTGCTCATTGTATGTAATTTTAATGTATGTAGAAAAGCTACATATTTATATTTGCTCTTATGTAAAATCATAGACTAGTACATGAATTTCCCACTGTATTGATTTTTATTATAAGGCTAATCTTAATATATTTAATTTTTTTTATTATAAAATGTTTATTTCGCATATTTTGTGATTCATGTGTTATTGAATTTATTGCATTACTATTATTATTTTGAGGGAAAATATAAACTGTAAATTTCGTATTTATATGCCTCCTAAAGTGAGAAATGTTTTAAAAATTTAATTTTAAAAAGTACCAAAAAATGTTTTGTGAAACTTAAAATCCATTTATCAACTGCCATTTGAAATACAATAATATTCATGCTCAAGAGTATAGCTTGCTTAGTAAAAATCTACACTTTTCTGAATGTTTTTAAGTGTATTTAAAATAAAAAAAAATATTTATTGTTTAATTATCATCAACCTGAAAATAGTTATTTTTTTATATAGTCATTATGGTTCTTTTTATTAAAATGAAGTATCAGGTGCCCCTTGGCAACTGGCAATTTTTGAGTGAGATAGCAATTTCAATCTAGCAAATTCGGGTTTTTTTGTAACCCTGATATCTTTTCTTCTGGAAAAAATCACATGTTTTCTTTCTTGCTGTTTGTTAAAAGTGGCTGACTATTTTTGAAAAACAACCAGCAGTATTTAAAAATATGGATATTTTTCCATTTTGCCAGCGCAAATCTCACCAAGCAGATTTTATTGGCGACAACACACAGTATACACATATTATGTTTGGCAACGATTGTATCATTTTTGGTGACTGTATTGTGTGCGCCGATGAAATGGAAAAGTACCAAAATATGTTCTGTAGTTCTTTGCTGAACATTTTGAAGGGATTCTTTAATTTTTCTGTGTACTGTGCCTGAAAAGCATGATTTACTTTTTTTTTTTTTGGTATGTCATATAAATTCAGATATTTAAAAGTGCAAAATATCTATCATTTTAATCTATGATTATAATTAGAAATTATCGTATTTAATTATAAATATATACTATAATAAATAATTGTAATTTTTATAATGATTATACTTAATTATTTTAATATTTATTTATACATTATTTTTTTCAATAATTTGGTACTTTTCCATTTCGCTGGTGCAAATCACGCCAAGCAGATTTTATTGATGACAACACATAGTATACACATAAAAAAACTTATTCCGTTTGGCATCAGTTGTATCATTTTTGTCTACTTAATAGCTTGTGTTGGCAAAATAGAAAAGTACCTAAAATTTTAGTTCCAGAAAATTATATGTTATTTAGAATTGAATATTGTTATTTGTTTCAAAAAATTACTATATTAATATTTTCATTTAGTTACATTTAAATTTTGTCAATTTCTTCATTAGAATCAGTTTCATTTCAGTTTACTGTTCATTTTCAACATCATGTCACTACTTATGTGTAGCTACTTTAGGGACCTATTTTCTAAGTTGCTATGTTTTTGCTGAAATCACCATGGGGCATCCGATACTTTTACTTGTTCCACTCCCTATATTGCATCTTAAAAGTGTATCTTAAAAATATTCTACCTTTTTAATATAGGTTGAATCTTCTCTGTTGATTTTGAATTAGTTTTTAGATTTTCTCTTGTGTTTTTATCCAAAATTCTTTAGTCCAAACCCATTTCAGTCAGATGTACATTTAATTTGTTTATGCAGTTTAAATTTTTGTGACATTATAATAAAATGGTAAATGGTAATTTTTTTTATATAACAATTTTTAGTTCATTTGGTCCAACATATGTTTTTACCTCTTAAGAAATTAGATCAAATTCCTGGGTTTGTTTGTTTTCTTAAAGAAATTTGTGTTGTGGCCTCTGTCTATTGGAAAAAGAAACAGAAATGCATTTTAGTTGTAGAATAGTTTTTAATTATAAAATTACTATTAATTAAAAATTTTATGCTTTTTTTAAAAAAAATAATTTATCATTACCTGTAGCCTTATGTTTATAAAAAAAAAATGGAGAAAGTATTTTTTGAACATTTGTAAAATATTTTATTTGCATCTGTTTACTATATATATTGAAATATGTATATTGGGAAATTATATTTATATAAAAGATAATTCATAATAAGTTTTGATGGGGAATTTCCCCTTCAGTAACTTATTTGGTTTTTTAAGAAAAATTGGCCTTTTACACCTTATTTTGAAGTTTTGAACTGTAAACTTTTTTTTATCCCCTTGTATTTGTTTTATATATTTTTTTTTTAAATTAACATATTTTTTAATGATTTTAACAAATGTTTGGTGCAGCATAGCCTGCTTTGATTCTTGAGCCATTAAACTCTACAGGCACTCTCTCATTACAGCTGACCTGAAATATTTTAACTGTTTTTACAAATATTAAATTTTATGAAGATTCTTAAAGGTTTGTTAGATATTTTTGTGTGAAAATTGATTCAGCATCTTTCACTACACAACTGACCTTAAAAATTTCAAAGTAGGTATAGGACAGTGAAGTTAAAAAAGGATATTTATTAATTTTGAATCTTAGTAGAAATGGAATAATGACAAATACATTCATGATAATTTTATGCCAAATTTAACTTTTGTTTTGTTTCTTTAAATTATAAAAATCTAATCTTTGTTTCAGTATTGTTAGAGATGCAATTTTTGCCTTAATTTATTTTACTTGATTACGTTAATTGATAGATTATTTTTTAATGATTATTTGCATAGAATTTTGTACTCTTTGTTATTGAAGTGTATATTTCTCTCTCTCTCTTTTAAACTTATAGGAAATAGTTAATGCATCAAAGCTGTTATAAAATAACTTGCATTTTGTAATATTTTTAAATGAATGCTATTTTCTAAAATGTTTTTTAAAATTTTTTTTTGGAGTAATAGCATTTATTGACTGTTTCTTACTGTAGCTTCCCATGGAAATTACAGTAATCCTCCAGATATGCCTCTTGCAAATGCCAAAGAGCAGACTTTGTTATGGCAGCAAAACTCTTACATGGGTGATTCAGGCATTCATTCTGGGGCATCCACTCATGTAAGTATCTGATGCTCATAATTTTTTTTCACCTAAATACAAGCTTTTTTACCTAGTATTTTCAGTATGAAAATATGCATATAAGAGTCAGGTAATAGATTCAGGACTAAAATACTCCAGATTCGAAAATTGATTACTTTGGAAATTGACTTAGAGAATCTGAATGTTACTGAATGTTAAATGAGATTCAGTTTTTCACATGAGTGGTGTAAAATTACTTATCTAGTTATATAGCTACTTTTATTTCAAAAGATCGTGTTGCTTTAAAAGTGTGTTCCCTAAGAAAATATGAAACAGATAAATTTCATTTTGTATTCTGAATCCTCTTATTTTATTGTTTATGTGGCCAAGGACTGTTCTTGCTTTTCATTAATTTCTTGAATTTAAAATTAAAGATTTATGAAAAGTATTTTTCTTTAAGTATTAATAATTAGATGTAACAAAGTTAACTAGTCTTTTTTTACCCTGATAGTGTGAAACATGAAAAATTTGGACAGCGAAATCGTTTGGTCAAGTTTACCTATCAGTCATTAAGGATAATTTAAAACACTTTTAATAAAATATATTATTAATTTAAATAGGTTTTGTGTAAATTTCCATCTACCATGAAAGTTTGCAAAATTCCAGCATAACTTCTGGCTAACATTAATACTACTATAGAAATTCATTTATATATGAATACAAGTAGTGATGTGTAGCTCACAAATGCTTTTTATAATATTTCATAGATCTCTAATAATCATCACATGTATGAACACTAGTCTTTAAATCTTCTTAAGTTATAGTGTGGTTAACTTTGAAATGTTTTAGTGAAAATAGCAACTAATTATAATAGCTGCTAGAATTCTCTCGCTCTATTTTAAGGTAAAGGCTAAACAAAGTTTAATTCAACCCAGTGGCACATATTCTGGCAAACAGCAAAATAGGAAAAACCATATTTGTTTTCACATTTTCCTCTATTGTCTGAATATCATATTATTTAGTACCTCCTAATTATTGGCATAGTATTATAATGTTTGGAAACATTGTCTGGTTGGGCAAAAAGGGTCAACGAAATTTTACTCTTTTATAAAATATGTCCTTGTATCTCTAGTTTAATGTAAACCAATTATATACTCAATTGATAAGTATTGAATGAAGATTATGTAAGGCTAATCATTGAGTACAAGAAAAATGTAAAAACTGGACATAATCGCTTAGCATGTTCACAAAGTATTTCTGCTTGGCTTAAAACAAACGTAGAACTCTGATTATTTTTCGTGGCTTGTATTTTTCTTTTTGTGCGCTTTACTAAGTATATACTGATAGCTCCACTCATTAAGACTTGACCTAAAATTATATTAAAAAAATATGTGATTTAAAGGTATGTGAAAAAAGTCAATTACCTTATTCTTTGAAAAAGATTTTTTTTTTTTTTTTTTCAATCCAATTATTTGCCATATGTTCCATAAAAACATTGATTCTTACAAAATCTATGGGTTGATCTTAAAAAACAGCAGCTTTGGAAGCATTATAAATGTAATCACTTGTTTTTGCAAATTTCCTTAGTATTTTCTTCAATTTTACTGCTGGGGAGTGCATTGTAGATATCAAAATCAAAGCTTTGGTTTTATTTCGTACTATCAACTCGCAAATAGTGTTTTCCTGAAAGCTTAATTGCTACATTTTCTCCTTTTCTGGGGATTATTAAATTACTGGACAACTGTGCCTTATATTTTTTTCACTGTTATTATTTTTAAATAATATTCATTCAGCATTTTCATGACAATTAAGTATCTGAACCAATTATCCATACTTATGTTGTTTCCTGTTTTATATAGATATGCTCATTAGTCTTTCAACCACATCTACTGTGTGCACAATAGCTGAGCAGTAATGGTCATGAGCTTGTGGTTGGTGTTATTTCTGTCAAGCCATTAATTCAAGACCTGTTTTCATTAAAATACTTGGTATAGGGAAACTGATGAACTTTAAATCTATTGGGACTCAAAGTCCTCAAATTAGCATGTTAGGAGTAAGGTGCCAGTGTAGATGTCATCACTGATAGCTCTTGTGTTACTTCTAAGTGCAACATTAATGAATAATCAATGAATATAACCTGATTTATTGTTAAAAAATTTCTGATAGTTCTCCTTCTTTGCAAATATTCAGATTTGTTGAATAATTCATTCTCGTTGACAACTAGAAAATATAACTGAATATCATATTTAGCAGATTTTTTTCATATACATATTCAAAAGGAGACATTTGCCCAGTGAAGCTTAGGATATTTAGTTTGAATTGACGTATTCACCAGGATAGTAAGGCTAATAGCATTTAGAAACAAATGTTCTGGAGGAGCCAAACTGATCTTTTTCACATTATTCCTGGAAAGTTTTTTTCGTGTGATCAAAACATTTGAAGTAAAAATTTTTATTTATGTCAATGGATGTATTTGCCAAAAATATTGGTGTTCCAGCGTGATTCTCATTCCAAAACTTATCAATATTTTTTTTTAATGTCCTCCATTAATGCAAATTATATAGAATCCAGTTAGGCTTTCTTACAAAAAAAACCCATAATTTTTCCCCTTCAACATTTTCAGAAATGAACTAAAGATATTAATTTGTACATTATTTGTGATATCTTCTGTAAAGAGATTCCAACACAAATACAGATTTTGTGTGTGTTGTATCAATTACTCTTTCTGATTATTTCTTTGAATTGTGTCCTTATTCATTGGATTTTATCCTTTTTCGAAAAAGTTTTTTTTTAGTGTAAAAGAAAAATAAAATAATTTGTGAACCCTGACATAAGCATTATTTACAAAAATTAACTGCAGATAAATATTGAGTTTTACTAAAGGTTCTCTCTGGTCCAGTTTCTTGATCCACGGGTTTAACTTTGTTTATTTCATGTTCAGAATCTTTGGCGTATAATTTCTAACTCAATTAAAATTTTCTCCAACATCATCACTTAACAAATATTAATTATATTTTAAAAGTTCAGTATTAATTGAATCAGAAACAAACTTTTTAAGATGAGTTGGTCTTGTTGCTAAAATGTCACATTTACAGAAACATTGATAAGATAAACTCATCTCAGATTAAGACATATCAGCTGCTCAATGTGAATTGAGTCGAAAGTAGATTTATGGATAAATAAAGAACTAATGTTTAGGTAGTAGAGCTCTTTATAAATGTCACTTGGTTATAATGATCACACATTCCCACAGACAGATTGATAAATCAAAGCATCCAATAGGAAAAGTAATCTCTCATTAAAAAAATGAATTATATTTTATATGAAATTATTTTGAATTTTTTATGATAATTGTAATATTTAGTTGTAGTGCAGTTTAGTGATTTTCATTAGTACATAATTTACTCCTCATATGAAGGTATGCATCTTTTAATTGGCCAAACAAGTCTGTGTGAAAATAAACTTAATATATTATGAGGTTGTACTACAGTAACTCAATTTTAAAAGAAGTACATTTAGTGGTTTCTCTGACCTACCTTAATATTGGTAAATATTACGCTAAGAATAGGTGGGTTTTTTTTTTTTCTCCCTGTTGCAAAAAAAAAAAATCTGAAGATATTTTACTCTTAATTTTTAATTTCATTATATTAAACTTTTAAAATTAGAAGAAATTATCAAAAATTTATTGTATTATTTTAATATATAATAAATTTTCTTAAAAACATATCAAAATATTTAGTTTCAATGAGAAAAATCTGTTTTGTTACTGGTCCAGCCTATAGGCTAAATCAGATCCATGAACCCCATAAACAGTCAAAGACGAGAAGGGGCTGCTTAGTCAAAATCTGAAAAATGGGAAAATCTGAATGTCATTAAATATAAAATATCTTCCGTGATTTTAAAATTTAAAGAACTACATATTTTGAATTGTATTTTTAAAATATGCATCAAACTTTATGACATAAAAACATGCATATATCAAAACTAGGTTGAGGTATTGCATTTTTTTTAAAAATATTGATTTAATAATTGTAATGAAAAATGTGTTTCTTTGTGCAGGCTCCTCCTACCCTCTGTGGCAAGGAAGATGAGTTGGAAGGAGATCCAATTGTCTTTGACTGGGACCAGCCAGGATTTGGTCAAGGTTTTACACAGGAACAAGTAGATGGTAATCTATTTGAATTTTTTTTAATTCATTATTATTTTTAGTTTATATGCTTTGCCTTAATGGCCTAAAATTAATGTTTGAAGTATGCAATGAAATATATAAATTCATGCAATTCATTAAAAAGGTTTTAAACAACATCCCTTTCTTGTTAAATTTATAAATTGTAATTTAATCAGCAGGCCCTCATATCAATGACCTTGAATGAAATGCAAATAATTTTTGCAAATTTTCTAGAATGAGAAGGATTGACTGTTTTAAAAAAAGGTTTTTATTCAATTACAGTTTCTGTACTTTTTCAAAATCTTTGAAAAATTTTAAAGGATCTGATAATGAATAATACAAAAAAATGGCTTATATATTAAAAAAAGTGTTACGTTTATTCCTGTGTGTATTTTTTAAGCCACAATAAGAAGTTTTATATCTTCAGCAATTACTGTACTGTCTCTATTTAAAAAAAAAAATATTTGATCAAAATCTAATGTTTAATAAAATCAGCATTATTTTTTAATAATTGAAGGGAGAAAGCTGTGATTTGAGAAATGTTAAATAGAAAATCATCTGTTGTATCTATGTCATGGTTTAGAAATAGAAACAAGAAGTAACATTATATATATATATATATATATATTATTGTAACATTAACAAGAATTGTGTGTTAATCATAAAAATATTAATTTTATGTTAAGGAAGAGAAATTATATTCACATGTTTTTCCCAGATGAAATTAAATCTTAAGATGCTTATTTTAATAACATTACTGTAAAATTCTTAAGTGCATTACATATGCAAGTAAAATAACTAATAATAAATCTTGATGTGTAAAGTAGTTTAATTTTTTTATTTGACCAGAAAATACTTTTATTATTAATTGAAAAATATATAAACAGTTAATATATATCATAAGATATTTATCTTATACATTTATTCGTTTTAATGTTAATTGTACACATATTGATTATAGTGTACAATTAAGGCAAGGGTCTCTAACTTTTCAGCCCGAGGATCACATTAATTATAGCAAACAGCAGTTTTGGGACCAATTACACATTCGAGGTCCAAATAAAAAAAAAGAATCAAAACATAGATGTTTTTAACTATTTATTTAATATTTTGTTTGGTTATTGTTTAATAACACATTGATACACTTCACATGAATACCTGTATTAATGGGAATGTTGAATTTGTTTCCTGGATGCCAAAATAGCAGACTTTTCTGACTTAAGATTTGATGTTTTAACATCAATAGTGACCTGAAGATATTATCAGACAAATTTGTTCTCAAATTGTTCTTCATGTATATCATTCTTGAAGATGCTTGTTCACATAAGTATGTCGTTCTAAAGATTGAAAGGTATCTTGATGCAAAAGTTTTGACATTAAGAAAGTCTTATTCGGGAGAAAACTGGTCAACACCCTCCAGTTTGCCACTATTAGACAGGGCGTAGGCAACTTTATAACTGGCCTTAGTTAAGGATTCATTTTCATTTGAGAATTTACTGAACCATGCCCCCTGAAATGTAAGTTGATTTTGTAATTTAGAAAATTTTTCAGCCATGACTTTACCTTCCAACTGTACATATTTCTTCTGATGTTTGCTTTGATTTGAGCGCAGGTTGTACTCTTTCATCACAGCCACAGTTTCTGCTCAATGCTTTCTCACCTCTTTAATGAAGCATTTCAAATTCCATTCATGAAATTGCCGACAATCTTCGTCTATTTTTCTTTTCCTCTTGACCATTGTTGCACAGTAAAATAAAATGACTTAAACATGAATAATTAGTGAAACTAAAAGTATCTTGTTCACAATATCATTCAAAAAACCTGATTATGGGAACCGATTTTGTCACAATTAATAGCTGCAAATAAAACTAAACAAATCTTTAAAAATTCTTGTGATTTCTTAAATTAAACTTTCCTGAACATAATTTGTTAATATATCTACTTATGGTAGAGAGATTGTTGCCTTTAACATTACCTTTTCAGAATATTCTGAAACTTTTTGTTAAACTAACGACATTCCCAATACTAAACTAAGCAGAAAATAATTATGCGAAGGAAATTATCACTAAATAAAATAAGAGAACAACATGTTTTGCAATTGTGTACACTAACTGATACCTCATCATTGCAGCAGTCAACCGCAACTGTGTAACTGTTATCAAAATAATCGTCTTGAACGAGCAGCAAACTATTTAAAAACTGTGCCACTAGATACTAGATGGTGTTATATCATCTCATTGACCATGAACAAAAGTAGAATAAGTAAGCGTTGAAGAAGGATTTGTTAGATAGCGATCAGTTCGTAAACATAAGACACTATTGTACGCCTCTATTTTAATTCGTTAAAAACATAATATCCTTGTAAAGGGTGACTGATCTTGGCAGGATACACGAATAAATTTCCATAATTTTTTATCTGTAGATAAAAAGGTCTCTGCAGGTAGTTTGGAAACCCCTTGTGTAAAGACTTTTTTTTTATCCAATACGATATTTTGTATAAAATTGTTTATCTTAAAATGTTATGTAGTTATTTAATTGTTAAAGGGATAGAATAAATATGAATTATGCAAATGTATACTATGAAATATTTTTATGAATTTTATGTGTGTATGTATATATTAAAGGCTGTGTTAATTTTCGAACTTATAATTTTCTAACTTTGAAATATGTGTTGAAAATACTTATATTTATCAAAATTAAAATCATTTTTCTAAAAGAATTTGTTTTGTTGGTAGAAATGAATCAGCAATTGAATCAAACTCGATCTCAACGTGTACGAGCTGCTATGTTTCCAGAAACGTTGGAGGAGGGTATTGAAATTCCTAGCACTCAGTTTGATCCTACACAGCCTACAGCTGTTCAAAGACTAGCAGAGCCTTCTCAAATGCTGAAACATGCTGTGGTTAACTTAATCAATTATCAGGTAGCGAGAGAAAAAAAATATTTAAGGTTTTTACGAATTATTTTCTGTTCTATGTGGTTGGATTTGAGTACAAATTTGCTCTTTTCCTGGAAAAGATCCATGAAAATAATTTTTAAGTACAGATATATACATTCAATAACCATAAAAAAAAATACTAATTTTTCTTTAAAATTACTAAGGAATTAATTTTAAATATGAAACCAATAAAAAATAACCATACAAACTATGTATGTATAATTAGTGTAGTGAATTCAGAAATCTATTAAATATTAATTAGGTGATTACTAATAAGTTTTTGATTTTGCCATTCTTTAAAAAATAGGTCCCAGATTGTTACATAAAAGTGTGTAACTAATCCAGTATTTAGTTGAAACAGAAGGGACATGTTAATCAATTTTGAAGTCTGTCAAAGTTACATTTCTGTTAAATTGCGTTTAGTGTACAAAAAAATTTGAATACAAGATATCTGGAATTTTGCTAGCTATTTTGCACTGAATAAGCCTATAATATTTTAGAGTAAAATTAAATTGATACCTTCTAGCTCGTAGAAATATTTATTTTTATAGTAAACACAACATTTTGATAAAAGAAAAATTAACTTATAGGTACAAATAAATTAAGTACTTATCTTTAAAAAAATTAGAAAATTTTCATGGTGAAAAATATTTGTTTTATGTGTATAGGATGATGCTGATTTGGCTACCAGAGCAATACCTGAATTAGTGAAGCTTTTGAACGATGAAGATCAAGTTGTTGTAAGCCAGGCAGCAATGATGGTTCACCAGTTGTCTAAAAAAGAGGCGTCACGACATGCAATAATGAACTCGCCACAGATGGTGGCTGCATTGGTGCGTGCCATGACTTCTTCAAATGATCTGGAAACCACCAAGTGTGCTGCTGGTGTCTTGCACAATTTGTCACATCACCGACAAGGTCTCCTGGCTATTTTCAAATCCAGTGGAATACCTGCTTTGGTCAAGCTCTTGAGGTGTGGTGGTTTTTTTTTTTTTAAGTTATATAAGTTTTTTCATGATTTTGTACCATTGCATTCTTAATTACATTCAGTTTCTTTTCTTGAAAACTGTTAAATTTGACTGCTGTTTACTTGTGCTGCTATTTATAAGAGAAAAATTAGAAAGGTTTTGAAATAATTCTTGTAATATAAAATTATTTCAAGAATAAAATTCAAATTACTGTAAGAGTAAGAAAATTTTTTAAGTATTTTAATATATATATTTGTGTATAAATAGCTCACCAGCCCAACAATTACGTGTGTAATATAGCAAAATATGTTATTTCTAATGTATGATTCTCCTTGTTAATATGTTAAAAAATTAAAGTTTAATTCAGAGTACTGGACTTACTGGAGATTTAAGCCAACATTTTAAAGTTAAAATTTGTTTCAATTTGTCGTCATTTAGCTATGATTCTATTCTAAAACCTTAACTATTTCTCTAAAATATCCATTTGGTATTTTTAATTAGTAGAAATAACTTACAATCACAATTCTGAGAATTTTATTTATGTGTAAATTGTAACATCCAAGTTGAAAACGTGATTATTTTGGATTAAGTATAGAAATTTGGTTTGATTCTTTGACAAAGTTGTTGAGTATTCCTTCATCTGGAAAACCTATGGATTATTATAATTTATATGCAGTGTTTTACAATTGGAATTGCTCACAAATGCATTGTTTATTTCCAGTTCTCCTGTAGAATCCGTACTATTCTATGCCATCACCACCCTTCACAATCTATTACTTCACCAGGAAGGCTCTAAAATGGCTGTGCGTCTGGCTGGTGGTCTTCAGAAGATGGTCACCCTTTTGCAGCGAAACAATGTAAAATTTCTTGCTATTGTCACCGACTGTTTACAGATCCTTGCTTATGGAAACCAAGAAAGCAAGGTTAGTGTTTTATTTATTAAGAAATGTTTAAGGTAGTTTTTAAATTCTTATAATTGAAAAACTGTAATTTTTAGTAAAGTTATTTTGGTTTCATGTTATAGAATTGCTATATTTGCTTGCATTCCTCATCATATTACTCTAGTAATTCTAATTTTGGATTTCATCAGAAAGGTTTATCTTATGTTAAGATCTTATTTCAAGTGAATTTTATTAGTGATTTGTCATATTCGTTTTCAAGTATTCTTTAAAATAATCTTAGTTAGTTCCCGTAAAGTTACATAAAATTTTATATAAAAATAGTGTATGAATTTTTTTAATTTTATTTTTCAGCATTTCTGAATTTATATTTGTGATTTTTATTTTGTGATTGTAGTATTGTATTAACTTTAAATGTTTTTATTTTATCTACTTATAAAAAAAAAAAAAATAAGATGCAATAAAACCATTAAAAACATTGAGGTTAAATATTAAATTACTTTTATTCTTCATTCAAGATGTTTTTTTTTTTTGCTATAGTGGGATATATTATCTGTTATTTGACATATCAGCCTTTTTCTTTCAATTTAAAAAAAAAAAAAATGCTTTTTTTTTTTTTTTTTTTTTTTGTGTGTGTGTGTGTGTGTGTAAACCTTGTGAATTTGAAAAGTAATTCAAATAAAATATCTTGCATAAAGTGAATGTAATTTAAAATTCCTGCTCAATTTCAGTTATTAAATTTTAATTAGAAATTGTTAGTAAATGTTTACATCAATTCCATTTTTATTTGATGTTTGTATATTTTCTTTTAATACAGCACAGTTTATAAGTTGTGTTTGCCTTTATAAATTTCGGTTTTGTTATAATGTGATTTTCCCCCATTTTATATATTACCAGGAAATGAAAAATTGTTGATAAATATATGAACATTACTAAACTGTAACATAAATGTTAAATGAAATGTAATATAAACTTTTTTGAACAATGAATATGTAAAAGGTTCAGGAAATTCTTCCCTAGTATATACCTTGTACATAGTGTCTTTTTTATTAAATTTTCAAGTACTAAATCTACAAACCTTATCTTACATTAAGAATGCTTTAAAATCAATTTTTGTCTAAATAAATAATACTTAGACGTTTTTGTACATTTTAATAATAATTAATACTTGTACATTTTTTCATACTTGCATTAATTATCTAAAATTGCTTGTAATTATGGTTTGTGCATGAATGATAATTTGCTATATTTTTTTAAAAGAAGAAAATTTTATTTGTAAGTTAAGAAAGATTTTTTTCTTCCTATCTTTTAAAAATTAAAAAGTTTTCAATAAGCATTCTTTCTCTATTTGTATATATGTATCTTGTATGTTTGAGACCATTTAATGCATTTGACTTTTTGTAGCTCATAATCCTCGCAAGCGGTGGCCCAGCGGAACTTGTGCGTATTATGAGGTCATATACTTATGAGAAACTGTTGTGGACAACTTCAAGAGTTTTAAAAGTTCTTTCTGTATGTTCAAGTAACAAACCAGGAATTGTTGAAGCGGGTGTGTTATATTTTTGTTTTATTTTATGCAAATTGTCTTTCATTATAAATATAAATGCTTTTTATATTATACAATGTATTAATAACAATTGCCTGTTTTAAAATTGTTTATTATTTTATTTTTAAGTTTGATTTAAAAATTAAGTCATGCTAAGCAATTGATGAGTATGATCATAAAAAAAATATAAATATGAACCACTTTTTAAACAAATAATATTGATCCATTATGACTACATGGATTTCTATGTTAAGTGTTGATTCAGAATGAAATTTATAGGTGGTATGCAAGCTTTAGCCATGCATCTAGGACATCAGAGCCAGCGCTTGGTTCTTAATTGCCTGTGGACCTTGAGAAATCTGTCTGATGCAGCAACTAAACAAGTAAATATAGTTAATTTATCATTTGAATAATTATAAATGGCATGTTTTTTCATTGTATATTTTCTTTTCTTGTCACAGGACAATGTTGATGGATTGTTGCAAGGTTTGGTGCAGTTATTGGGCAGCAGTGATATCAATGTAGTAACATGTGCAGCTGGCATCTTGTCCAACATGACTTGCAATAATCATCGTAACAAAGTCACTGTGTGCCAAGTGGGAGGAATTGAGGCATTGGTGCGTGCTATTATTCAGGCTGGGGATCGTGAAGAGATCACAGAACCTGCTGTAAGTTTGACAGAGTATACTATAATTTTGTTTAATCTAAGTAATAGATATTTTTCAAATTTAAATTTATTATGATACACTAAAATAGACTATGATAGATTTGGGAGAGAGAGAACTTGGGAGATTGCAAGTCTTAATATTCCCCTGAAGACTTAAATGTGATAAGGGAGCTAATAAATATGCTGATTTATTTAAGTTAGACTTCAAACTTTTACTTTGCATGATTCAAATGTTGGGAGAAGGAAATATTAACTCATTCTTTGTTTTTTGACTGAACATACAGAATGTCTACACTTATTCCCATTAACTTATGTTGCTCTTGAATGACAAACACAATTTAATCCACATCACTCGTTATTTACCAAGATGTTGAAATTGAATATTATTAAAGACTTTATATATATATAAAGTAAATCTTAAAATTAAAATTATAAGATTCTGTAACTTATTGTTGAGAATTCCTGTATTTGTCATTTTAATGGATACTGTAGTTAAAAACTAATAATTGTTTTACATTTCTCAAAATTTTATGAATATAAAAAGTTACATTAAAATTTTATTGCTGTATTAAAGCTGGGGGAGAGTACTGAATTTTTGACCTGCTTTTTAGGTCTGTAATATAGATGCTTTCTCTTGTTTCATTCCATGAATTAAAACTAATATTAAACTATATATTTCTTAACAATTTGAATGATTTGATATGTATCAAAAAATGTATAAGTATTCAATACTTTTTTTCAGGTTTGTGCTCTTCGTCACTTGACCAGCCGCCATCCCGAAGCAGAAATGGCACAGAATGCTGTTCGTTTGCATTATGGATTACAAGTTATTGTGAAATTATTGCATCCTCCCAGCAGATGGCCACTAATTAAGTTATGTTTCACAGATATTGCCTTATAAATCTTTAATATAGTATTTTGATTTGAATATCGAGAAATCGTGCACTATCTTTAGCATTATGTTAACACCTTTTGTTTCTAAAATATTTTTTTTATTAAAACCTTTACTGTTAATTTTACTTTTAAGTACAAGTTTCATGTGCTATGTTCTTCTCTTCAAGCTTGTGTTGTTTTGTATTCAGTTAATTTCATAGAATTAATTTTTGCAGGCTGTCATTGGACTTATTAGAAACTTGGCACTTTGCACAGCCAATCATGCTCCATTGAGAGAGCATGGGGCAATACCAAGATTAGTGCAGCTGCTCATCAAAGCCTATCAGGACACTCAGAGGGTATGTTCACAATCATTCAAGCCATTTCTTTGCCTTTAATAGATAGTGAAATATCAAATACTTTGTTCGTGTTGCTTTTCCTTTAATTTGTTTAAAGAAAATCTAGAAATTTGACAAAATTAATTTTACAATTTTGTAGATTTAAGTGGTAATTCTCAACAGGGACTACATAAATTTTTTTTTTATCATATGCTGTTGTTACTAGAAATTAATTAGTCTTGTGAACTGACATCCATTTCATTGAATAGTACCTTTTGACAAGCAATGTAATCTGCTTGAAGTTAGTATTAGTATTGCTTTGTTGTGGTAAAAGCAGTTTCTCTTGTATTGAATATGTTCATTCTCATACTTTTTGTTGTAATATAAAATTTGCATCTGTGGGAAAACATATTTCTGTTTATCTAGTTGTAAAAATTAACATGTAAAAAATTTATAAAATCTTAAGAAATCTTTAACATAATTTACTAAATTGTAATTTCAAGAAAAGAAACTTATTTTATTAAAATTAATGTTACTTCATAAAAACAATTGAAAAAATGTTAGATTAATCTTATTATTTTTTCAGAATTTTGTTAGATCACTTCTATATGTATAAAATAAAAATATCTTAATATATACATGACTCATTATGTTCCAACCATGATACTTTTTTAATTAAAATATGCTATAGCCTAGCAAAATTTAAAATGTATGTAATATAGAGGATTACTAACAAACTGATTTAAAACTTATACATCTAATATTGAGTAGTAATGATGTAGCTGTGATAGCCTAGTGGTCATTCTTGGTAGTTGACTCGAGGCTAGCAGTTTTTGTCGATTCATAGCTTCGAGCCTTGTTGCCACTAAAGTCCCACCTCATAGCAGAGGTTGATGCATGTTTAATCTATCAAGGTTCAACCTCGTCCTGTTGGCATGGTATTTAAGTTAGGAGAAGTAGATGCCAGTTCAGGTTTCGTTCTCAACACTTCACCGAGGTTCAAAATTATGATTTCAGCCAATTGTAGCCCCTGTATAGCTTCTAGTGTAACATTAATAAAAACCAACCAACATGAGTAGTGATGATTTTGTATTTAAAAGTGAAATGAATTATTATTTATTTCAGCAACGTTCTAGCGTGGCATCCAGCAACAGCCAAATAGCTTATGTGGATGGTGTCAGAATGGAAGAAATTGTTGAAGGGACTGTGGGTGCTCTGCACATTCTTGCTCGTGAAGCACATAATAGGGCTATCATCAGAGGACTCAATGTTATTCCTGTTTTTGTTCAGGTAAAACTATATTAATAAAAATTGTATGATAATTTTGAACTCTATGAAACATGATTAATTTTTCTTCATGTTAAAATATACCTAGAACAGTTTTGACATATATTGCATCCGATATACCTTAAAATTTATGCAGCACCTGTACTAATGAGTTAAGTTAGAATTTTCTGTCGGCAATTTTTAGACCCAGAATATTTTGAGGTAAATAATTTAATGGTATGAATTCGTGAAAAAGAAATTAAAGTTCTTTTGAGTTTATTGGAATGTTTCTCATTAGAAACTGAAGATAAATATATGTCACGTAAACATACTCCTCACTGGCCTAATAATTTGGAGATAAGTATGGTAATAATGAGGTAACAGTGGGAGATTTTGAAAGTATTAGGAAACAGAAGAAAGCCAAGACAATAATGTTTGGCTCCTTTGCTATTTAAATGTTTTTTTTTTTTTTTTTTTTTTTTTTTTTTGTACTTATACGTTATACCATAATACTTCTAAATATTAAATGGGGAGAAATCAAAACTTTCTAATGTAAAATTTCTTGTTTTTTTTTTTTTTTTTTTTTAAACAAATTTACTAATTATAATATTGGGATGGAGGAAATGTTGATGTGTTTTAAGTGCAATTTAAAATATTTCAGGGTTCAGATCTAATGAGTAATAATGCTTTAAAAGCAATTTTTAAAATAATTGTGCAGAAATAATTTCTTTACTAATGCAACATTTTCAAAATGAATTTTTGCATTTAATTTTTATATTGTTTATTTTAGAAAATTGTTGATTGTTTCAAATTTCAAGGAAAATGTTTGGATACTTTAATGATATTGTGTATAGGACATTTGAATTATGTGTATATATTGTTGTATAGTTAGAAGAAATTGTGTAACAAATGTATGTATTGAAGGCTATATCATTCATATTAAAGAAGAATGTTTTTTCTCATAAAATGCAGCGTATATTTGAAATAATATTTTTAATCTAGGTGCCATCAGTTTTTAGAATATAAGGTAATAGGGTAATTCAAAATGAATCATCTGATTTCAAAATTCCATAATTTCAAAAATAAGCAATAAAGAACGATAAATAATGCATGAATACATAAGAAAAATGTGGAAGTTTTACATTGGGAACAATAGATCTTGTGTGTTCTTTGTGCATCTGGTTCATGAAAGCTGTTTCAGAAATTTTCATGGAGCTACCTCACAAATGGATCGGTCACAGTGGATCAGAAGTCTTGATGTCCACAGCTGGCCGCCAAAGTCATCTGAGGGCCCCATACAATTTTTTTCCCCTTGGGGGTTTGTAAAAGATGCATGTGCCACCATTGTACACAAATTTATTTGAAATAAAAACAACAAATTTCTGCTGCTGTACAATCTATTACCATTGACACTTTACAACGTGTTTGGTAGGAATATACATATCGAATTAACATGAATGTAACTAAAGGAAGTTGTACCAAACATTTGTGAAAAATCTTCCATATTTTCTCTATGCATTCATGTAAGGCTTATTTATTTATGAAAATGTAGAATTTTGAATTTGGTTGAAACTTTTTGAATGAACCTGTTTTTTAAATATAACTTTTTTTTTTTTTTTTTTTTTTTCCCTTTTATCCTTAGAAAATTCTTGGAGCATTTATAAGGTTCATGGACATGGATTTAATTCCCTAGACATCTTTTTGTGAAATAATGCAGTAGTCTGCCAGTTTAATCTAAATAATCCTGCTTAATTAACAAGATATTGGCTAATTAATTGAACAGAAAAGATGTTTATAGAAGTTAAACTTAAATATTCTGCTTCTTTCTCTGAAATGGTCATTTATGAGTGTTTCTAAATTTTAAGTAATTTGAAGGGAGAAATAAGTAAATTTTGTGTTCCTTAAATTTAGCTCCTATATAGTGAGATTGAAAATATTCAACGTGTTGCTGCTGGTGTGCTCTGCGAACTTGCTGCTGATAAAGAAGGTGCTGAAATGATTGAATCTGAAGGTGCCACACCTCCACTCACTGACCTGCTGCACTCCAGGAATGAAGGAGTTGGTAAGACTTATTTTAATATATTTTTGTCTCTCAAAAGTTCTTCCTTGGTGTTCATTCCCCCTTAAGTCATTGCATTATTTCTAATATTCTTATTAAAGGTTATTTGTAAAGGTTTAAAGTATCCCTCAAGATACATTTCCACAAAATAATAGTTTCAAAAATTTCATGTAACTGCTCGCTTTTTTTTTTTTTAAGAAAGAACATTTATGTATCTGATTAAATTGTTTAGCTGCTGCCAGATCTATCATGACTTCCTCAGTTATCAGATTATCAGAATATTTCAATTAATTTATTGAATCAAATCATTTTAATTGAGGGTTCATGATTATATTATATATATTAATGCCGATAATAAAACTGAAGAATGGCTTTTTTTAATATGTGAATAAATCTTGGAACTTCTCATTAATAATAAGAAATCACATATTGGTTTTCTTACTATGTATAAACAGATTTTTATCCATCAGGAGAATTTAAATATTAGGCTAGTTTCACAGTGGTTCATGTAGAGTATGGTAGGCAAGACACATGCTGTGAGTGTGTGCCAATGCCAAATCAAGTAAATAAAAAAAACTATCAGCTTATTGAAATCAATAATATTTTATTTTAATTTAGTTTTGAATAATAATGTTTTACAATTAACATGAAATATTGAACAAAAGAAATGTTATGAATAAAAGCATTTGTTTAGTAATATTACATGATTTTTGTTTGGGTATCAATACATGTTTTAGAATTGATATATTTCTATTAATTTTGATATCTATTAGTGTGTATTAAAAAATTTATGTCTCTGATACCAAATCAAAAAGAGATAAACATAATTTTAAATATTTTAATAATGGGGAATTTTAAATTTTTGCCACCTGGGCCATTTATGTAGATATGCTACTAGCCAGTTCATAAGTTAGCTTTTATGTAAGTAAATCTTTTCAATGATATTCATTTATAATTAATGATAGAATTATTTCTGGTAATTTGATTTTCATCTCATTTGTTATGCTTTCCATGCTATTTAGATCTAACTGTATATCTTTCTTGTAATTGAAAATTTGCAATGGTGTTTACTTAACAGTTTTGGAAACTGTTAGTTCATGCACCTTTAGTCATTTGCACATGCTTAAAAAAATAGGTACCACAATTTGAGAACTGTTTTGTGCAAAAAAAAAGTAGTTTAAGACAATTCTATACAATTACTTGCAAAAAAAAAATATTCTTGATATTTTAGCAACTTATGCAGCTGCTGTTCTCTTCCGCATGTCTGAGGATAAGCCTCAGGATTATAAGAAACGCCTCTCAGTCGAATTGACCAATTCACTATTCAGAGATGATACTGGTCCATGGACTGGAATGGTAAGTGATTTACTTATACAAAACTCTCTTATTGCATGTAAAATGACTGTATTGTGTAAATGAGCTTCTTGTTAATGTCATGTTTATTGCACAACTATTTTGTCTGTGTATCATTCTGTCAATTGTCTGTATTGTTAACTATCAATGTTTTCATATTTTTTTTTAAATCTCAGAATATTTTGCAATTTACATATTCCATAAAGCATTTATTAAATTGTAAGCAGTGAAATTTTGCTATCCTTTTCCCCCCCGTAGCCTGCTGATATGGATATAAACATGCTGGGACCAGAAGAAGCTTATCATGACCAAATTTATCAAGGAAGCCAAGGTCCACCTAGTGTACACTCCACAGGACCAAGACATAATCCCTACACGCCACAGGGTTTGTACTTTTCTTATTCTTAGATTTTTAGTGGTATTTTTCTCTAAAGGTCAACAATTGCATTAATTTGTTTAAACTGTCATTATGATATTAACATAAATCATACTGATCAATATAACTTTCTTCACTGAGCTGACTTTGGATTTACATATGGTATGTATTTTCTAGTATTTATTACCTCTTATCAAGTTATAAGTAAAGTTTAAACCATCAAATCTGTAGTCTATCCCAGAAGTAATGAAAGTTTTCTTTTAACAAAGCATTAATTCTCAATTGATATATAAATTGTTTCCTGTTGTACTATTGAAAATTAATGTTGAGTAATAAAATAAAATTATGTAAAAAAAAAAAAAGTAAGGTCTGCAATATTAGGATAATTGGCCAAGTTTTCATTTCTAGACATGTGTCCCAGAATTATTGCAATCAATTAACATTATGGAGCATTACATTTTTGACAGTCTCACCTCATTTGTAATAAATTTCATTTAAAACTTATTTCCTCCCAAAATACTAACCATATTTCCTTCGATTCTTAATTTTGAACTAAGCAAAGCACTCATTTTTTTTTTTTTTTTTTCCTTTCCTTTTTGTAAAAAGAATATTCAGTCTTTATAAAAAAAAAAAAAAATTTAGACCCTGAGTATATATATCTATATTCCCTGTAATTTTATTATGATTCATTTGCATTTCTCATCTTGAACGCTATAGCAATGATTGTTTTCCATTTGTACTTTTAGGAAATCACATACTTGAGTCTTAAAAGAAGGGAAGGGGGTGGCAAATTTTTTATCTGAATTCTAATCCCAGTTTTTTTCTCATTTTTTTTATGTAGTTTGAAGAAATTATTCTCAATACTTCGGAGATAATTCTCTCATAAATGTTCTAATTAAATTTTATTCTGTTGATCTTGTGTGTATTATATGTACGTATATTTATATACTTTTTATATTTTTATAAATGTTATCTTCTTCCTTCTGTAGGTTTTGATCTCCAGGTCCCTATTGATTCAATGCAAGGTCTAGATCTGGGGGGACAAGTGGGATACGGACCTTTGGATGCTGACATGGATTTGGACAGTCCTCCTGATCTCAACTTCGATACCTTAGAACCCATGCTTCCCTCTCCTCCACAAAATGGTGATGCCACTCAGCAAATGGCTGCTTGGTACGACACTGATCTTTAGGACCATTCTTCGTGTGTCATCACACATTACATGTGGACTTTTTTTTAATTATTTTTTGTGTTCAACAGGGTCAATCAAAAACACAAGATAAGTTTGTGAATGATTTATTATTTTTTACCATAACAGTGTTACCAGTCTCCCTTACTTTCAATACACTTATGAGAACTTTTTTTATGTACTTATTAGATTTTAGCTATGTCTTTTGCATTTTAGATTTCTTTTATAATTTTTTTTTTTTTTCTTTCAATCCTACTCACTTCAGTTTTGATAGGTATCCTACCAAAGTGTAAATTTTCTAGTTATCTGTGGTATTTAGATTGACAGTGTTTTACTTCTTCATTGTAAGCCATGGGAAGTAAATCTTTGCATATATTTATGTTCATATAAGTATGTATTTTGTGCAATTTACATAAGCAGCTAATGTTTTTGATCACACACTCTAGCATATAAATTCATACTTTTTTCCATACACTATATAATGTGGTTTTTAGTGATCATCTTTTGTGATGTTTTTCTTTGCAAAATTAGTTTCATTTGTAGCAGCTATTCATTGCCATTTTATCTTTTAATTCCCCCCTTCATTAGCAACAAAGAGATAAAACTGGAAATAAAATCTTCTTTTTCCCTGCCCATTGTGATACTATATGCCAAATAAAATACAAGGCACTTTTTTTTATGTGTTGATCCTTTTTCTTAAAGGAAAAAGAAGTGAACATATAAAAGAATAAACTACATCTCATTTGCAAAAAAATCCATACATCCTTTACTTTTATGTGAAATGTGATGCAGCTACATATATCACCTTTGAGTATCTTTGTTTTCTTTTTGTACAGATATGGTCAGTTAATGGTATAATTTTTATCCAGGCATATATATTTAATCAATTACAACAGGTGGCAATTATGTACTTGATGTAGCTTTTTACTGTCACGAGGTCCATTTGATGTGTTTATCTGCTATTTTCAAGTGTCCATTTTTGTGCATTTGTAGTATGTATGAATAATAAAATCATTTCTAGTAAAATTCAATGTCTTTTGTCTATATGTTAACACTTAACCCTTTCAGGATGACTTTGCCTATGCTTAAGATGTTCCACAGGGACGGAAGTGAATCTAAAGGAATTGTCTTATAGGACTGGGATTTTGTGTCACTAAGCCTAATTTTAGAACAAAAATAACACACAAAAAAGTTTTCATTCTAATGTTAAATGTTTGGTAACATTTTAGATTATTATTTAAGCTGTTAAATATTTTAAAATTAGCATTTTTAATCATCTTTCCTATAATTTATAGAAAAAGTATATAAAAAAGTGCTTACCTTGAGAAATAATTTTCAGAAGTGCTAATGAAATTATTTCAAAGTTTTAGAGACAAAATACATCAGTAAACTTTAAAATTAATTTAAAAAATATACAAGAAAGGTTATTTTCAAGAAATAACAAAACTTAAAGTGAAGACTGAGTTTAGTAATTCTCGAAAATCAGAATCCTGTATTGTCCTTCTCTGAAAAAATGCTGCATCAGAATCATTAGAAATATTGCTTTCAAACCTTTTACAAAATTAATCCCACTGTCGAGTATATTCTTCTGATAAACAATGATTTCTCAGCATTATAAACAGAACTCGAAACTTCCTGAAGTAAAAAGGAAAGTAAATGAAATACATCAAAGCAATACAAAGTGAAGCAATACTGATGGTAAAATTCTAAAAAGAAAGAAATAATACATAGCAAAAACCAATTTAAAAAAAGCTTTCACAGAAAAACCAGGGATGCGAATATACTACATTACATAGAAGTTTAGAATAGAGTTTTGTTTGTTTACATTATGCTTTCCCTCCTCCCCCACAACAGCTGGTAAGTAAAATACTGAATTAAGATAGACTGTGAATGAACTAAAGATCAATGTCTTAAAACTATATATTCAGTTCAAAAGTAATGGACACAGGGCGGCTTCTAGAGATTTTTAGGAAAACGTTTCACCTTAAAATACCAATATGCATCACTTGGCCCCTGAGCTTATTCTCCAGTAATGCATATGTGGTACGCCCTTACTGAAAGGGTTAAATGATCTTAAGGTCAGTTTTCCCTGGAGATTTGCATCATAATGATCAGTTCCTTCTTCAGTGCACTTTAATGCAAAATCAGCTCAGGGAAAATCCTGTGTATTTTTTACTTGGATTGTAAATTGAGCTCTGAATGTTTAAAGATGTGAATGAGAAAGGGAATTTGGTACATTTCTTAGTAAATACTATTAACAAATTTTTATTAATGTATTATACACAGCCAGTTTTCTTATTAAATGAAAATAGGGGGGCAGGTAATTCATGTTTGTCAAATGTAAGGTGAGGAAGTGTTCATGTGGACAAAAAAACTAATGTCTCTGGAAAGGAATAATTTCTTCTGTATATTCAGCAATAAATGTTTTTAGTATAAAATATCTTAATTGTATAACTATGCAGAACTTTTTTTTTTCTGATGTTTCCTACTAAACGAATTTCAATTCATAATAAGTGGTAACTGTTCTGCCGTGCAAACTCCATGATTGCTCCGCTGTGATGCAAATAGCAGTTGCATGAAATTTTTTATAATTTAAATAACAGCTTGATGGTAGATGTTGTCACTACCTACTATACAATTACATTAATTGGTGTGATGTATGTGTGTTTCAGTAGTATATAATCTAAGGCATAGATTCAAACTATAACTTTAAAGATATTTAAATTTTATTCTATGGCTTTTAAGAAATCCATTCTTCAGTAGCAGTTATATGATTATCTGACTTATTTACAAAAAAAAAAAAAAATATCTGAGAACATGGTTATTTCTGAAGCTCTCATTCAGTTTCCTTTTGTCTGCTCGAACCAGCTGTAGACTTCGATAATCGAGTGGAATGTCTCTTATTTTCTGAAAGTAGGTATGATGGTCTCAAATATTTAATCAAGACATTTTTCTGGATTCAAGTATCTTTATATTGCAAGGCCTTCAAAACTTATTAATGCACTATTAGTAAAGTTTGGCTTGCCAAACTAACGAAAAATCATTTCTAAGGTAGAATAGATGGAAAAATGAAATATATTAATGAATTCTTGGGAAAGTATGAAGATTTGAAAGGTTCAAATGATCAAAAATGAATTAATATGAAGTGTAGCATTGAAACCATCCAAACCCTGAATGAATAAATGGAAAGTTAATATTCAGTACCTGGAGGAGAATATATATATAAATGTATACATGAAGGAAATATTTAAAAATAAAACAATGTTTAGTGATAATTTTAGCATGGTCTTATAGCTAAATTAACAGGTACAGTTGATTAAAGTTAAGTAAATTGGATTTAATTGTCGAGAAAAATGCTGGTCAAAACTGAAAGCTAATTTATTTGAATTGCAATTATTTCCAACACCACACAACTCATGGGGATATTAAAATTGAGAATTGGAGTTTCACATATATGCTGCAGCTTGAGTTGTTCAACTGGCCCTCTGACAGGGTATACGAGCAGAATTTGCATACTCCGAGTTAGTAAAATCCAATGTTCCTGAAGCTAACATTCAGGAACAAGTAAGATTGAGAGATGTAAATATTGCATTCTAATTATACTAAGAATACCTAAAAGGTAAATATAGCAAATTCTGTGAGTGATGAAGAGGTTTACCTTCCTCCCTCCATTCACTCTCAGATCACCCTTAAAAAACACCTCTTAAAAATAATTTGTTTGCTTTTTTTTTTTTTTTTTTTTTTTACATTTGTAACAGGAAGCCGAGAGTATTTAAGACTAAAAGAGCTGAACAAAAACTATGTTCACATTTTTTTAAAACGTTTTTCTGAATTTCACTTGGTGAGTGTGTGTGTGTGTCATCAAATTTTCGATCGTTAATTTAACCAACTCCCATCAAGGTAGAGCTTTGAAATTTTGGGAATCGTTCGTACTGGCCTAACAATGCAATATTTAGACGTTTGCGACAAGTTTTAACTAATATTTCAATAATTTTAATAAGTCAAAATATTCTTTCCTCTCGGCGCTTTTAGGATTGAGGAAAAAATTTCTTTCCCCCTCTAGGAGTACCGGGCACTCCCCACGCAGCATGCGGTATCGTAAACCTTTTGTACTCACAAAGGGGTGATACTATCTCCGAGATAGTAAGGGTTGCTGACTTTTAGTCAGTAATCATTCGCAAGAAAGAAAGTTTCCAATATTTGGCGCCGTGTCTTATCACAATAATTTTTTCTGAATTCTGGTTCCCATTCTTTTTTTAATAGAATGACTTACAAATTTTCAAATGCATGTTTTGATTTTATGAGTATTTTGAATTTTTTAATACGCTCACAAATATCTCTTTTTTAGTAAATTTTAAAGTTAAAAATAACCAACAGTTTTTACTAATATTTCAATAAATTTCTTTAATAAACTTTACCACCATATAAAAACGGTGGTTTTTATATCGAATTTTTAAAGCATTTTTCTGAATTTTACTTGGTGTGTGTGTCATCAAATTTTCGATCGTTAATTTAACCAACTTCCCATCAAGCTAGAGCTTTGAAATTTTGGGAATCGTTCGTACTCGCCTAACAATGCAATATTTAGACATTTGCGACAAGTTTTAACTAATATTTCAATAATTTTAATAAGTCAAAATATTTTTTCCTCTCAGCGCTTTTAGGATTGAGGAAAATTTTCTTTCCCCCTCTGGGAACACTGGGCACTCCCCACGCCACATGAGGTATCGTAAAGCTTTTGTACTCACAAAGGTGAGATACTATCTCCCCTTTACTATCTTCGAGATAGTAAGGGTTGCTGACTTTTAGTCAGTAATCATTCGCAAGAAAGAAAGATTCCAATATTTGGCGCCGTGTCTTATCACAATAATTTTTTTCTGAATTCTGGTTCCCATTTTTTTTTTTAATAGAATGACTTACAAACTTTCAAATGCATGTTTTGATTTTACGAGTATTATGAATTTTTTTAATACGCTCACAAATGTCTCTTTTTAAGTAAATTTTAAAGTTAAAAATAACTAAACAGTTTTACTAATATTTCAATAATTTTCTTTAATAAACTTTGCCACCATATAAAAACGTTGGTTTTTATTTCGAATTATTTTATTTCCATATTCATTAGTTTAATTTTCATTGATTCTTCAATGTTTACTTGAGAGTGAAAAGAGTTTTGCTACGAAAAACAAATAAAATCAATGAAACATTTGGCTAAAAAACTATTACTACTAGATTCCAAAATTTCAGCAATAAATTGCCTCGTATTTCCTTTTATTCTTACATTCCTATAAACCCGGAACTTGTCGTGCACATGTTCCTTTTTTTTTTTTTTTTTAATTAATTCATTTAATCTGAAATCATCCACCATCTATGTTGAAATATTAAAAAGGAAAAAAGTCCTGTGCTATTTATCCAATCGAATAGCACCACACTCGCATAAATCAAGTAGTATTTGAAATTTAAAAGGTTCTGACATAGACTGCTTCAATTCCTTTGGTTGTCCGTACTGCTTCTGCTTTTCGAATGTTTCGAAAACTTGGTTCCGCAAAATTTTTTGGCTAACCTAGAATATGAAGGCACCATTAGTTAAAACAGTAAAAGAAGAATAATCCAAATTTCTTGAGAATCCATAATACAGCAAACTCTTCTCGTTCAATAGATCATGATTGCTGGTTCTTAACTTTTGACTTGCGAAAACCACAGGGTACAACTCTCCATCAGCTACACCTATTTGGGACTGTTTGAAAACTTGAGTATTGTGGGATTGAGGTCATGGTCGCGCGGCCAATGGTTTTCATCGAGTCGAGAGTTCGAGCCTTGATACCATTGAAGACCCGCCAAGAAGCCGGGGCTGATGCACATTAAATCTAGTCCCAACTCCTCCCGTTGGTGTAGGGGCCGCGATAGCCTAGTGGTCAAGGTCGTGGACTAGCGGCCGGCGGTTTTCGTTCATTCGCGGGTTCGATCCTTGGCCGCCAAAGACCCGCCGTGTAGCCGGGGCTGAGGCACGTTAAATCTGTTCGGGGCCCAAAGTCCACCCGTTGGCGTGGTGTGGAAGTTAGGAGAGGGGGTGCCAGCTCATGTATCGTCCCTCGATCGAGATTCAAAATTACGAGGTCCGTCGCCAATAGCCCTCGTGTTGCTTTTAATGCAACGTTAATAAAAACTAAACTAAAACCATTCTACCTGAGATTGGTGTGCAAAGGGAAGGTGTTTCCACAAGGGCTTTCTTTAACTACAGTGGTGGCCAAAATTGTGGACACTTTGAAATTTTTATGCTTTTTAACTTAGAAAATGCTACGTTTCCCAAAATGCTAAGTCGTATATATCATTTTAAAGAAAATTCAATTCAAAAAAAAAAAGTTAAGCTGCAATAATTATCGATATATATTAGATTCTGATTATAGCAGTGATTTATTAGTACTTAGTAGGGTAGCCGTTATATTTTTTATTACAGCTTAACATCGATGTTTCATTGAGCGGACGATAGTTTTAAGCTCTTCCTTCGTCCCAGGAAACAATTATAGCCTCAATTAGTTCCCTTTTATTTGATATTCACCTCATTCGGACAAGAGTTTTGAAACGGTACTACAAGTTTTTCGATACGATTGAGGTCAGAACTGTTCCTGGCGAGGACAACAATTTAATGCTCTATGTACGAAACCACTCGTTCGATAATTTTGCTGTGTCGCAGGGAGCTGAATCCTGCTGAAAAACAATGAAGCATTGTTGGGAAAGAGATCCCTGATGTAAGGTAAAAGTTTTGATTCTAGAATAGTGTCAGATCTGGCATTCAGTGTCCCATCGATAACATGAAAGGCGACCAGTACCATCTGCCGACATACATGACCAAATCATAACACTAAGTGGGTTCTTCACAGTTGCCTGAATGCAGTCTGGATGTAGTTCTTCTATTCTACGTCTTACATAATACTTTCGCCCATCACCAACGATATCTTAGTTTTATCGCTCCATATAACTTTCGACCACTAATCATCCGTCCGATGAATGTGTTCTTTTGCCCACTGCAATCGTTTTTTGCCCTGCTGTAAATTGAGATAAAAGTTTTTTTTTTCGGGAAGTTCTTCCTCTTAGTCTAACAAATGGTTATCTTCTTCGGGTTGTCCTTGAACTGACAGAAACACCAGCATCATTCAGATAACTTCTGATGGCCATTGATGACATTCTTCTATCTTGGAGACATAGCCTTTTTATTCTTCTGTCACCAACAGATGCAGTGCACCTTTTTCTGCTTTGTTTTTATTGAATTTGTCTCCTGATATCGTAAACAAAACTTTCGAACTACTAGATTTTCCCTTAAATTCAAATAGAACGTTTATCGAATATTCAGGGTGTATAGAAAGGCCGAGTCCCATCAGTTGTGGTCAAGATCTCAGTCTTGTGATGTTGCTCTGTTCTAGTAATAACTCGCGAGTGGCAATTTTAGTCGAGTCGCCACTAAAAACCCACCGTGTGGCCGGGGCTGATGCACGTTAAATTTGTCGAGGCCCAAAGCCATCCCGTTGGCGTGGAAGTTAGGAGAAGGGTGCCAGTTCAGGTGTCTCCCTTCATCACTTGACCGAGGTTCACAAATTACGAGATCCGTCGCCAATAGCGGGCGTGTTGCTTCTCAGAATGACGTTAGTAAAACCAAATCCTTGTTTCATCGTGACAATATTTCGATCTAAATGAATACTTTCTTCCTTTGGTTGAATTTTTTATTTGCTTTTATGTATATTTGTCCTTAATTTTAGGTTTTATACCATCTGGTTATATTGTAATTCACTAAAAAGTAATGGTTGGATCCGTAATGCTGGTATGAACACACATCATTCCATTCCAAAGTATGGGAATGTATCAATTACATCATCTCCAATTTTTGTTTTTACTGGTTTCTTTTCTTCAACTCTGCAGGGATTTTGATGTTTGATTTTTTAAGAATATGTAACTTTTAATCATGTTTTTAGGCTGGATTAAATTAATATTTTGTTTGATGTTCTGGTTAATTTTTGGCTTATTTTCATTAGAATTTTTATTTTGGATAATTTTTGTAATTTGAATTTCAGTTATCCTTTTAACATTTTTGTTAAGTTGTATTATAGTTTTTGGTTCTAATTAAATTTTTAAAATGTTTTAGATATTATAATCTGCAGTTTATGTGATCTTGCTTACAATACACTTAATTTTTCCGCGTATTATTGAATTTTAATTTTTGTTCAGCTTGATGTAAACATTTCAAAATTAGTTGGCGAGTCATTAAAAAAAAATATGAGATTGTTATTTTATGTGTGTGTACAATTTTTTGAAAAATAAAAAAAAGCTCTCCATTTTTTTCAATTAATGAACTATGGGCTTTGCCTTTTTGGGGTTTTAATTTATATCTTTGACTTCACTAATTTTTTACTAAATCATTCATTCCTTGGAAACTTGATTTATGGTTCATTTAAAATTACTCAAAGTATTATTTAAAAAACACACAATTTCTCTCATCAATTTTTTTTTTTTTTATTTTTCCATATCGATTGTTATATTTTTCTATTCACTCACAGGGAGGATATAGCAGCTAGTATATAAAACACTAGCTGCCTTATTTTTCTTTTCTGTGGATGAATAGAAAAATATAGCTAGTGTTTTAAACGTGGACATTTTTTTTTATTTTTAAAAATTTAAGATTACAGAACTTGAAGTAAAATTTTAAGTTAATAATTCTGTTCGTTATAAATATTATTGTAGATTATATTTCTAATAACTTATTCTTTTATACGTTTAAATATTTGACAGATAAGAATTTTAATTAAGTATATAAATGAGAAATGCTGTATATCCATTGCATTTATTTTATGTGTAAAATAAATATGTGACATTATAAAATTCTTCTATTAAATGACTTCCCATTAAAGTAAGAATAACTTTATAATGTAAAATTTAAGAGTTTCGCTAGACTGAGAAAAAAGTACATCAACTGGATCTAGGGAGGTTGGCTAACAATTAGTTCACTTGGATTCAGTGGGTTTTGTTGAAGAATATTTCCAAGTGTTTTAAGATTCTTCACTGGTCCAGCTGACATTGATTTTACTTTAAAGAATGTCCAGCATTTCCTGAAACACATAAGTTGTTTTTACCAGTTTCCGAAACATGGCATTCATTCGCATATTGTGAAATGAATTTTAAATAATAAAAGTGCCAAGAATTGAGGGGTACGGTGCAAGAACCAGATACATCCAGAATCACAAGCGCGGGAGAGGGAAATAAAAGTAAGGACAACTGTGAATGAGTAATGGAGGAGTTTAATGTAGTAAGAGCCAGATATGATCATGATGCGCCAAATAAGGTGTCACTGTGATCTGGATGTTTGAAAAAAAGTTTAAATGGTTGACAAGAAGGTCGAAATTAGAGAAGGATCGCTAGAGTATCCAGGTGGCGTGTCACTCGTATTTACCAGAGGCAATAAACCCCATGGGATTGTGATTGTTCATTAACGTCGCATTAGAAGCAAGACGAGGGCTATTGGCGACGGATCTCGTAATATTGAACCTTGATGAAAAAGACGAAACCTGATCTGGCATCTCCCTCCCCAAACTTCCTGCTCGACGTCAAAGGGAGGACTTTGAGCTTTGGCAAATTTAAAGTGCATCAGCCCCGGCTATACGGTAAGTTTTTAGTGGCAAGTGATAGTATTTAAATGGTGCAAGAGTCAGGTGTGGCCTTGATGCACCAAAATAAAGGAAATTTGTGATCTGGACGTGCGAAAAAATGGAAAATATTGGTTGACAAGAAAAAGGGTCGAAAATAAAGAAAGATCGCCTTTGGGATATCCCGGAGACGTGTTCCCCATCTTTACCAAATACAGTGAACTCTATGGGAAAGAAAATGATCACTGGGGCGCCTTGGGGTCTTGATGCTCGACCTACCTAATGGCAAACCCCTGAGGTCTCCCAAACTGGAAGACCAGTCTCCTGATACTTGCTTGTATAATCCCCAGGGGCAGGGTGTCTGGCTATACCGATATTGGGTAGCCATTTTAGTCCGCTCTTACGACATGCATGAGCTATAGTAGGATTATTCTTTCGCACCCGGATGGGTGGCACTGTAGTTGCATCACGACTTGAAACCAAGATTCGACTAAAACAGTCTATCGAGACCATAAGGCTAAAATGGCCATGTGTTTTCGGAATACGCAAAATGCACTAATCTGGGATTGTTCATGGTGGCAGCCCAAAAGTTAATGTTTGGTGTAGCATGTAACACGGTCAGCTTATTACCGGCCCTTTGTTTTCGATAAGTCAGTAATGGGTGAGTTTAGTTAGTTTTTATTAACGTCGCACTAGAAGCAACACGAGGGCTATTGGCGACGGACCTCGTAATTTTGAACCACGGTCAAGTGAAGAGGACGACATCTGAGCTGGCACCCCCCTCTCCTAACATCCACACCACGCCAACGGGAGGACTTTGGGCCCCAAAAAGATTTAACGTGCATCAGCCCCGGCTACACGGCGGGTCTTTGGCGGCCAAGGATCGAACCCGCGACTGAACGAAAACCGCCGGCCACGACCTAGATCACTAGGTTACCGCGGCCCTCAGTAATGGGTGAAGTTTACCTCGATATAATGGGTTCATGCATGGTTTACTTTTCAGCACAATAGTGCACCACCTCACTGGAATTTATGCCAGGGAAGCATTAAATGAGACTTTTCCAAACGTATGGATTGCATGTGATAGCCCATGCACCCCCTGGTTCATCAGACTTCCTTTTATGGGGTCTATCAAAGACAGTTTTTGCCACATTAAATTTGTTATGTAAACAAATTAAAGACCAAAAAAAAAAAAAATTAGCAGTTGCAATTTCATATATAAGCCTAGCAAATCTATAGAACTTTTAGCTAGAACGTGACTATCACCTGGATATTCAACATGCCCCACCCAAGATGGCAATGTATTGATATTTCAATTAAATTTGTGGCAAGTTACTCTCTCATGTTACGTTTCCATTTTTTATTTATGATAAAATATAATACCATACGATTTTAAACACGATACTTTTGAAAGGAACACCTTGTATAGAGAATTGGAAGCATGAAGGCGAGTGACCTCTTATGATGGTATTAATAAAAAATATCAAATGACTATGAGCGAAGTGTCTAGACACATAGCCTTTTTTAATGCCTAGTGTTTAATTTCATCGGAATATCAATTTCTCTAACAAATTATGAAAATATAATTGATTAATTTTCACAGGAGTAAAAACGACAGATTATACTTTTAACCTATGGAAATTTTATTCTTTCTCATGGAGATTACTTAAATACATAATTTGCCATAATAATTTTTTTCAAGGATACCTTAGGGCCCCTCCTCCAAACATAATATTTTGCTTGTACAGTATATAAACACAAATAATTTAAAATTATTTAATTTTAAAAATTGTATACAAAACAATGTTGTGCAATTATATGTAATTGGAATATATGGAGCAAATTGAATTTAAACCATATGTGGATTTTATAACATGCCATTTTAGCTTTAAAAAGTACAATTCTTTTATTTAAAATAACAAAATAAAGATTTGTTTTATTTACTAAATTTTATCTCATGGTTTTTTTGTTTTTTTTCCCTACTCTTGCACCTAAATTGTTTGTAATGAATTTAAGATAACCCCAATTAATATAAATTTAAAAAATTGAAACTTCCAAAATATATTCTGATGGGAAACATTTATTTGCATTTATTCAACAGTTAATTGTTTAACCCCCCCCCCCCCTGCAACATAATGGGTTCCTTGTAAGAACATTTAAATTTGTGAAATCGGCATAGAGTGCAATACTATCAGAGATGGACCTCATAATTTTGAGTTTTACTCAGTCAAGCTGGGGATCTTATCAAAATTTCTACATGTTCAAATTTAAAAAACCAGTTGGATTTTAAGTAACATCAATCTAGCAATACCATGAAGGTTACTCAGTAGCAGATCCAAAGGATGGGCATGAGGTCACATGCTTTGTCATAATTTTACACACATGCAAACTAACGTACTTGATCTCGAAATCCCAATCAAATTATGAATATATTTTGTTTCACTTCAAAGTTGTTGTGTCCAAGCATAGGATGAAGTTATTTATTGTACTGTAAATTTTTAGTCCTCAATTTCAATCCTGAGTTAACAATTGATTTAATTAGATTAAGGACAAAATAAGAAAGAATAATAAAATAAATATATGTGCAACCAACTTTTTGAAGAAAAAAAAAAAAAAAACAATTGCACCCCCAGAGGTGATTTTTCCGGAACTGCTATTCAGACCACTAATGGTGGTAATTTTGTATTGTATTCATGTGGAACATTATCATAACACTTTAGATGGAACTTTTCTAACTTCTATACCATATTATTAAATGGCCTTGAAACTCGTTTCGATTTCATAAGCAACAGTCTCCCTTATTCCATGCCCAGAGAATCCAAAAGACTTCTCTACCTCAGTTGCGGGAAACCCAGAAATCCATAAATAAAAGATTTAGGATTCAAGATATGCAAAAAGATTTTTTATTAATAAGCACATGTACTATATATTTACATATATATATACACACACAAACACACACAGAGAATACTAAATATGATATAGAAATTATAAAGAACCAACTGATAAATTGGTGAAGGCGAATTCTAATTCACATTTTGGAGAAAGGATAAGATTTGAAGAAGTTAGGAAGTTTATGTTCTGAATGACACTCGCAATTCCTGAATCTCTTTCTGAATCAGAAAATAAACTTCTCTAACTCTCCTCCATATCAACTTGCTGAGTGTGATAAATAGAGGGCACAAAATAATGGTCCCATATATACTTGGAGGCAATCACTAAGCACACACTATTGCACAGCTAACAAGAAAAGTATATATACATTTTGACAATCAACTGGACACAAAAAAGCGTGTATCGAAGCCATTAACGTTGCTAGTGTTTTTACAAAACTACAGAGTAATGCAAAGGATCGGGTGGCAGTCGATTACACAAAACACTTCTTCTACAAACTGGCAACTACAGCGTACACTTAGGAGAGCTCTTTGACTTGAAGGCACAATATACACTAAATACAAAAGGGAGATCCACCAGTGGGGAGAAGTTATTTGCTGCTTGGAACAGAACATCTACATTTCACTCAGATTTTGAAAAGTATTCAAAAATTTCTTATCTACTGAACATTAGAATACAAAAAAGTGTAATATTTACAAAAACAATTTTATTAATTGTTTATAGGAAGCATGAAAACTGGTAAAGATAATTAACTTTTCCAAAATAAAAAATATAAAAACATATATATATAAAAAAAGCATTACACATAATTCTTTGCAAACCCAGATCAAAAGAACTTTTATGAAAAATTCAGTAAGATTTGTTTGTGTATAAATTCTGAGAGATGCAATTAAATAACATATTGCAAAAAGAAAATGTATGACATATCTTGTTAGAATTTATTATGTTTTTAACATTAAGCGTTTGGATTTATAATGTCCAAACACACTGAAACAGTTCAATGAGGAATGTTTTATACAGGAATGGATTCAAAGATGTCATTTTTAGAAATTTCAACAAGCAAGTATATTTTGCACTTATTAAGAAATTTATGAATATTTCTACAGAAACATAATTGTAAACAAAAATATAGGAACAATATTTTTAAATAAAAACATATTACAAAACTTTATGATTACTAACATAATCACTTTCAAAATAATAAATTCAAAATACTTTGAAAATAAAATTGGCATCAGTTCATAAACAGAAGGGGGGAAAAAAACATTTGTGCAAAGCTTCTAAGAATATAATGGATTTAAATATTTATGAAATAACTGAAGTACATTTATCTTTACCAGTTGAACATATTTTCCATATAAATTTGAACTAGTGTCTTGCATGTTTTTAAAGCTATGCAATAATACAAAAGCAATCAATGCATAACCATTTGTTAACACCGAACACGACTATCAGTTCAAATAATATCTAACAGCTCAGAAACTATTTAATTCAATAGGAACAACAATGTTATGAAAAGAAAAGGCTTCTATTCACGAGAATAATAATATTTTCCCGGGAGAGAGGGAAAATAAATATTTTTGTGACTGCAAATAAAAGTATGGGAGGGGAGAGGGAGAGGTACAGTTAAAGAGACATTTGCCTTCACACAGCTGTGTATCATTAAAGAGCATACATGATAAGGCACACATTGAAACTTTATTACACAAGTTCCAAATAAAAGCCACAAAGGCCTTTGGCACTTTGACTCAAAAGGAACATGAAAATTCCCAGTCATACAAATCAAATTAAGCAAGACAACAATGAATTATTTTCTGTTTATAGTCAGTGCCATTGAACTAATGACAATTTTGCATGTTTTAGAATTGTTTTCATTTATATTAATGGTTCCATAAGTTATTTACATTTAAGAAAGAACAATGTCATGCTATTTAAAAAAACACGGAGTAAAATATTAAAGAAAACAATTGTAAAAAAATGCCAAACTCTTGACTTGCTCAGACTGGCAATCTAACTCAAGATGAGTTAAAAACACAGAACGTTAACACGACAAAAGTCTTTTCAATTTGAAAAGGAACAAAAAATTATTCCTTACATATATGAGCTATCCTACTCAAGGTGAATTTAATTCGAAAATTTAAAAAAAAAAAAAAAAATACCCCATCTTATGACCAAAAAAGAAAATTGTGAAAAACAAACAAGGCCATTGCTGCCAACTTTTTAATGCAAATCAACTCACATTTAAACTTTGTTAATAAACTAAAAAAAAAATGAGATAATTAATAACATTTTTGAATGAGGTAAACCATAACCCATGAAGTAAGAATACCAAAAATGATTTGATGGGTAAAGGATTATCAGCAAATAACAGACACTCAAGACTGCTGGTCATTATCTCAATTATTATTATTCACATAACCATTAACATTCATCTTGTCTGGGTTCGTATTCGCTACATTTGCAGAGGGCTCGGTTTCCGTATTTTCAGCATTGAATCGATGTCCCCCAGGGTTGCCTCCTCTGTTATAACCTCTATTATTATTGTATCTATGGTTCATGTGGTGACCTCTTCCATGGTTCCTATTGATTTTGGAGTCTCTATTGTTCAGATTTCTGTCAGGATATGCAGATGATCCATCTCGTTCAGGATAGGGGTGGTTTTTGTAATCATCATAGCTGTTATTGTAGTTGTGCTGCCTATTGTAATGATAATTATTTCTATAGTTGGGTCGATTATAACCACCACCTCTGTTGCCACGGTAGTAACCGGTTCCACGGTTGTTAGGATACCTGCCACGGCCAGAACGTTCATATTGCTTGTTGGAATACACCCTGGTCCGATTTTCAGTGGGATGGGTTTTATTAAAGGCTGGGACTTCTTCCTACAAAGAGCACATTATACACAACATGAGTCAAATATTAAAACTAAATAAACAACTCTTTAGAGTTGTAAATAAAACACAATTTAACCTCTGAATGTAAAACTTCTCTTAAATAAATTCTGAAACAGTTAACTTATATGACACATAATCTACAATTAAGTTTAAAAAAATATGTACATCAGTGGTTCTTTAACTTTTTTTTTTTTCCGGTAAACCCCCCCCCCCCCCCCCCCACTTAAAAATTTTGAACGATTTGAAAATGCACTCCAAAGTTTAAATTTTTCCTACTCATTCATACACATGCGTAAAAAACTCGTTTAATTTCTAATTTATTTAATATGTAACAAAACTTTTGTTAAATTAAAATGGGAAAAAATGCACAATTTTTATTATCATTAGTTAAAAATTTATTTTACCTTAAAATATGAATAAAATAACTTCTCTTATTTAAGCAGGATGTTACATATTTATTTATGGTCATATTTTGATTCCAAAATATACTGAAATTGCAATGCAATACAGCAATAATAATGTGCTTCATGGTATTTTTTTCAATATGTAAATGATTTACAGCTTAACTTAGCTAGTACTACAATTTTATAACTGTGCAGCACAAAAAATGTAAAATATTAAGCTAAAGATAAGGAATAGATAGCAATTTTAATTATTTTTTAAATTCGTGTATCTAAATTAAAATTTTCACAAACTCAACATTTCATTTTGCATTGCCAACCACAGTTTAAAAAATGTTAATGTACATGATTATAGAAAACTTTTTACATAACAGGAAAGCAAAGATCAATAAATAAATGTTAAAAAAACACCATTTCTTTTTTTCTTTTTTTTTTAAATTTCATGTTTAAATTACTGACATTTAAAAGTCAATTTACATATTTATTCATATTTATAGTATAACTAAAACATATATAAATTAGATTAAAAACATAAATGAGATTTTTCTAAATCACATAGATGCAAAAAAATAAATTGAATAAAATAATAAAAAATAAAATATAAATAAAGCCTTACTTTTCCTTGAACTGGAGTTTCATCTTCAACAGCATCAGATATATTACCCACATCTAAAAAGAAACGTTTCACGTCAAACAATAAAAATAGAGAAAAACAATTGAATTTTGATAAATGCAGGATTGAAATTTATATGAATTTTATCAATAAGCAAATGTAATACTTGAGGCAACACTACTGAAAATAATAAAAAAATTAAACATCCTGAAAAATTAGAATAAAGTTGATTTAAAAAACATACTACTTTTTACACATTCAAGTGAAAATACATCAAACGTAGAATTTTGTTTATCACATATTCAACACTAAAACATGTTTCTAAAAAAACAAAATCAGCATTAAAGGTCATGAACTTAATAGCTCTATATAATCTTTCATTTTTATTTTGACAATAACACAGATCACACTTTAATGTGATATTTGAATGAAAGTATGGTTTTCAGAATTGTGTCTACTATTAAAGGCAGATACTATTTTTAAAAGAAAGGATTCCTACCTTAAACTATTTAAGTACCATCTCTTATATATACAGTCATAAATTTAACATAATTATCAATATAATACTTAAATTGGGTAAATGTTTCTATTTTCCCTAGAGGCTATTTATTTTTACTCATTCTAATATTTCTTGTATATAAAAAAATTTAGTAAAATCTATTGCTTTTAGTATAAATAAAAATATGTTAATTCACAACAATTTTTTCAAAGAAACTTAATTTGATATTGTCAATATTTTAAAATCTTCACACGAAGTCCACAGCACAAATGTTTTCTTTTGTAAAATATGAACAGCTCCCAATTCAAATGTTCTTAATAAACTAACATTTAAAAACTTAATATTTCAAAGATTATTACAAGGGACACAATATAAGAATCTTTAATTCATTTGATGGAGATCATAATTTTAATTTGAAGTTATCACAGTGTAACTAAGATCTGATTTTTATCTCAAATGTAGAAGCTAATTCAATTACTCTGCCTTTTCAATAAAAAATCAAACAATTTTTAATTTCAGAAAATAAGAAAAAAATAATTTTGACAAAATTGCTTAACACTAGCTTCAATATCAAATTACCAATAGAAGCCATAAAATGTATCTTAGAATCAAGATTTGTCTCCAAACTTCCACAACACATCATAAGATTTCAAGGCTCAAATGTATAATGAAAGAAATTCTCATTATTTTTTCGCAAAACAACCTTTGATAAAAATCAATTGAAACCTGCAACCAGATTGTAATTACTTCATAAAAACTATTCATAGTCAGCAAGTTCATTTTTTCAATTGACAGAGAGAGATTTGGTTTTACTAACATCGCAATAGAAGCAGTACAAGGGCTACTGGCAACAGACACGACATCTAAACTGGCACCCCCTCTTCTTATTTCCACAGCACACTCCACTACAGGGCTGGCGAGTGTCCGACAAGCTACGGCTCAATGAATTAAAGAAAGCCGTTTCCCCCTAGCACTTCGTATGCTCCCGATAGATGGCACTTCTCAACCCCACACGGCCGGTGGGTTCCAATGAGTTTTCGCTGAAACCACTTCAATGCCGTTCCCATTTCACTCCACACTGGTCGGCGGGTACCGACGAGCATTTCGCCCATTGGATACCTCCTCATACCGCTCCCGTCGCACTCCACACCGGCCGGTGGGCTTCGGAGAGCATCGCTCTACGTAAGCCTAACACGCCGTAACTGATACACTTCCATCCGGCTGCTTCTTCCTCAAGCCAGCACCTAACCTCCCCTTTTTAACTCATACAGCGTAAAATGTCTTTCTTCAAAAAAAGACTCGTACTCTAATAAAAGTTATACTTATCCTTACTTCCACATCATGCTAATGGGAGGACTTTCAGCCTCGACAGATTTAACATGCATCAGCCACGTCTACACTGTGGGTTTTTAGCGGCATCAAGACTATTTTCTATTCCTTTCCTACAGCTTGATGAAAACTACAGACCGCGAGTCAATGACCATTATCACTAGAATACCACAGCCACATTGAATGGAACAAAGTATATACAAATTATTTCCAAAGAACAAGAATTACCATTTTTATCTGCAGAGGACTCATTCTCTTCATTAGCTAGGGAAGAAGATGGACTAGGCTCTGGATTGTTAGCTGCTCCACGGTTGCCAAGGGCAGAATGGGAACGCTGACTGTATACATTTTTTACTGGTTGCACTGAAATAAACCAATATATTGGGTCATCACAAAATAAACAGATCAATAATTTTGAGAAACCTACAATAAACTTTATTTGCAACACAGAATTGGAGGGACTGAATTATTCAAATTAATAAGCAATAAAAACATACATATTATAAAACTATATTTCAATTCTTAATTATTATTACCATATTAGGCTGAATATAACAATACTTTTCCATTTTTTATTAATTTTCCATTAATATATTTACTTGCGCTAATCTCGTGATCTAGGTAATTAGGGTGTAACAACTCTAATTAGTACTCTTATGTAAGTTTCCTTTTTGTTACTTGCCTAATATTACCTATAATTTGTTTTATGTTACTTAATTTTATCGCCATGAATGTAACCTGGTAATAAATTATTTTAAATAAATGCTTATCTAATTAAATTATATTTCCTTTGAGTTCTTTAAGGTAAAAATGAATGGATCTCGCACTAAATTCTTCATTTTTCTATCTTTTTATAAAAATTTTGGCATCTCTTTACATTTGGGCTAATACAGAATATTTTAATAAATTATATTTTTAGGTTGGTGAATAAATCAAGAGTTTTTTTAAAAAAAATCTGCAATTGAGAGAGAGAATTCAAGGTAAATTTTCTGATTAATTATTTAAACCTATTTAATTGTTACCACCATCACTTAACCCGTTCACTACCAGCGTATCATGGGCGATATGCTCCGTGAGTGTCTTCTACGGCCCAATGTATCAATAGAGATACGCTTCATGATAACGGTTTATTTGATTTTTTTAATATTACTATATGGCATTACAGTACTGTGAAATCTATATAGATAGGTTATTTGGAGTGTTGACCTTGGTGATATGGGCTTGGATTTCACTTCTGGCTACCAGGAAGGGGGGTAATTGTTAAAAGCATACGTTGCGGTGTGGCTCTTTAAATGTAATGACACGACTTAATAGGTGCACTTGCTTTCGGTTTGCTTTTTTCTTTCTTCCTTGCTTCTTAGAAGTTTGAAGGAGAATTTATGACCCTTTATGAAATTAGGGCTTTTGGTAGCAGATGTTCGTTTCATTCGGTCGGTTTTTATTTGTAGCGACAATCATGACGATAAGAAAGTATTTATCTGATACTAAGATTTGCGAAATAAAGAATGAATCTGACAGTAATGTTAGCGAAAATAATCCAAATTTGTGCATAGACATTAAAGTAAAAAAAAAGGACTAAGATGTGCCCTTTGTTCAAAATCTTGCTTGAAGCGTCAAAATATGTGTGTAAGACATGTGACATTGTACTAAGCATTTAATTTTTTTTTATAAATATACCACACAGCAACATAAGATTTATCTTTTATATCTATATATTCCATATAATGGTATCATCATGAAATTTATGTAACATACGTAAATATATTTTGTATTTAACATTTAATTTTCGATTAAATCTTTTTTTCTCATGTATATATCAAGTTTAATGCATTTTAAATAATATATGTAAACACCAAAATATTTTAATGAATAGCCGATTTTAGAGGAATTTTTTTCACAAATTAGGCTTAATATCTAAAATCGTCTGGGCAAAGCGCGACACTCCGCGGTAAGAAGCCACGGGCACAGAGAAGCACTTCTTTTTTCTCTCTCCGGTAGCGAAAGGGTTAAACAAAATGTGGAAGACATTAATAACAATATGAAACAAAATATAAATAGTAAAATGCATGATTTTATTCAAAATAGAAGATGTAGTTTTAATTCATTTTTGAAAGAAAAAAATATCAACTTAATATGTATGAAGAATTATTTGCATACCTTCACCAAAATTTTTGATTACCTGAAAGAAAGAAAAAAGAAATTAAAAATTACTTAGTTTACATTAAATTTACTTTTAAAATGAAAACTTTGTAGTAAGTCGTAAAACTTACTTCAGAAACATCTTCCCACTGGAACCAAATAGTTTTTCCAAGTTCATCATCATATTTCCTTTCAGTTACAAATTGCTTAAGGAATAGAAAATAAACAGAATTACCTTACATGCGAGAAGTAAATATTAAATAACACTGTTAAACATATAACCCGATTGCATGGAGAATATTAATAAAATACAAATTCATTTTTTAAATATTAATATATTTATAATTCTAATATACAAGTTAAAAAGAGAAAATGAAGATTTAATTGTTTTCTGTGCCAAAAAAATCATTTGCACACAAGAATTATACATAAGATTTCCTTACTAAGTACATATTTTAAATTATACTCATTGATATGATGAATTTAAGAAAACTAATTATAAAGATATGCCAAACATCAAAAAATTTCAAATTTTCATATTTAATCATATGTTAAAATACTTTTAATTTGATGCACTATATTTCAGAAAATTTACAATTCAATGCAATAGGACACTCCTTTAATTTAAAACTGCTTTTAAAAAAAATTTCTTTTTAATTTGTGTGTTTGTGCTAAATCATTCCTCAGAATTGAACTAAGAGCTATTGCTAAAGAGTCTTTATATTCCAGATCACAATTACAAGAAAAAATGACATTTGTGACAATTTTTAAGCATTATGTAAAGACTGTGAAGCCTCATTGGACTTTCAGCAGCCTAATTATTCAGAACCATAATCTTTAGAGGAATGTGATCTTATACTCGTGATAAACTCATCTTAAAAGTGCATGATTTTTATCACCACACTATTATGATGACTGGATACTTAATTTTAGATTTTGATAAAAAAAAAAAAAAAAAACTTAATTTACATAAATATATCTTTCCAATAAACAAAAATTGTTGAAAATGCTTATATTTTCAAATTTTACTATAAAGACACAAGGTGCATTGATCATTTTTAAAATAAAGAATTGTATTCTGGACATTATGCATGTTATATAGAAATAATCTAAATTAAATTATCCCTTAGCACCATGTATAAAAACAAACATTTCTTGTTTCATTTAATTCCCTCAATTATGTTGAGTATTTTAAAAATCAAATAATTTATTGAAAAAATTTGCTTAGTTACCAACTTGTACTTAAATAATCACATTATCTATAAGTTTCCCAAGCTTCAACTTAAAGGTAAAGTTTCCTTTTATAACTACACTAACTTAATGATAAAATACTAAATAAGATTCTGGAGTAAATGAATTAGAGAAACTAGGCACTAAGAATTTATGTTATACAATATATTCTATTAACAGTAAAGCCAGAAGGAATCTTTTTAAAGTTTTGGGGCAAACAAATCTCTGGGATACTCATTTATGCTTTATTAAAGGCTAACAGCATCAACATAATTACTTTGATTTCTATTTCAAATCACGTTCAAATAATGAGGACAACACCCTGGTTTTGAAACATCACTCATTAAAACACACTTCCTTTGAGGACTATCCAGTCTAGTTTAATTTACCATGCCACAATCCCAATGCTCTGCATTACTAACCTTTGTGGAATTCCCCCTAAATTTGAACCTATGATTTAAGTCATAGCATATTTACAACTGCTTCAAACTATACAAATATTTGACTAACAGGATTTTGTTTTAAATGTATCAATAATCAACAAATTTAATAAGAGGTTTTTTTACGTGTCTCTTTATTTTCTATAATTAACACTAATAAAACATCAATAATATCCAGTAAAGTTATAAACATCACTATCTATTTTTAATAGATATTTTCTTTTAATTCCTGAAGTCTTTTGACTTTAAATACTTTTAAATATAAATATTACAGAATTATTTGTAACATTTATACATATTTATAAAAAGAATTATTTAAAAGTGTCAAATAAAAATTTTGTTACTTTTCAATTCAGCAACCTGACTATTCTTAAAATGAACCTGAATTAATATATTCAAATGAAATATCACTCCTTAATAATTAACTATACATATACTTATCCTTCCTTTTAACTGTTTATAAAATGCAACATTCAATTAACAGCAAAAAAGAAAACACACTGACCCTACCTTAATATCAGATCTGAGTTCAGTCCATTCAGCTTCTGTGAGAGAAGGAGTCCTATCAACTCTCCGTTTCAATTCTACAGCAAGATCTTGTCTACTTTTTAGAAGGTTAACTGCAAAGACCACAAATAATGTTCAGAAGAGGAAACAAAAAAATTATACACACACACATATCTATCATGTTAAAAAAAAAAGGAAATAAATTTGATATTGAAAGAATATACTCACATGCTTCCAATTTTCGTTCTTCTAATTCAGTTTCAAGATCTTTTACCCTTTTATCTAGCCTTGAAACAGAATAAAAACTTATTTATTACATTCCTCTTCGTGTTATACCAATAAATCTTTAAAGAAATTTTAAAAATTGCTCATTTTGTTTTATGAATAATTTTTGGAGTCCATCTGTGTAGGATAGGTTTCACTTAATTTACATTATTGGAATGTTATGATTAAATAAAAAATAATAAGCCCATTATTAGCTAAAGAATACATATAAAACATAGTATTAGCTGATGCAAACGAAATACTTAATGTAAAATCAATTCGTTCATCATAGCAACAAATAATCAATAAAAAGTAATTTAACAATTGACACAAAATAAATAGCACATTTTCAGGGAAATCTTATTTCAGAAAATAAATACTTATTGGGGGTGGGGGGGATTTAATAATAGAAAAAAATATATATATGTACTTACAGCTTTTGCATATCAACAGCAAGGGATTTGAGTTTTTTATTTGAATCTTCAAAACCTTTTTCTAATAAAGAACTGATTCGTTGAAGTGAAATAGTTTGCCTATTTAAGTCCTTCTTGCATTTATCAAAACCTGTTGAAATTAAGAAGTAAAACATTGAATGGAAAAGAGGCAAATAATACAGTAAAAACAAAAAATGTAGGAAGAGAATGATAAAACGAATAACAAAGAATTTAATCACATTTCATATCACTTATTTTAAAAACATCACACATTTTTTAGATATTAAAAGTATAATATGCAGCATTCTTATTCAAATAATTTAATATATATATATTTACCAATCTTTGTTCTAAATAACCTTCATCGAAATAAGATTTAGTTTTAAATATGAATAGATAAGTACTATAATTTTTCTTTTACAAGGAAGAATAATTTCCAAAATCTGTTTGCATTAAGGTAAATTAAACAATAAAACTTTCTTAATCTTAATTTAAAACAAATGTCTTTCAATCCAAACTTTGAAAGTACAATTATTTTTTGGGTGGCTAAAATAAATTAACAGATTTAGAATATATAAGTTTTAGTTAATCTTTAAAATTTTCAACACTTAAAAAGTACTTCCTCAAAATGCAAGACAACCTCAATGATGTCAAACTTACCTCGCTTTGTGGGAGCAGCTACAGCTGATTGATTATGCTGACTAGAAGAATCCTCAGAGATAGAAGAGCTTTTATTTCGACGAAAACTACTTGTCCTAGAAGATAGAAGGGGGAAAAGGAAAGATCAGAACAGAAATCAGAGATCTGAACAAAGCTAAACATTTATCATTTAATTATACTTCTATATGAAGTATAATAAAATTTCTGGTAATGGTAAATAATGGTAAACTAAACATCTAACTCATGCTAGTCTAAAGTGCAGTCCAAAAGCCTTTAAAATGTGGTCCAAATGCATATTATGAAAATATTTAAATTTACACATTTTTATTAAAAAAATAAATGTTTGCAATATTTTTCATATATAATCAATTCGATATTTATTTTGAAATAAAAATTTAAATAATTTTTCGAAGAATTACAATATTTGTATAACGTATTTTAATTGTGCAGTGTAACAGTGTAATTTAACAGTGCATTGTATTTTAATTTCCTAATTCTTTTGGCCAAGGTATCCCTTTACAGAAAAGAGGCCTATCCCATTTTCTCTAGATATAAATAAATTACCTTCAAATCTTCAAATATAGGACAAAGATCACTGACAAACATCTTGAAAATGCATTAAGAATTGCAACCTCGTCTATTAAACAGGATATCGATTTGCTTGTTCAACAAAAGCAAATTCATCCATCTCAATAATTTGAATTTTTTCTATCTTTATGAAATCCAAACTAAATTAAAAGAAACTTTTACAAATTTAAAATAAATATGCATCTATACATATCTAATTCAAATTTTAAAAAAATCATAACAAAAAGAAGTTAATTTATTTTAATAAAACTACATAGAGTTAATTTTTATTTAAATTTGTTGAAAAAATATTGTATGTGTGGCCCAGCAAACTTTTTTTTTTTTTTGCAATGTGACCCTCAAACAGTCATAGTTTAGACCCATGATTTAACTGATGCAATGACTAAATTTTGTTTTATTAACTCAAGTTCACCTGAATATTTTACTTCCACAAATGAATATCAGTGTCAATTTAAACCAATATAAGAATGTTTACTATAGATTAGATCATCAAAACCTCAAAAGTTTGCAACGTTTATTTCAGCTGATTTTTTTCTTCACAGAAATTTGACCCCATGTGTAAGGAGGGACGTTTAATCAGAAATGTAGCTCAATATTTCAAACAAAAGTATATCACAATAATAAATAAACCAAAATTCTTTGACTACACTGGGCTTCAAAAATAACATTCTAATATATTTTAATCTTATGAGCATCCGTGCTCACAAAGATCTTATAAGAATACTTCTTTATATAAAAAGCAAATTATTTTATTTCAAAAACATTTGTTATGAAAGCTAGCCAGTTAGATTTTCTACATTTTGAACTTAATATATACATATTTTATTGCCATTTCTAGAGTATATACTTTTATATTGTAGCCTCCTCCAATGCAGTCTGCTATATAAAAGACAAAAAATATTTCAAGTGAAAAAACTATTACCTATTATCAAATACAACACGTATCAATTGGAAAATAACTTTCAACTCCCCCCCCCAGTCATTAAAAATTCCAACTATCTTTCATACAAAAGTATCTAAAGAAAAAATATAATAATTTTGCTAGTTTGTAACAATTTAGAACAATAAGAATTCATTGCAAAACATTTTAGAATCACTCGTACAATAAAGAAAAATTTCATAATCAACAAAATCTCATGATTACTGTAGTATTAGTAAACAGAAAACCAAAATATGGTTTGCAACATGCAAATACTACAGATGAACCACACTGAAATTAAAAGGAAATGATACAATTACTTCAAATTCTTGTGATCAATATGTAAATAAACTTACAGTACACAAGTACTTAAAAACATTTACATTTCCTTTCAATACATTTGCATTTGTTCATATTTCTACATTTTTAAAAGCATAATATTCAGCTTCTATAAATAAATGAAATGTTATATTGTTAAAATAGTGTAAAATCACAAACACACACATATTTATAATCAATAAAACACATCGATCAATAACTCCCGAGACTAACCCAGAGATGGTGCTCGTAGTAAACCAGTAACCAGGTCTTTCTAGAGTACTAACCTTTGCTTGAAACGTGTCAAAATTTTAAGTCAATCGGACCAGGAAAAAGGTTTTTTGAAGTGAAGTGAAAAAGGTTTTTTCCATGTGGGTGCCGCGATTGCTTTCGATGGAACAAAAACAGCAACGAGTCGATGATTCAGAAAGCTGTTTATCGCTATTTACTCGCAACAAAAAAGATTTCTTGCGAAAAAAAAAAAAAGATTTGGAAAAGCGTTGGAACGATTGTATCACCCTAAAAGGTGATTAACAAAAGGTGTTATGTTGATGAATAAAAAAAAAATTTGCAAAAAAATGTTGTTTTCAAAGTTAGACTCGGGAGTTATTGATCGATGTGTTACCTATTATGTGCCCATGACTTATAACTTTATAAAAAAATTAATATTTATTTTTATAATAAGGATAACTGTAGGAAGCCCTATTAATTTTAGTCTACCAATTAAAACACGAACATTTAAATGCATTATTATTTGCATGAGTTTCTTCCCCATTTGAATTTTTAATGTGAACTAGCCTATTAATAAGAACATCTAATAGCCCTTGTGCTAAAAAGATGTTCTAGCTTGTCATCAGGTTTTTATATCATGCCATATAATAGCTAAAATCTTCATGTGACTAGAGTTAACTGTTGAATATGATACAAATTTATATTATATTGAATGTGCTGGTACCATACTCCTTTTTGATTACATGTAGATATCACAATCATTATCACATGTTGTTTATATATCCTTAGCACCTATACCAGAATGTTTTGAAAATACCACACGCTTGGAGACTATTAGTATATCTTAAGATTTACCTTGAATTTTTAAAATTGTAATTTTCAATATTACAAGGAAATGTATTTTCAAATCAATACTAGAATTTTAATTAACAAAGTGTGAAGATAGTCAATCTGTCCAAGTTTAAGAACTCCTATTAGGCAGTGCCCATCTCTGTTTCTGTAGTTTTTGGGTTTCAGGTGCTAACCATTAGCTAGTGTCCAGATTGAGTGACTAGCCAAACACTGGTCACCCATCAAAATTCCCAAGAAAACCTGTTACTTGTTTGGTTTTATTAACGTCACATTTGAAGCAACATGAGAGCTATTGACAACGGACCTCATAATTTTTAACCTCGGTCAAGTGACGAGGAAGACACCTGAGGTGGCACCCTCTCCGAACTTCCACATCACACCAATGGGAGGACTTTGGGCCTCGACAGATTTAACATGCATCAGCCCCGGAAACAAGGCGGGCTTGAACCCACAACTGAATGAAAACTGTTGGCCACAAATCCAAAACCATGACAACTAGGCTACTGCGGCCACACAAAGGATTGAATAAGCTAGTTCACATTAAAAATTCAAATAGGAGTTTTCCATTTCTTATTTCCCTATTCCTCATACTAAGACAAAATTATTGCCTACATTTAGTTTTTCTATATAAAGAACTGTAAAAAAAAAAAAAAAAAAAGACATAAAAGACCCCTCCATCACCTTTTTTTTAAAAAAAGAAACTTAATAATAATTTCCCAATTTTACTGTTTTGATAAGATTTTTTTAAACTAGAAACTAATGCTGTAGCATCTAAAATAAAAATATGCATGTAAAAAAAGTAGTTTCACAAGTACGTATTTAAATTTAAATTTTAATATCGAAATTTTAAAATACTACATTTTAACAACAGAAAAGTCATTCCGAATCATAAGGAATTAAAAGAAAAGTGCTCGAACTTTTTCTCTCCAGCTACCTTAAGACATTGAGACCCAGTTGGATTAGGATTGATTGGTTTTATTAACATTGCACTAGAAACAACATGAGGGCTATTGGTGACAGATTTTGTAATTTTGAGCCTCAGTCAAATGACGAGGATGACACCTGAGCTGGCACCTCCCTCTCCTAACTTCTACACCAAGCCATCAGAAGGACTTTGAGCCATGAGATTTAACATGCATCAACCTCAGCTACACAGCAGGTCTTTAGCGGCATCAAGGCTCAAACCAAGGACTTGACAAAAACTGCCTAATGTAAGTCAGCAACTATGACCACTAGGCTACTGTGGCCATCCAGTTGGATTGAAGATAGCAGCTCTCATTATTCCATAACCAAGATCTAATTAAGTTTCAAGTTCTGATATTTTAAGTATGAAGCCAATTCTTATCACACAGTTGAAACTACAGCCATTCCAAAAGTCTTTCCTAAAAGGTAACTTAATTCTCACCTTTGCCTAAAAGGCTTGGAAGCATTTTCATTAATTGACCTATATTTCTCTCTCTTTTGACCTTGTTCCTCTTGCCTTTCTGAACTGTCTGATAGAGGAGAGCCACAAGGTGCACTGTCTTCAAGGTTTCTATCACAGTTATGAGGAATGGAAACATCCTCATCTGCTACTGAAACATTTGTTTCTTGTGCAAGTTTCAGTTCTAATTTGTGTTCTTTTTCTGACCCCATGCTTTCAGGCTCCATTTCAACACAGCTTAAACGGTCATGATTAGACAGTACATTATCATGGTCTGCTGTTTCATCCACTATGTCGTTAAGGGTACCTAAAGAAACATTTATCAATATATATAACTAATGGTCACAGTTTTAAAGAAGGAATTAATTACTTTAGAAATGTGAAATCTCTTAAAGAGATACTTATCCACATTTTCTTAGAAAAGAATATCTATAAATCTTAGGAATATTACATTGTAATTATATAAAACTGTCACTGAACATGCTAAATGGGATATATTTTTGTTAAAAATTACAAACAGCAGCAGAGATTGGAGATAAAATTGATTTTTAATCACATTTTGAGTAATTTAATTTAATACATATGAAATAAAATTCACCTAAAGATTTTTAATAAAAATGATAAGCTTCTTAAAAATTGACAAGTGTAAAAATTTCTAGAATACTAATAATTATTAAGAATTCCATAAACTTACAGAATATATATACACACATATACTCCATAAGTACATAAACACACAAATCAACTGGAATCTAAGTTAATAAAAAGATATATATATATATATTTAAATTTAACTTCTGATAGGCAATTCAACTAATATTCGATTCCAATTTTTAAATGAATCAAACATTTTATGATATAAGACAAGATAATTTTCCAAGACAATACATGCAAATGTAAAATAAAGATAATACTGAATATAACGTCCCATTTAATCCGAATACATATATCTTAACTCTTCCATTTTTGATGTTAATATAATTATAAAAAGCCAAACCTGCAATATCATATTGAGTACCAGAGACAGGAGTTGGAAAATATATCTTCAGAAATTATTTCTTTTTTAATTAAAAAATGGTCATAATTAAAGATTAGAGAAGAGCAAACATTAATTTTTAAATTGTAAATTTGTTCCATAAATAATGAAGACAAATAAGTTAACTCACCATTTCCATTCTCTGTTCTCATGTATTCCTTCTCACCATCAGCTTCCAAATTTCCACTGCTGTGTAGACTAGAACTGTCATCTGCATCAAAAGATGCTGATGCAGTTATTCCTGCTCCTGAGTCCTTCTTGGCCTTCTTTTTCTTCTTTTTATTTTTGTTGTTCTGAACAAGGGGGAAAAACATTCATTCAAGAAATAATTTGCATTAAATAACTGAATATAATATGACTGAATCATTTAATTCAAGTGAAAACATTAGGAATAACAAACTGAAATATTCTGAAATGGAATGGCTTATGTATCCAAATAACATTAGTTTAAAAAGTTAAATGCAAAAATTACATCTACATTTTGCAAAGTAAGCATGTAATTCACAGATTTGTAATCAAAAGAAAAGTCTATTCATTTTTTTCCCATTAGACGCAGTTGAAGAAAAAATTCTATCTTTTTGAAAAAGGATATATTTCTATGCATTAAAACATTAATTTCCCCTCCTTATGGTTATGTGGCAAGCCTCTTGATGTCATGAAACCAGCAAAAATCTTTAATCAAAAATACTATGCTCTAACATTTAAGATATTTGTCTAATAACTTGCTCCTCTCACTTAATAATTCAAAACTTCCACACTTAACTTAAAAGTATTATTTCAAAAGTTAAGTATTTTCTTAATACACAGTTCTCTTATTGAAAAATGCCACATAAAGCAGATAAAATAAAATTTGATTTTAACTGAACCAGAATTATAACAATACTTAAAAATTTTCCAAGGCTCTATTAAAAGTGATTGAAACTTTTCAAAGCAATTAAAATTAAACAGATTTAAAAAAAATTAAAATAAAATAAGGAAGCAACAGAATGCAACAAAAAAAATAGTCTCAAAGGGGAAAAAAATGGGTTGCTGGGAATAAGTATGACAAATGCTCAAGAAAAATAAATTTTGAATGCCATAAAAAATCTAATGCAAAATATTATATTTCATTATTATAGCATTTAGTACTTGCATGCTATCCATCAAGTATGAAAGCATGCATGAAGGTACTTGCATGCATGAAGATTCCATCAAGTATGAAATAGTATATTATTTAGTTTGGTTTGATAAATATATATATAGCACACATTTAAAAAATCAATTCTTCTTAAAGATAAATAACTTTTCTTTTTTGCAATTATTTCTAAATATTGCATTTGAAAATACCTTTCATAAGAAACACAGTTACATATCTTATAAATACTTTTCCACAACACATAACTTTTAAAAAAGGAAATATAGTTTGAGCTTTTTGTCATAAATCAAATGTTTTATTATAATAATTTTGACTAAAAGCTCAAACTAATTTTGAAAAAGCAGAAATTCCATATTTGAATAATTGAGTTTTATGTAATTAAATTTGAAGAAATCTGGCAATTAACTACTCTGCTTACTCTTTACACAAATATACTGCTTAATGTTTTAAAGAAGCATTTTTTAATAAAATTCAATTTAAAATTTACCTTGTTTCTTGAAGAGCTACAATCATTCCAGTTACTTAAAGCTTCTGTTCCTCCATCTAAGGAATAGAAAGAGAAGTATAAATAAAACAAATTTTACTGCATATAGGAATTTGCTAGTTTTTGAAGCAATGAAATGTTTCAATTGTAATTTATCTTCAGTGATAGATGTTACATGTATACTATTAGTAATTTATTTTAATAAACAATGAAATTTGAGATAAATGTGTCAGTTCATAAAAGGCAAGTATAGTAACGGAAACAGTAAAAAGGCAAATAGTAAAAGAGTCATACAAGCACATAAAATAGAATCAACTCTTTAATAATAATTCCTTTTTTAGACAATCTGAAATTAGTTCTGTAGAAGTCAAAGGAGCACTTATATGTTTTGAAAGACCATCTAAAGAAATACTTACCTCTGGTAATAGCATCGACAGCCTTGCACTCATCATCTTCATAATATTGAAGAATTTTTGCTATATGATCTTTGGTTGCAGTAGGAAACATATCATGGATTTTGGCAATCTAAAAATGGATACAATTACATTATTGATATAAATTGTGTGATCAAAATTCTAAAATCTTAACTTAAATGTTCAAAAGGTAAAAATGATTTTCATTTATCAAATGTTATTCAATGAATAAAACTTGCATATCTAAAAGTCAATAATAGAAGATCCTAGAAATATATAATTTCGAATAAGGGTTCCCGGTTCAATTTTCACAAAACTTCAGGACAACCAGTTCATTTGTTGATTAATAATTCACTCAATATTAATCAACAAATTTGTAAAAAATGTTTTTAAAAAATTCACATCATTCAACAATATATATAAAAATGAAAATATCAAGGTATTAACCCTTTGATGGTTAAGCAAATCAACAGTTTTTTTTTTTATCGCCTATGATGCACAGCACAATGATCAAACAGTTGCTGAAAGTGGCAATAATTTCTTCCCTAGTGGCCTTTGAAAATGTCACTCTTTTCTGACAGTGATATGGATAGCTCGCTTGCTTTTAAAAGATAGTTTTTAAAGGATTATTTGCTGTATATTAAAGCAATATTTACACCAATTATAACTTGCACTTTTAAACAGTTCAGTGAATGATAAACATTACAGATTTTAATTTCTAAAATATTATGTTATATATGAAAAATATTAGTTTGTAAAATATTAAATTAAAATATCTAAATAAATACATGTAATTTTAAGCTTTAAGGGGGGGGTCCATAAAGAGCTACCTAACAAGTCAAAATCATCTATCAAAAATGTCACTTAACAAATACTAACACAAACAAAATTTAACACCTTAAAAAAGGGCTTAAATCAAGTTTGACTATCAAATATTAATACCTGAAGTTATATCAAACTGTCTAGTCATAAAATTAACCAGCAGCAGATGAAAATAGCCAGAAATGTTAATAAATTAATATGTAGCATAAAAGAACCAACTCAACATTAAATTTCATTTTACATTACTCTTGATATCCATTTAATAAAGTCTTTTAAGCAGAAGTTTCTAACTCTTTCAGATCTTTCATAAATACTTTCCAATAAAAGTATGAAAGTTGATTATAATGTTTTTATTAGTACTTATGTCTTCTCTTCACTGCAAAAGAGTACTTTTAAGCAAGAGAATTACTTCATGAAATAGTTGAATAGTGCGACTTATTTTACTTAAAAATTTTCTATACATTCACAAAATTCTGTTGATCATTATCACCGGAAAATGTTGCCAAACAATGATTAGGTTGCTGAAATCAGATTGGGATTACTTGGTGTAAGTTTGGCAGGAATTGAACCAATTTTCATTGTCAACAGGATTTACCAATGTACAAGTCAAAACCAAAAAAGTCAGGATTTACCAAAGTCAATTTTCTTTTGACTTTCATGGAAGAAAATTATTTCATTGAGATAAATAATAAATTTGGAATAGTGAGTAATCTATTATGTGAAATTTTCATATTCTTCAAAAAAAAAAAAAAAAAAAAAAATCACCCTTTCTCTCATTTTGAATTTTTATATTGTTATAAAAAAAACTGACAACTGTTACATAAATAGATAACATTTTTAATGATCTTTTTTTAAAACCTAAATTGAATTTTGATAAACATATTCATAACTAGTAATTTCAATTGAATTAAAACATTAAAATCCTTAAATTTAAAACTAAGTTTTTCTAAAATTAGAAAACAGTAATTTGAGATACAAAGTTTCAAATTTACTTTATAAAGGGGTAAAAATAAGGAAAACAGCTAAAAATTTTAATTGGTCAAAAAATATTACATACATCTTTATTAAAAAGATAATTTTTTTTATACAAAAATGGAATAACCACAATAAATGCATCTAATTTTAGAGATTCTCAAGTCAGAATTTTATAATGAAAGACAAATTGAAAAAGCAATACCTTCTACAGGATACACAGAAAAAAATCGTAAATACTTTAGGTTATGTCAAGCATGAAGAGCACATTCCAAATTGCTTTTACAAATGGTTTAGGCACACACCCAAACTTTGCCCTTTTCATTTTATTTCTATCAATCATTTTAAGTTCTAAATTATTTTATATTCATATAAGTTTTTAACATGACAAAAACTTGTTTTATGAGAGAAAGATTTTACGATCATTTCCTTAAAAGCAAATGTATAGAATTTAAAGCATGAAATATTTCACACAAATAGAATACACTCTTAATAAAAATTTCACAATTTTTTTTTTCTTAAATTTAAATATACAGGGATTAAGGAACAAATGAAGAAATTTTAATGAAATTAATATGAAATTTAATATATCAAGCAAAGTAAAAAAAAATAGGAATTTAATAATTTGCAAATCATATTACAATCAAACACATTAAATAATTTTTTCATACTATTTTTTTTTTTTTTTTAAATCATGGAATATACCAAAATAAACTTACTCCAAAGTAATGTCTAATGGCAACTAATGTGTGAATACCAAATTTTATTTGTAGTCTTAAAATACTTAATTTCACAAAATAAAATCTTTATTAATAATTATTTAATTGGATGTTGTTAGAAATACTTTTGTCCAAAAATAATACAGATAAACAATTCTTTATGTAAAATTTTTTAAAACAAAATGATTATTCTTATATTTAAATATTTTCTCGCATCTTTAGCTTGCCAGAACTTTTTCAAGATGAAGATACTATTGTACATAATAATAGCAAAGCATATTATTAGGTTAAACATTTTATATATAATCTAAAAATATGATTTACTATTAATTATACCAGATGAGTTTTCATAACATGAAAATGCTAACCAAATGAAAATTGACTATATATAATGATATTAAGTAGCACTTAGAAAACTAAATCATTTTCCAAATATTTTTTCTTGATCCATATCATATTACACAATGAACATAGCTTGTATTTTGATAGTTCAACAATGTTTAGTCTAAAAATTACAAATTGATGGTCCACCTTACCTAGATCATAATTTATATCCTGCATACCTTATTTAAGAATTAACCAATTCAGAACTATTAAAATTTTTCAACCAGTTTTAAAATTTAACTCAAGTACATAAAATTCATATTTTCAAAACAAAATGCTCCCTTTTGAAATAAAATGTTTTGCATCTGCTTTTCCATAAGGTCCCTTTTTCAGACCAAAAGTAAATTTTAGGACAATCTTTCAAGCCAAACTGAAAAGTCTATTAACAAACAAACAAAAAGTGCATTAAATATAAATACATAACGAAGTGACTCAAATTGATGAAAAGATGACAATAAATTCAAATTGAAGAGCATGAAAAGATTGAATGGTACATTTTTTCACTAATGTGCAAAAAACATGCAAGCAAAACCCAATTCATTCAGTTTGGACAAAAAAAATTTTTACTAGCATACCTGATAAAAAAATTTTTTAATTATTTTTCATGGTTTTTCACTTTTTTCAATGTACTCTCCTTGAATGTGTCAGAAAAAAATTCAATAGGAATTATTGAAGGATAGAGAATTAAAACTTTTAATAAGAGAGATGGTAAGGTGAATTTTTCTTTCATATCAAATAGAATAACAACTATGCTTAATTCTACATTACACATTTTATTCTGATTAGTAAACTTTTATGCCAAATTCAATGAATTATGAAAGTAGGTCAGGACTTTTTTCAATATAAAAAGGATTTTATCAAAAATGCTGATGGTTGCATAATTTTTCTCAAATTCATTTCATAATATTTCATTTTGATGTGGTATTTATAGTTAGATGCAATTTTTAATCTTACAAAATTAAATGAATGTTTTCAACTGTAATAAATTGATCTATAAATGTTTAAAAAGGATCACAGAAATTTTTCAGTATTTTTTAAGAAATTTAATTGCCCTTTTTTAAAAATTTTATTTAAAACCTATAGGTGAATTTATATATTTTATGACATATATTTGCATATATTTTATTTAACTTAAGTTTTTAGGCTGTAAACCCTTTTACATATAATCAGAATCTTTATTCACAGATAGTTCTTTTGATAAACTTCAGTATTTAAAGCATTATTCACCTCAGAATGAATCTTTGTAAAAAAAATTTTAAGAACTAGAAACCACAAATCAAGCATACTTTGCAGGATTGACACAATGAAATTGTTAATTTCAAATTCCTAACATTCTACTGCTAATTAGAATGCTAATTATTGCTCTAATTGCATAAAGCAATACTAGCTGTTTAAGTTTTAAATTTGAAAATATTTAAAAATCACAAGCAAAAAAAAAAAAAAGCTTCTCTAAATTTTTATTTCCTTCAATTAACTCATTTTTGTAAATACATTTATCAATAAGATGCAATATTCGAACAAAATAATTTAAACACATCCAAATGAACTTATTTTTTTATCACACAAATGAATAGGTAATTTTTTATCTTGTTTTAAGTATTTAAAGCTTTATGGCTAAAAATTATATTTTTGCCAAGAAAATTTGCAAACCAAAAGAAAAGTCTTAAAAATAATGTAAACTTTATGCAAATGTAGTAACTTTAAAGATTCTTTTTCACATTTTCTCTGGAGTTTCAAGAAAAATAATGCAAAAAAATTGACAGAGGCTAAATTTAGATACAAAACTTTTATCTTTCATTACATGCTTATATAAAGTAATTTAATAAAAAACAAATACACATTTCATATTTTTAAGCCAATTTTATGAAATAAGCTCAAAGTATGTATAACAATTTGGTTTAAAAAATATAAAAAGATACATGTATCAATCAGTTGTTAAAGCATTTAATAAATAGTGACATTTATAAGAAAAAATTTCAAAAGGAACAAGATGTCAATGTAAAATTAAAATGTTTACTATTTTAAAACGTAATCATAATTAAATCTGTTATTAAGTCTCATGCATTTAAAAAGTGACACATTTTAAATATCACATCATTGCATAAATCAGAAGGGCCGAATATTAGGAGGGGGGGGTAAAAATTAGTTCATAAGAAGGGTTGAAAATAGAGAAGGTTCACAAGCGTTATCCAGGAGTATGTCATCCATGTTTCAAACTCATAAAAAATTCCATGGGAACGAAAAAGACTACAAAGATACTTTAGGGTCATTATGCCAATACTTGCCTAAAGATAATATGCTCCTGAAGGTTGAACATATATAACAATTTTGTTAATTTAAGAATTAAATTTGAGAAAACATCTTTAAAAGTTTTACCAATAAAAAATATTTTTAACTGTTTACTAATAAATTATTAACATGTAGAAATACACTAAATTGTGTAAGGTGATAAACCAAGATTTAAACCACACGTGAATATAAATCTACAAACCTTACAATATGAGTGCCTTAAGAGGAGAAAACACATGTATGGTAAGGGATAAGATTAACAATATTTAGCAAAATAGAATGCAGTTTTCTTTCCTTTTAAAATTTCATTCATTATTGTAAGAATGAGTGAGTGACTGTGGATTTTAATGGCGCAAGAGCCAAAGTATTGTAAGAATGAGAAGACACACTAACAGTACATTTCGTTATAACTTTCTTGCTCAACTTGAAACAAACCAATTTTAAAAAATTCCAATATTTCAAAAATTTTCTTCGCAAACTTCATTAAAACTATTTTGTTTGATTCTGTTCAATTCATAATGTTATATGATAGAGGTGCAAAATTTGCAACTTTAAAACACATACCCTCAAATGCAACTTTTATAAAAACTTGACAATAGAATTTTATTCATTTCCAACTATACATAAGTATACAAATTATATTAATAACATATATTTCACAGCATTTTGAAATAGTAGATATTTTATTAGTAATAATTTTTAAATAAGTTAGAATTATGATATATTTCCTTAAATATAACTTTTCTTTTCATACATAGTTTAAAATTCTAGTCCTTTTTAATAGATTTTTGGTATTCACCATTTTTGTTATAAAGCAATTTGCTGAATGGGAGGTTTGAATCAATAAAACTAGTTTAAACCTGAATTTTTATCTTATATCAGAAACAGCATTTTAAATTATTTTATTTCCAATTTAGAATTCTTAGTCTTCTTTATAATACGTTTTTTACTATATAATTTCTACTAATTCATTTCTTATATATAATGATTCTTTTGTACTTAATTTTATGCTTATAATAAGTTTTAAATTTTAATAATAATTCTCTCTCTCTCTCGCACACACACGCCTATAAACGTTTCTTAATTCGAACTTCACTTCAAAAATTTCTATGCTCTTACTTCTTTCATAACAATTTTTTAAAAACATATTGGCACATATTTGTAAAAACCTAAGTGATTTGAAGTTATTTATTGTCAGAAACATTTTATATGAATCTAACTCAAGTTTTTTAAATATTATCTAATTCAACAATAAATATATTAATGAAACTCCCAATAGTTTCATAACCTACAGTAACTTAGAAAATATCCCCAACATTTATTTTAGGGCTTCCCAAATAAATGCAATAGTTCTCAATAAATGCAAATATAGACCAAGCCCAAATAGATTTGTGGGTCTAAATAAGTAGTTCCCAACCTTTTTCTCCTAGAGAACCCTATTTAAAATAAAAAAAAAAAAAAAAAAAAAAAACTAGGAAACCCCATGAGAAATAAATTCTAAAAGGTAAGGAAACAAAATTTAGAAGTCCATTTATTTTCTATGTTGCATACAATAATTTATAACAAGAAATAAACATAATCATAAGGCATCCGAGTTTAAAATGATAGTTAATTCAACAAACCAATTGGTTCTTAGTTAAGCATACAATAAATTTGGGGGTAAAAATTTTTTTTCAATAGGATATTTGTTACTGTCTGATGGAATAAAGAAATTTAAAGTTTGGCCCACTGTTTGACAGTTTCAGTCTTTGATCAGGTTCTGCATTAAATCTTTTTCTGTATTTATCGTTCAGGTAAGTATATATTGAAATCCTTTCTTGCATAGATATGTTGTGCAAAAGGGTAACAAAGCTTTAATGGCTTTTTTTTTTTTTTTTGACAAAACATTACAACCATTTGTAATAATAAGTTGGATGTCAAAGTGTGACCTTTAAAAGAAAACTTTTGGAGAAATGTCACAGGATAACTCAATGAGTTTCTTTTTCCAGTTCAGTTGGAAAGGTCTCTAAACTTGCATTTCTCGAAAATAATTATATACTCAGTTGCTTGATAGGGATATATTGCATCTATTTGGAAAAAGTCTGAAAAGTTAATTTAAGGATGTTTCAGATGTTCACATATATTTCTTTTAATACTTTCATCAAGTGTGATTGAATTTTTTGATAAAAAGCTGCTGAGAGAACCAAAACATTCATACTTATTCATCAGCACATATTGGATACAAAAGTTGATTTTTAGCATGGCTTCAATTTCATGCACACTGAAAATGATGACATATATGCCTTGTAATGAGGTATTTAATTCATTTAATTTGCAAAAAATATCAGCTAACTATGCAAGCTTTTGCAGCCAAAGAATATTGATTATACAAGAGAACAAATTAAAAGGTTGATCAATAAAAATATCTGAATTCCTAACTTCAATTCAAGCATGTCAATACTTTGCCATGAGAATACCACGTAACTTCTATGTGTAGTAGTAAAGAAATCTGAAAACTTCCAAAGTAGTTTGTAGCACTTAATTTTATAAAATTTACAATTTTTTTTCTAGCATCAAAGTAATAGATAACTCTGCAGGAATTTACTTATATACTAATGTTTGTCTATGAATACAGTACCGAGTCCCTTCAGTAATCTCAATCATATTCTTTACCCATGCCAAAGACCAGAATATTTTCCAGTCAATGATTTTACACCACCCGAGCACACACCCACACAATATATAAGACCAGTTTATTTCAGTGTTTTCTCCTTCAAAATAACCCTTGGCTATATCCATAATCGCTTTTCCAGTTCTTTAAGATTTCAAACACTTTACAAATAATACATCTTCTAGAATGGAATTCTTAAAAATATAATATAAACAAGCAGTACTGCACCATATGTCCACACATACACAGCATACATAAGACCAGTTAATTCCATTTTATTTCTTCAAAATAAACATTAACTATATCCATAATAGCTTTTCCAATTTTATAGAATTTCAAAAACTTTGCAAATAATACCATCTTCTTGAATTGAATTCTTAAAAATATATCTATGTAGACAAGCAGTACTTCAGTATTTACTACATCAAGGAACTCGACAAGTTGAATCGCAAAATAATTCAATTTCATTCCCTTCAAAAGTTCATGCTCCACATGATTTGCCTATACAACACTGTATAATTTGATAAGGAACCAAGGTCATATCTTTTGCTGCCTTTCCTCCAAGCATACATTGCAAAATCTTTTATACAAGATCCAATTAAATTTTCTGCCATTGTATGTGCCTGTCCAGATCTAGCATCCTTGAAATGCCTCAAGGATCATTTAACTATCCTCCTTTCAAGCTAACATGCAAGATGAAACACTGCACTTTCTATAATCTACCAATATTCGTTTAAAATACTTTACAGGTTTAACCATTGAAGGTAGGGAGGTTTTGTTTCCAGGTGTCTACGAAGACATGATAGATTTAAACTGCTGTTGGCAAGAATTCGATTGCAGATTACACACAGAGGTTTAGATTCAGACTCTTCTTCAGTAACATAAAAAACCATTAGTAAATAGTCTTTGTCTTATTTTCACTTTTTTCTTTCCTTCTCATCATATTCACCAATTATTTGTTTGTTTTTAGTCAGGTGCTGAAGTTGAAGAATGAGCAATTGACTGCTTATCCAGCATTTTGTCAGAGTTTAATATACAACATGTTTTTAACCATCAATCTATGACAAAATTATTATACAGATATTAAAAGTTACTTGCACAAGAAGAGCTTCACTAAACAATGCTACCATAGCATAATCGTGAACTAAATTGCACAGTTTGCAAACTTCTGTTAAAATGCTTATCCAGTTGAGAAAAATATCTTCCTCAGGAAAATGATCATGAGCTTCTTGCTTTACTATCCAATCAGGAACAGTTTAGTTTAGTTTAGTTTTTATTAACGTCGCACTAGAAGCAACACAAGGGCTATTGGCGACGGACTTCGTAATTTTGAACCTCGGCCAAGTGACGAGGACGGCACTTGATCTGGCAACCCCCTCTCCTAACATCCACACCACGGGAGGACTTTGGGCCCCAAACAGATTTAACGTGCATCAGCCCCGGCTACATGGCGGGTCTTTGGTGGCGAAGGATCAAACCCGCGACTGAACGAAAACTGCTGGTAGCTAGTCCACGACCTTGAACACTAGGCTACCGCGGCCCTCCCTTCCAATCAGGAACAAGTGTCACTTAGACTGCCAAGGTCGTGAAAATTCACTGTAGGAGACACCATATCACATCCCCTTTTTTGGAAGCTTAAGCTACCTTGGAGATTGTGTTACAATAACATGTTACTCAATATTTATCTTATTAAAGAACACTTATTATTTTTTAAAAATTTTATCTTTAAATAAGTAACAGTGCAGTAAATATATATCTGTGAATTTATTACTTCCTTTTTTTACAACAGTGATTCAAAATTCCAACATTGCATTATTTTTAAGAACTCCAGGGGATTTACAAACCTTTGGTTTGGAGCCAAGGACCAATATTTATCAAGAACAGGCACATTTCAAAATGGCCACAGAAAGATGTAGTAGCAATGAATTTTATAAGTTTCCCATAAATTATTCACACCATTCAATCAAAACATCCATGCATGATAAATCAAAGATTCAAAACTTCACTATAGTATCAAGGATACATAACTTTGTTTTAATTTAAGTTGAATTCGAGTAAATACAATACACTGTTGTCAACCAATCTCATCATTGAAAAAAATATTAGATGATAAATGCTTACTAAAACACTAACCATTACCATACTTTTCTTTCTTTTATCCCACACATTTAAAAAAATTTTATCCTATAAATGAATTTATTGAATATTATGCTATATATCGGTCTGATTAATTTAAGTCTGTGACACTCCAACGACATTTTTTTTTCTTTCACTCAACAATCATTGTTCTCTGTCTGGAAGAAGGGAGTTCCAAGTCTTTAATTGATAAAAGTTATTATTAGTCTAAGCATTTAAATTGTTTTAATTTCTTTATTCAAAACAGAAAACCCAATCATCATAACATAATAGAACAATATCTTTATTGTTCTATTATATCATGATGTCTTCATTGTCTTTGGCATTAATGATTTTGAAGTGCTACAACTAAACAAATTTGTTTGAAAAAACAGTCCATTCAAAGTTTATTCAAAATTTACAAAATGAGCTATATTAATTTTAATTATTGTAAGAAAGACAAATTAAGAGACAATTTTAAAAATAGCATAATTTACATCAAAAAATAACATGATAAAAATATTGATAACATTTTTTTAAGCTGAACAAGTGGACTAAGCACAAATTTCTATACATAAACTCTTTCATTTAAAAATAGATACTACTTCAACTAATTAGCAAGTATTCACACTCAATAAGCTAAGCCACTAAAAGTCTTTTTTTAAAACATAGTAATTTTTTACAAGAATAAATACAAACTGTTTCTTTACAACAAAGAATTCCTGTTTCTTTTCCCCATTCAAGAACATATTTAATTTTAAATGCTCTGGCAACCTATGGCACACAAGCCAAGTTTGGTATATAGTACAATTTTCAGAAGCACTGTACAAAGTATTATCATTAAATATTATGATAAAAATATTTTGAGTCCACAAAAAAATTGCTTAACAACTGGACATGCAAAATCATGTCAAATTGAAAGTCATAAATTATACCCCTGATATTTACAATATTGAGTAGTCTAGTCGAGGAACAAGGTTTGCATTTAAAACTTAATTTTTTATTTAACAATATTGAAGGAACACATATTTTATGTTTATTTTTTATTTTAATAAGTATATTTAAAATATATAATAAATAATACATGAAACATTTTAATTTCTAATTAATGTTGAAGGAATAGTTATATATTTTTTTAAGTTAACAAAGTTTTAAATGATGCATAATTAAAATATGGTAAAACTAAATATGCATTCTTAACTTCAATTCCCTAACTCTACATGTATTTCCACAGGAATCATATTGTTTCAAATATTTCCTACTGTGTGGCATTCTGAATCATATTGGTATACTGGTTTGGCACACCACAACTTCAAGATTGCCAATCCCTGTTTTAGATTACGATTTTAATTTCAGATTTTATGAATTAAATTTAAACAATGTGAGCCAGATGTCAGTTATTTAAAACTGTTTCACTACACTAAAATTATAGCTAAATGGAGCCTTAATAACGATAAAATTAAGATATTTTTACAAATAATTAGTTTTATATAATAAGATTTAAAGGAATTCTCAGAATAATACAAAAATAAAATGAAAGATTTTTTTTTTCCTCGAAAGGAATATTACTTAAGATGTTACTCATTAAGATTCAGAAGATGAGGACATTTTGACAAAAAATAAAATTCCTTCAATTCATGATTATTATCTTTCTTAATTATAAAACAAGCTATAAAACTGTTTTACATTATAGAAGCTTTGTGCTTCTAGGTTTAAGTATTTTGTTCACTGTATTTCTTAGAATCCAAGTGACCATATTAAATGGAGATTTTTTTTTTTTTTATATCTGAATGGTATAAAGGACATTATGCCCATTTTAAAAATAGAAATAATTTTAAGTTTTAAAAAAGGTACAATTTAAAAGTCAATAGTCTAATGAATAAAAGACAAAGGTTTTCTTTAAAATATTCATTAAAAAATCTGTAAATAAAGTACAACAACAAAAAAAAAAATTTTAAGCTACTCTCCATTAAAGTTCCAAAAATTGACATAGAATCCTTTACATCCAGCATGCTGATACATAAAAGAGGAGATGTGAATTCAAATAACAAATCAACTAGCAATTTTGAAGTGGTTCTACCTAATTTCCAAGTTTTACCAGCAGATGAACTTAATCAACATCCAAACAAAAAGTGAATGAAATTCAAATAAAATTGATAGTATTGAAAGCATTTAATGGGTTTTAATTTAATAATTATAGTCTATAATGAACATTTTCAAAACCTTACTTCTAATATATCAAGCATCTTAAAGTGTTTTTAAGTAAAAAAATTTACAATAAAAATTAAATAGAATATTAAATAACACAAAATACTGCACAAACAAAATTATAAATAGTTGCACGCCATACAACAAATTTCAGAAAAACAAAAATATAAAACTTACTTTGTGCTTATTCGATTCATTTGCCTTCTGCTCAGTCGGCATGTTTATGGAAGGATCATTGGGAACACCTTCTATAAAATAATTTAAAATATTTAAAGTTCAAACACTGCAAAATTATTTCTAACCTTAATGCATCAAATATACAAAATCAATTTTTTTCAGTTATAAATTTATCAGTGAAATAAGGTCCTAATATACAGAATTCTATCTTGATATTAGAAATCCCTAAATATGATAAATTATGAGCACCTGAAATGTTAGAGAATCTCAGGTCTTATATACATACCATACAAGATGCACCTGTTTATTTTAGTAGTCTGGATTGTTTCACCTGCTATCTAAGCATATACAGTAGTCACCTAACTACAAGCAAACAAGCAGCAAACTTATTGATTTTCAAGCTGTTTACATAGCTGGATGCCATTAATGCTGTTTCAGTTTTGGTTTTGACAACCTTCACCACAGAACTTTCTAACCTAATTCATTTACATTACACAAAATTATACATTTCAATGAAAAAAAAATTTTTTACTTCTTTTTTCTATCTATAAATCATTTACATACAGAATTAAAAATAATTCTGTTTAAATATACTTCTCAATATTAAAAAAAAAACCACTTTTATAACATATATATATATATATTTAATAAGTCCCCTCGCATAAATAAAGATCTGTGAATTACTTGATTTCATTTTATTCAAAGCTTTCACAAATTGTTTTCAAAGTATTATTTTTTTTATTATCACAAGTTAGTTTTTAATAATGAAATTATATTAATCAACAGATTTTTAACTAGAAATGCAAGTAATATTTTTGAATTGCTATATAATTTCATAATATGCTTATTTGCAAATTAGCAATTGCACCTAAATTTCCAAGAAAAATTGTTCATAATTCAATGATTTTTTTTTTAATTTTAAATTGATGAAAAATAATATGTATGTGAATTCTCACAAAGTAAGTTAATTACAAATGTGTATAGCTAAAAATAAGAACAGGCAAAATTCTATAAAACTATTAATTAACCTTCAAGTAAGATTTTTTTATAGCTAATTTTTTTAAAAGACAAAAATATGCTTCAAAAAAATTAGTATTTTGAAAAAACACTAATTCAGAGTTACTACAGAGATGTGTAATCAAACAAATCTGGCTTACTAATCAAATTTCGTAACAAATGACTTTCGTCAGGCAATTATGTAAAGTACTGTCCTATCAATGGCCAATTGATTATGCAAACATACAATTAAGTTTTGATTCTCACACTTTTGATTTATACATGTAGATCGGACACAATTTACTTGATGACATTAACTAGGCGGAAGTTAAAAATTTCATATTTAAATTTTAATAAAGTGAGAAAAGTCTAATTTACAAAATCTTTTGCATACAGTTTTTATCTTCATGTTGCTACAAATAAGCAAATAAAAATTTACCAGAACTGCTACATTCCACTTTATATAATAAAGCAACATGTTTAAGAAAGGATATGAATTAAACAACAGGAGTTTCCTTCCGTTTTTTTGTACAAACCAAAATAGCAGTATATTAACTAATTTATAAATAATTAGCATGTAAATATTGTTTTGTTTTTACTGTAAAGAAATATGCAAATAAAGATAATAGATATGTCAATACACCTACAAAAACTTTTACAGGAAAATTTGGAAAGTATCAAAAATATCAGAAATTTACTTTTGTTTTCTCAAATTTTATTAAATTAGAAATAAAAATGTAGAAGTGTTTGGAATTTCATTTTAAATACTTATCAAATTTTAACTGACCCTAGAAAAAAAATCTTACTTTTAAATACAACCACTCTCAAAAAAAATGAGCTAATTTTTACATAAATATATATAATGCGATTCATAAATACCCACTTCCAAACACTGGAAAAACTTTGCAATGCATTAGATCAGACAAACAAAAGCTTAAAATTTGAAATAAATGAGAAGTCATTCTACAAAAAAAATAAGTATAAAGGGGATTTCCCTAGCATTATTGTAGGAAAGAAAAGAAGTCTTCTCCATGTATATTTTATCTACTCAATAATTATACAGTTTCATTCCATAGTTTATAGTTTAAAACTGCTTACAACCTCATTTTTAATAAATATCAGTAAACTATCTTTAAAAATGTCTATTCAGCAGAATGGAATGAAACATAAGCAAATTGTTACTGCTAAATATTTTAATGATTGATAACAGAAAAAAAATTACAAAACGAAAATTACTAATTGTACATTAAAAAATGCTACAATTCTTTTGGATTACAGACAAAAAAGTCAAACATATAAATAATGACGTGGATTATTATCATAATGACTCTTGATGTGAACTTAAAGCAGAATTGCATTCATAAGTATACATGAGCATATTCAATACTTCGGCAGAATCAAAACGCAAAATTACACGTGCAACAGATGTCTGTAACAATAAAATTGCATGCAGTACCACTACTCATATAGAAAAAAATAAGTAATCATGAGAAAGTGCACGCAACTTTATGTTTATTTGCACATCCAAAGGATGCGAGGAGCATTTGACAATCTCATGACAATCAAATAAAATTAGCACTACTTTTGTTAGCTTCAAATTCCAGCTTTTGAGTACAGTAAAATTGTTATTTAACAGCTATGAAATACAGCTAATAAGCCTAGGTCTATTTTCCTTCGGTATTTGTAAGGACTAAATTTTCATACTGAATAACTGGGGTTTTCCAATTTAATATTTTATTATATACAACTTACCCTTGCATCCACGAATCTTAGACATATTACACTATGCTCACACTTAAAAAATTTTTAACGTTTGCTCAACGTTTTAGAAACAGCTAAAGAGTACTTAGCACAGATAAAGATTTTGTCAAAGGTTGCAAAAAAATACCGGAGATTAGAGAAACCTCGCGAAAATCTGCTGCAGAGACAGCTTCACAGAACAGTTGCCATATATCAAATTTAATAATCAAAAGATATTGACCTCAGAAGAAATTTTGTTACATAACATTTTTTATGACATTAATTCTTAGTGCATTTTTTTAAGAAAAAAATTACTTTAGAAATTCTAACATTTGAAAAGACTTTTCATGAAATATTAACTTTTGAAATTCATTATCAACTCGAGAGTGAACTTTTTTTAAAAAGGAATTTTGATTGAACATGTCATGTAGGATTTTTCTTTTGCAAATTAGATAAAATGTAAATCCGGGAATTAAAACATTAATAATGTATTTTTTCAACACATTTCTCCTTGAAGGTAATTGATCTTTCAAATAAAAATAATGATGTCAAAGAAAAGAAATCCAAACTTAATTGATCGGTTAACTTACGCTTTGTAACAATGGTAATGTAGAGCTTGGTTGGTATTATGTGGGATATAAAGCAAAACAAAGGCTACAATTCCAACGTAGAGCTTTATCTTTATTGACAAAATTTCATATGAGAAAGTAGTGAATACCGGTTAAATATAAACTGACGAGAGCGCCCCATCTTCCCTCATAAATGAATTGCTTCTGTAAATAAATTCCCTCCGTAGAAATTTACGAGATTGAACAAAATTTTACACTTTTCATTATGCAAAAGAAAAACAATTACTAATTTCTCTCTAGATAAAATTCTGATTCTAATAGTGAGGATTGTTTCAATATATCATGATTTTGAAAGTCTTCTCATTAGCAAGATATGGATGTACATATAGCGTATACTACATGTATTGATTTCAGAACCTTGACTACAACTTAAAATTTTAAATTAGTGCGTGAAGCGAAATATTGAATCCAGTAAAAACAGGGATAAATGAAGAACTTTATAAATAATTTTAGAATGATACAAATACATTTATAAAAAAAAAAATTGAAAATTATAAAGCATTCTTGCGGTCTGATTGATGAGACCTGTAACAATTTGCTGTAACTACGCTGTAGATGTGATAAGTTTTGCTTTGAAAATAAATTACCTTTTGGAGCTTTGGGTTAAGATCCCGAGGTGTGTCTCCCCTATTTAACAAAGATAATTAACTACATGATAGAAAAAAATATAATAATTTAGGTTCAGGAACATAAATCTCGTACTTGCCTAAGATAAGTCATTAAGGGGGGGGGGGGAATCACTAGATTAAATAATTTTCATCCTTATATTTTAACCTGTGTCGCAGGCGTTATGATTACACAAAAAAACTCTGAAATATCAATATATTTCTCTTTTTTAATATTGTTTCATTTGTGGAGGAGAATGAGTAAGTGATAATAATCCCCACTAATTCGAACGTTTCTCCCCCGCTCTGTACATAGTGCCCTACGGGTTTGAGTGAGTGAATGCTGGATTTCATGGGGCTCGAGTCAAATCAGGCTATGTTGTGCGAAATGCTTAAGGAAGAAAACATGCAATTTTGATAAATTTTTGCAAAAATTTACCAGAAACACGTTTGTCAAAAAATGCTGCTCTTTTCTACCATATTTAATACATTAGAGTGAATAAAAGCCCTGAAAAAATCAATATATTGGTTCTTAATTTTTTGGATCAAATAAAGATTTTGAGCTTTTTCTTAGGTCCTAAACGTTGTGGTACATTCAGATATCCCTAAATCAAAACCAGATTATTCTAGAAAAAAGCTCCTGAACTTCGGAATAAGCATTTTGCTGTTAATTCACCATATGCATTAATTTTTGTTTTCGATATTTATCAAAAACAATTTATTTTAGCCTTGTGGAGTACTGAATTTTGAAAGGTACAATGAAAGAAATACTTTTAATTATGAGAGGAAAGTCTTGGAAACCTTCTCGTAAAAATATTTCATATGCTACCTTAATTTTACACATAGAATGAAATTTCTGGTAATAAGGTTTGCAGAATAACCTTATAACAAAAAAATGAAAGTTATAACATGCAAATAAATTAAAAGATTATTTAAAAGGCTATAAAATCACAAACTGCACATTAAAACGATACATACCTATAATAGCCACGTAAAAAAAATATGGTTAACTATTCAAAAAATTATACTTTCTTGAAATTATCCCACATTAAATTTATTTAAAATAATATTAGTATACTATTAGTTAAAAATTTTAAAACTATTTCAATTTTTGAAAAAGAAAATTAAAAACTGAGTTACGAAAATTTTTAGCAAATTTAAGTTATTTTAAATAATAAAAGAATTTTATATCAACAATATAAGAACAGGATAAAAGATTAACAAAATAGTATGTGAAATAGAAAATTTCACTCATTTTAGAAATGGAGAAATTGAGCAGTAAAATTAAAACCAATGCATTTTGCAACAAATTTAAAAACAATTATAAAAGTATATATTATACATACATACACACATAACAGCTTTAAAATCTCAATTGCATCTGAAATTTTTACAACTCCACTTTAGTTTTCTCATCAATTTCTACACTACGTGGGAAAATTTTGAAGCCCAAATGATTTCCCACTAACTTTAATTTTTTTCTCTTTCCTTTCTGTATCATGGTTGCCACAGGCATGACAAAAACTCACTATCCTTATTATGTTCATACCTCCTCTATTTCCAATGCATTTTTATAATACATCAAATTGTTTGAATCGTAGGGCATGTGGATAGGATATTCTACAAATAATGCGTTTAAGATGCATTTCTCTGACAGAATTACAAAATGTTTACATATTATGTATTTAAATCAAAATGATCGTTAATAAGTCATGTAAAATAAGATATCCGACATCTATAGAAATATCCGAGTACATCACGAATTCTATATTTCATCTACTTTCACATGTAAAATTAAAATTTTCACTCTAAATATAAGTGAAAAGATAATAAATTTATTTTCAAATTTTATACACAGTTTAAAAATACATGTGAAAATCTAAAGAAATTGAAGACAAGAAAAAATTTACACATTTTATTTTTTAACAAAATATTTTACATGTATCACAAAAATAGTTACCACACAATAATGTACAATTTACAGTCTAATATAATTTATGTGCAACAATCACAAATTACAACAAATAAATAGATAGATACAAATCCAGCCTAACATATTTTAAAATTAACTTTCAAACATAATATGTTCATAAGTAAAATATTATAGTCATTTTATAACTTTTATTTCTCAAAAGTAGCTTTGTATACTACCTTAACATCTTAATTCAATAAATTTGAACAAAGTTATATTTTGCAACTGCATTCTCTATATCTCTTTACATTTTGTGTTTGATATTTGACCATTATAGTTTGTAAATAAAAAAATGAATGAAAAATTCCATTATAACCACAATTGTTAATAATAAAAAACACCATTACATTTATTTATTTTTTGACAAAAGTTCGATTATGTTAACAAAAATCATTAAAAAACAACTATTTTACATAAATTTTTTGCATATGTATAAAAAAAATTACTTAGATATAATTAAGTAATCTTAACACATTTGATTGAAACAAATATGGTATATATTGATGGTTCAGTAGAAGTTATTGATGGTTGCCTTTTTGGGACAGATTTGAACTGCCTTCAGCAGGTGTACAAAAAAGAAAAATATTCAACTATGCCAGAAAAGAATTTCATTAGGGCCAGTTAATAGGAGCTTAGTGTTGCATCTTTTCTATTATTGACTCAATTGGAGATGTTAAACAGCAGACTCCTAAGGATGTAATTTAAAGATGTTTTTTTAAGCTATTACTTTAATTGATATATGTTCTCTGATATGATGAACATCTTTGGAACATTGATGTCATTGTGGCAATTTCTAGTTGAGAAAACAGGTCTATGTTTATACCCATATCATAGCATTTACATCAATAATAATGACACAAGATTATTGAAATCTTCTCATCATTGTGAACGATCTTCAGTGTTCATCAGGGTGTCTTATTTAGATTGAGATTATTTGTAATGAGGGGAATTCAACCAATAGTGCTAGGCAGGGATGATTGCCCTCTAGAGTTCAAACTCCAGGTTACCACTTCAGTGGCTGTTTATACCATGGTATTATCTTTTTGGAACAATTGAGCTTCCTATTCAAGGGTTTTAAATCCCTTGCTCTAATCAACTGAGCCTGAAAGTAATTTCCATAAGGGTTTATCAGTAGGCATTTTCTTATTCTGCTTATCATTTTCTTATTGTATTTTATTTTTGACTGACTGGAGAATAGCTATCATAATGAGTGAATACATATTTGAAAAACCCATCATCATAAAGTAACCATCAAATGGAATTACAAGTAGTATAATTTATGTGATTGCTTTTCAATCACATATTTTTCTTAGATATACAAATGAAAATTATATGTTAAATTGAAATAATACACAATCTCATTTATTTTTTGTTAGAATACTCAATAGACTAAGCAAATCAAAGATAAAATACAATTTCAAAGAAACTAATTCACTAAATTCATACAATGGCAAGAAATTACAGAATTTACTGTACTGTTAAGTCAATGAATTAACAGAAGTATGACAGCATTATTCAGGCAAAAAAAAAAAAAAACAAGCATTTTCTACATACAAGTATTGTATCTATGTAGTACTCATTTTCTAATATGAAATAATATTTAACAAATCTATTTGTTAGTATAATATACATTACGAAAGCAATATTTTACAAAACCAGATAAACCATTTCTATGACCTTTCCAAAACACATTTCACACATTAGAACAAATATATAATGATTCATTTCAAGAATTTTTTTTCAACTTCAATGCATACAAAGTCAGATTAATACATGATGGCAAATCTAACATAAAAAATTATATTAAAAAAATATATAAAAAAAAAAAAAAAAATCAAATTTCTAAGAAAAACTAAAAAAGAAAAAAATAATTTGGATCCTGAAAAATGACACATGATTAAACAAAGTTTTAAGGACTAATGATACATTGGGGGGGGGGGGCCCCCTGACAAATGAATAAAAGGAAGGTTTTTTAAAAACAAAAATTGGTCACTCTAGAAAATATTAATCAAAAATTTGCTTATTTTTTTTATCACACAATCAGATGACAATAATTGCACATTCCTATTTAACATGTTGGAATTTGTTCTGTTTTGTGATCATTTCTCAAAAATCAAACAGATCAGCAAGTTTATTCATACAGCTTAATAACCCAGGTGATAAATTTTTCCTAAGAACCAATATAGCCCCTAAGAAAAATTATTTTCCACTACTCAACAAAAGTTTCTAATGCATATATGATACTCCAATTCTATTGTAACATACATTATGACAAACAATACAAGAGAACAAATCATTAAAGTATATTGGCCCACTATTTTATTAATTGTGAAGAATTCCTTAAAAATTAGTTGACAAATTCAATATTACTTTTAAAGACATTAAATGCTTATAATAACCACATTTCTTAAATACATTTGATACGGATTATGTAAAACACTTCAGAAAAATGTTTATTTGACTAGAATCAGCAAACAAATATGCTTTGTCAGCTGAATGATCCATACAAAGTAGTTACTGATAATTGCAGGGTCACGACAGAAAGAGAGCATATATATTTATAAATCTCTAAAAAATTATTTTTATAAAGATTTCTCAAGCTTCACAAACAGTTTAAAATGAGAAAATATTATGAACAGTAAAACATATTTAAGTACACATGACACTTTTTAAAACTTAACAAATTCTAATTCATTGAAAAACCACACATATCAAAACATTACCTTAGAAAAAAAAATTTATTTTGCAAAGAAAACAATTTTGGGATAAGTGCATAAGAAAAAAATCACAGTTCACTGAATATAGAATATTTATCACACTGAAGATTTTCATATGTGAAACTGAACATTTTTACGAGAGATTTGATCATATCCAAACATGGAAGATATGAAATGATATTAAAAAAATTATATTTAACTTATTTCCTTTAGAAAAGTTGTATTAAACTACAATGTACAGAGGCAAGTTCTCCTGGAGTAAATTACACACAATGCCTACACATTAGCTGAACGTTCATGGCACTCTATTTTTCCCATACAAGTCCATTATGGAAGTGTCCTCATTCAACTCCAGAAATTGGGCATAAATGTCTCGGGTACATTCACCTTTACCATTGAACAAAAATTTGTAATAACTTCCATCTGCACAGATTGCTAGAAAAAAAATTTAAAAATTATATAACATAAAAGACAACAGTTGACAAAATAAAGAGTACTATATTTAATGCTTATTATACAGTACACTTGACCTAATTACAGCCTACAACCTGCACCTCTAGCTAATGCTAAAAAATATTAATCACACCAATATGTTCTATAATGCTAAAATGTAAAAATCATTAAAAATATATATTACGAGGAAAATAAATTTCTACATACTTCATTTTGAAATTTCTTAAAAATTCAAAATCATAACCTGAAGCCATCATATTACACGAAAAATTATAAATTCATAAAATTAAAAATAATTTAACCAAACACTATTTAATTGAATATATTAATTCTGTAATAACTTATAATATTTTCGCATTGGCTGCTTGTGAAGGGCTGAACAAAGTAGACAATGTTAAAAGTTAGAATATATTTCAACCATTTTTTTTGTTCCTGATTTCAAAGTTCAATAATTTAGCTTAGTTGTATGAAAATTGTTCAGCTGTCTTTTTCAAATCATTAAGTGTTAAATAAATTTTTATATTTTTGGAAGTCTATTTTCAACTAAATTATTCAATTTTGATTATTTTTTTTATAAATATAACATCAGAAACACATACAATGCATGCAAACACAAATAGCTACATCTACCAGCAAAGAATGACAATTTTTAAAGTGAATTATAAATGAAAATAAAAACCATGGAATTAAAGTGTTACATAAATAAAACATTTTTTTAATTGTGGAATTTTAAAATAAGAATTTTTAGCTCTTGTGTGTGGTCTGGATTCTGGAAGTCTGGATTAGTACTTCATACAGTTTTTAGCTACAACGAACAAAATCCACAATTCTCAAAAGAACTTTAGAGAGAATGAGTTAAATATTTTAAACCAGTCTACAAAACAATACAATTTGTTTCAGTTGCAATGATTCTAATGAAGATAATAATTTGAAAATTATCCAAGTTTATCTGTCACTTGCACAAACAAGCTTTGAATGTTATGAATGACACATTAAAATACATAATTTAAGCAGTGAACCCCCTGCTCTGCACATAGTGCATTACAGGTTGAATTATTCATCATATTAAAATACAAATTGGGTTTTTTAGATGGCCGACTGAAATCAAAATGAAATACTTTCATATATTACAATGGTGCAAAGATAATTTTAAAATTATCTCTCAATACATTTTGATGATATACCACAATTCTACATACTAACATTAAAAAAACTTTCAAAATAACTTCTTGGAAAAAATTTTCTCTTTCACATTCCAATTTTTTTTAAGTGCCAACTTTCTTAATATATTTCAATCTCTATTACAAATTTTTACATACATAAAAAAAAAACCCTTTGTATTGCATAGCAAGGAAAAAATTATTTTTCATCCATTCTTTAAGTTTATGTTGTTACAAAAGTAAGAATGATAATCAATGTTTACAATTAGTTTACATAAATTAGAACATAAATAATATTGAATAAAATCAGTACAAATCTAAAGAAATTAACCAATATAAATAATGTAATTCATAAAAAAAAATATATTATTATTGATGCTTGATTTTACAACAAACAATATTATCTTAAAATAATTTTTAATATTTTCAATTTACCTCCAAAATCAAACTTATACTTTAAAGTAAAAAATCAACAGAAGCAATTCCATCACTAGTACTTTAGTCACTATATATATATATATATATATATATATATATATATATATATATATA